>ML677333.1:13383363-13775208 GCA_007922305.1 Dermatemys mawii | reverse complement strand
CATGGGGATGGGCTGACTGGGGGTCCAAGGCGCTGAGCCCCGGGGGGGACGGGCTACCTCGGCCCCCCCTGGGTTTGGCCCTGCCTCTCCTCATCTCGCTGCCCGGACTCCGCTCCCGCCCCCTTTCGGGCTGGGGGTGTCACTTACCGGCTGGTCCCCTCCGGCGGCACCGCTGCCTCGGCCGCTCCCTGCCGCCGCCGCTGCCGCCACCGTTGGGTGCCGGTCGTGGCCGGCCCAGCAGTCCCCGGCGGGCCCCCGGCGGGGCGGGCCCGGGATGGGGGCGGCCGGGCCCCGGGCCGTGGGAGGCAGCGCGCCCGGCTCCTCGCACTCAGCCAGCACCTCCTCCAGCAGCTCCCAGTCCGAGTCCTCCGCCTCCCCGCCCGGCTGCGGCCGCCGCAGGCTGCCGCTGGGCAGCTCCGGCGGGGCGGGCTCCTGGCTGCCCCTGGCCTCTCCGCCCTGCCCGCTGGGGGCGCTGCTGCTTCTGCCCCGCCTGCCGGGACGATCCGCGCCGGGGCTGCAGCTCCGCTTCCTCCTGCTCCTGCTGCTCCCGCTGCCCATGCTGCGGCTGCCGCCCCCGGGCGGAGCCGCCTACCGGGGTGAGTCTCCGGGCCGGGATTCCAGGGGCCAGTTACTGCCGCTGCCTCGGAGCATCCTGGCTGCTGCTGGAGCAGGAGAGGCTGATCCCGGCAGGCGGGGCAGAAGCAGCAGCGCCCCCAGCTCCCCTCCTTGTCTCCCCCTTGTTCGCCTCGAGGGACCAAAGAAAAACACTGTCCTTAGAAGTGAAGCGACTAACTCCTCCTGGGGACGGTCCAGCCGTGGCAGCCAGTGAGCCCAGGGGCAGCAACCAGGGAACCTGCCCTCCCAGCTGCAAGGAAAGGAAATCGGCTGTTTGGAAGCTGCGAATCCCAAGAATTTACCCTCGAGAAGGAACCAACTGGGTGTAACCTCGCTGTGAATGTGCGTGTGTGAACATGGATTGTGTGTGTGCGTGTGTGTGTGTGTGTGTGAACCTGGAGCCAGTTCAAAAACAGCCTGGAAAAAAAAATCTTCAGAAAAGGAAATACCACAAAACAGTGCTCACAACTTCAAGCTGCTGTTGGGTCTAGTTGGTGGAAACCATGACAAATAAACATAGATGTGTGTCTGTGAGAGAAGGAGAGGGGGAGGGAGCCAGAGCCTGGACTGTAAAGTGAAAGGAGAAAAGAACTCAAAGCAAAAAAACTTTAGATTCAAGCTTCAGCTTCGTCCAGAGAAATCCAGCCCTTTCCCCTTCACTCTTCCCCCAGCACAATATTTTCATATTTTCTCATGCTTTCAAATTCAGTTCCTTTAAGGCAGGACAAAAATCAAGCTATTTATTCAGCATGTTTGGACTCTTGAACATAACCAAGGCACTTGCTGGATTAATTGCAGAATAATTATAGATTTTGGACTGTAGGAAAGGACTGTGAAATTGCCCTTTCTAAAATGTGAATCAGATAGTTATGAAGAAGCCAAACAGGCTGAGGAAATAAGATCATACAGTAACTCATAAAAAGAATGTAGTATAAATTACAAATCAAAATATGCATTGCTCCTTGGTTCACATTTCTCAAGGGGACAATAAATTGTTTCATATTATCTCCTTTTTTAATATGTGCTGTGTTTCACACCCCAGCTGCATGAGATCTAGCCAAAAACTCATACTTTGGCTTCATATGGCTGTTCTAGATCTCCAGATGAGCAGTGTACAGGCTAGTCATAAAAATTCTTCTGAAGCCCGATCTGCCCTAGCAAATTGACCATTCTGAAAAATGGTTTTCAGTAGCAGCTCCTCTGAACTGGTATCAAAAATGGGCTTACACTATATAAAACAATGTCTAATCCTGTTACAACTTGGCCCCATCCTCACTTTTGGATGGACACCAGCCCATAATAAACAGACCCAGATCCTGCCCCACGTGCTTCTAAGTCTCTCTGTGTCTGGGTAGTGACTGGTATGGTTCCCAGTTATGGATCTGTCAGGCATACTCGCAGGACCACAACCCATGTTTGGCACCCTTTTGGAGCAGTGGGATCCCACAGTTCAGCTACCTCTCTGCTCCAGGCCAATGACTCCGCCCTTCTGAATCCCCGATTATTTAGATATGTTCCTCCCAGTGATCACCTGGGAACTCTGATTTCTAGTTTAACCCTTCAGGGCCAACATGGCAGGGAAGCAAGGGAACGCAGGCTTAGCAAAGGAATTTCTTAAGCGCAGACACTTTGTTCTTAGGCTATGTCTACCCTACAGACCTTACAGTGGCACAGCTGTACCGCTGCTGCAGCAACACTGTAAGGTCTCTCATGTAGCTGCTCTCTGCTGGTAGGAGAGAGTTCTCATGTTGGCATAATTAAACCACCCCCAGGGAGCAGTGGTCACTATGTCAGCAGGAGAGCATCTCTCACTGACATAGCACTGTCCACACCTGCGCTTCTGTTGGTGAAACTTATTTTGGTCACGTGTGTTTTTTTCACACACTCCTGACTGCCAAAAATTTTATCGACAACAGTGCTAGTGTAGACATAGCCTTAATAAAACACGAGAGAGTTACAGAATCTTTGAAAAACAACAAAATCCAGAACTCACTCTGCTTAGGCTGATCTGACCCCCTCCCCTCTCCCAGCCCCCTGTAAGGCCTGGGTTTGGGCAGTGTCTTTAGGCTAGGCAGCCCTTCCTTCCATCTCTCTCCTTATTCTGATTTTCTTGCATGTGACAATAGTTTGATCCCTTGCTCAGAGATGCAGCCACTTTTTAAACACCTTTTTTTCCCATATGCTTCAATGAGAGGAATTTCAGGCTCCAGCCCTGCTTCCCTGCCAATCGATTTCTGTGTAGAGAGTCATTCAAAGTCAGTGGCCTACCAGGAGAAAACTCATTGCTTCAATAGCCATTCAGTGTGGATAGCTGTCTTATTGTTATCTCTGAGGTGTCCCACAACCTAGCATTATCAGGAAAGTGTCTGCTATAGACTGACTTTGTCAGGATTAGCCTAGTTTTCAACTCAAATTGGATGTCTTAATTTCTAACTTGGAGATTACAATACAAAGTGTAACCTTCACTCTGTCCTTCAATCAAAAATGGCATTCATAAAACCAAAGTGGAGTTCACAATTTGGCCCAGACACATCAGCAATCTGTCATAAATCCCATTTAAGAAAGTCTGATAGCAGAACTTCCAGAAAAACTGTTGTCCTGAAACAGCTTTACCCTGAGCAAAATCCTATTATCAGAAACCTGTACGTAACATGCATTATTAAAAGAAAAAAATTCCATGTTGTTATTATTACTCCAGTAGCATCTACCAGCCCCAATCAGGCTTGGAGATCCATTGTGTTGGGTAGTTAATAACCACAGAATAAAAGCTGATTCCTACCTTGAAGGGTGTCTAATTAAACCGCACATACAACCAAACATCAATGTCATAACGCAAGCATAAGTATCTAAGCACTATCAGCAACATTCATTAATTGATGCCTTCCTGTCTTGGAAGTCTTTTATAATCAGATAGATGTTTAGTGACTAAAAACTTCAAATTATTTTTTGCTACTATTTTTGGTGCCTCTCCCCACCACAATATATACTCCAATGTGACAGAGAACCGAATAAGGAAGATCAATTTAAAGAAAGCAGTTTAATCTGGAACGTATGCTGGTGTAGTAGGGAACATAAAAGGAGAAGAAAGGCCTGTAGTAGGTGATTTCTGGGTACTCTTCAGACTTGAAGAGTATATATTGTCCCCGAATGTGAAATAGTTGTGAGTGAGGACAAAGTCACAAAGATCAGCCACCAGGCTGATCAATGTTTGCTGTGACATTATCGGGGATACTGTTCCTGACAGCTTCCTGACATCTTTGCGTGGAATGTTGGTGGAGAGGACTTTTACATCCATAGTGACCAGGATGGTGTTTTCTGGAAGATCACCAACGGACTGTAGTTTCCTCAAGAAGTCAGTAGTGTCTCAAAGATATCTGGACTCTCTCCTTATGCCCTATGCTACCAGCACTCCCAGCTATCTTAGCTCTCATCCCCTAACACCTCTACTCTACTTGCACTACATAGATGACATCTTCATCATCTGGACCCATGGTAAAGAAGCTTCCAAACAGGACACACCACATAATCCATTGTCTACAGCCAAGCTCTAAGATACAACCTCATTTGCTCCAATCCCTCAGACAGAGACAAACACTTACAAGAGCTCTATCAAGCATTCTTAAAACTACAATACCCATCTTCTGAAGTGAAGAAATAGACTGACAGAACCAGGAGACTATCCAGAAGTTACCTATTACAGGACAGGCCCAACAAGGAAAATAACAGAATGCCACTAGCTGTCACTTTCAGCCCCCAGCTAAAACCTCTCCAGCATATCATCAAAGATCTACAACCTATTCTGAAAGACAATCCCTTACTCTCACAGATCTTGGGAGGCAGCCAGTTCTCACTTACAGACACCACCCTCAACCTCAAGCAAATACTCATCAGCAACCACACACCACACAACAAAAACACTAACCCAGGAACCTATCCTTGCAACAAAGCCCGATGCCAACTTTGTCCACATATCTATTCAAGTGACACCACCATAGGACCTAATCACATCAGCCACACCACCAGGGGCTTGTTCACCTGCACATCTACCAATGTGATATATGCAGTCGTGCCAGCAATGCCCCTCTGCCATGTACATTAGCCAAACCGGACAGTCTCTACGGAAAAGAATAAATGGACACAAATCTGACATCAGGAATCATAACATTCAAAAACCAGTAGGAGAACACTTCAACCTATCTGGTCACTCAGTAACATACTTAAGGGTGGCAATTCTGCAACAGAAAAGCTTCAAAAACAGATTTCAGTGAGAAACTGCTGAACTGGAATTAATTTGCAAACTGGATACCATTAACTTGGGCTTAAATAGAGACTGAGAATGGCTGGGTCATTACACAAATTGAATCTATTTGCCCATGTTAAGTATCCTCACACCTTCTTGTCAACTGTCCGAAATGGGCCATCTTGAGTATCACTACAAAAGTTTTTTTTCTCCTGCTGATAATAGCTCCTCTTAATTAATTAGCCTCTTAGAGTTGGTATGGCAACTTCCACCTTTTCATGTTCTCTGTATGTATATAAGGCATGGTTACACTTACAGGATTATAGCGCTTTTGGTTATAGTGGTCCCCGTATACAGCAATAGGTATAGCGCTATCGCGTGTCCACACTTAGATGCGCCAGTGGTATAGCAGAGCCACATTTGCAGCACTTCAGGCGGCATTAAGAGCAGCGCATTAGGGGCAGGTATCCCACAGAGCACCTCTTCCCGATCTGGCGCAATGCCTTGTGGTAAGGGGGCGTCGCTTGCGGAGCATTCTACATCCTGTTCCAACTACCCATGATGCTTCGTGTCATATCCCAGCAATCCCTGGGTTTCCGTCCACCTCCGGCGCCATCTTTCAACGGTTTCAGCAAGGCGCGCTCTGTCATCCATTTTTGTGTGCTGCAATGAATCTTCAACTGCTGAGGAACATGCTGACAACTGTCGCCAGCACATCTCAGTGTGCAGTGGAGTTAATCCATGACATGCAAGGTGACAGTGATGGGTCTGAAGACGAGATTGAGGCGGTGAATGCATTTGAATGAAACTTCGTCTCATTAATGGACATGCTCGCGGCTGTGGAACGCCACTTCTGGGCACGGGAAACGAGCACTGACTGGTGGGATCGCATCGTCATGCAAGTCTGGGACGACGAGCAGTGGCTGCAAAACTTTTGCATGAGAAAAGCCACTTTCATGGGACTGTGTGCTGAACTCACCCCCGCCCTGCTGCGCAAGGACACCAGATTGAGAGCTGCCCTCCCGGTGGAGAAGCGGGTGGCTATTGCAATCTGGAAGCTGGCCACCCTAGACAGCTACCGATCGGTGGCCAACCACTTTGGGGTGGAAAAGTCGACTGTTGGAGGTGTTTTGATGCAAGTGTGAAGGGCCATTAATCACATCCTGCTACGAAAATTCATGACTCTTGGTAACGTGCATGACATCGTGGCTTTGAAGAAATGGGTTTCCCTAACTGTGGAGGGGCGATAGATGGGACCCATATACCTATTCTGGCGCCCGACCACCTACCAGATGAGTACATTAACCAAAAGGGGTACTTCTCCATGGTTCTCCAGGTGCTTGTGGATCACTGTGGGCATTTTACTGACATTAATACAGGCTGGTCTGGAAAAGTACATGACGCACACATCTTCTGCAACACCGGCCTGTTCAAGAAGATGCAAGCTGGGACTTTTTTCCTAGACCAGAGGATACCCATGGGGGAAGTCAAAATGCCCATCGTGATTCTTGGCGACCCTGCTTAACCTTTAATGCCCTGGCTCATGAAACCGTACACAGGGAGCCTGGACAGCAGCCAGGAAAGGTTCAACTACAGGCTGGTGTCAAATGACTGTGGAGTATGCTTTTGGACATCTCAAAGCACACCGGCGCTGTCTTTATGGGAAGCTAGACTTCGCTGAGGGAAATATCTCCGTGGTTATTTCTGCATGCTGTGCCCTACATAATCTTTGGGAACCACTGATAAGCTATGTTATCCCAGGCTCTCTGCTCATTATCTGTGAGCGGAAGGGTGAAGGCTTCTCTTAGGCATGGTCCTCAGAGGTTCAACACCTGGAGGCCAAATATGCACAGCCAGAGAGCAGGGCTCTTAGAGGGGCCCAGCGCGAGGCTGTTAGGATCAGGGATGCCTTGAGGGAGCATTTTGAGGCTGAAAGCCAGTTCTAATGGGAAGTGCAGAGGGAGGGAGGGTGCATTCTTTTAATAGGAAAAGGCATTTGGTTTTCTGTAGCCATTAATAATCTATGTACACTGAATAAATAAACCCATTTATTAAAAAGACAATTCATTTATTCAATAGCTACTTCATTTGCTGAAAGAAAAGGTTATGAAGAATGTGTGGGGGAAGAGGAGGGAGGTGCAATTGGGGTGGGATGGTGTCAGTCAGAGACGGGAATATGTCCGGATCTCAGACTCTCCAATGCCCTCCGAGTTGCTGTGTCCTCCGAACTCCATTTCCGGAGGGCAATAAGGCGTGTTATTAGGGGTTGAGTGCAGTGAATAAGGGTCCTGGGTTTGGGGGTTGGTCGGTGAAAACAGGGGGGTTGGAGGCAGCTGTGGATGGTGATAACCAGATAGCTGATGATAGTGGCCTGGAGGGTACAGAGGGCCAGAAGGGGAAGGGTTTTGGGGCAACTGATAAAGGGGGCGGCAAGCGCGGTGCTTCTCCTCCTGAATGGCAGCAATCCGCTGCATAGTCTCTAACTGAAGCTGCAGTAATGAGAACAGCTTATTGGTGGTTTCCCGCTGGTGAATCGTGTTCTCCTGCCACGCCTTCTCCCTCAACTTGCTCTTTTTCTCCCTCCACTTCTGTGCAATTCGATTCTCGGTTACAGACTGTTACATTACTTGCTGTACTAGATCCTCTTTGCTCTTTCGTGACCTCTTCCTCAGTCGCCTCAGCCTGTCAGCTGTTGATAACAGCGATGGCACAGGGCGCAAGGTCGATCCTACACAGGAAAAATGAAACATGTAACAGAGGCTCCCTTTTAAACAGCAGACACGCTGATGATTCCCTCGCATTCCCCGTTTGCCCGTCCCACAGAGAGCACACAGACAACAACGGAGCCCCTGCCATGGTGAGTCCTCTCCAGATGCAGGGGGAATGACTGTTTCCCGGCCGTGCTGTGCTATGGCTGGTGGGAAGTGCAGGGAAGTGGCAGGAGCCCTGCTCTGAACACTGTCCCAACATTCTCCGTAGGTGTTTGTCCTGGAAGATATCTCGCTGCTGCGGGTGACCAGGGAAGAAAGGGAGGGCATTCTAATGAGATGCGGCTTCCGCCTAGTGGGGCCATATACAGCTTGCCTCTGTGCAGCACTGGTCCCCCCACCCCTCGTAGCACAGTGGCAGGGACTAGTGACCGTGACGGGGGCCACGCTGGCTTTCCCGAGAAACCTGCACAGGTGCATTGCAAGCGCTCTTATTGAAATCTTTGAAGAGATTACTGATGACGATTACTGAGACGTGATAGACTACATCAATACACTATTCCACATGTAGGCAAGCATGCAAGCATCCCTTTCCACCCTCGCCCAAACTGCCCACCTTCCCAATAGAAAAGCAGCTTTACCTCCACAATCTGCTGCTGCGTTGCCCCCCGCAACTGCCCGATGCTGCGGCTGGCTGCCCTCCTCCTGTCTTGAGAAGAGCTCCTGGTTGCATGTGTCCTGAGACTCCTCCGTGCCCTGGTCACTGCCGCTGCCGCCTCCTCCTCCTCCTCTTCCTCTTCGTCCTCCTCCTCTTCGTCCTCCTCTTCCCCCCCTCTTCACTGGTGGGCTGGGAAGTGTCCGTGGTGGTTGATGGAGTGCATGTAGGATCACCACCAAGTATCGCGTGCAGCTCCTTATAAAATCTGCAAGTCACCGGGGCTGCCCTGGAGCGGCCATTTGCCTCGCGGGCTTTGCAATACACATTCCTAAGCTCCTTGACTTTTACCCGGCACTGCAGAGTGTCCTGCTCATGGCCTCTCTCCATCATGGCCCATGATATCTGGCCATATATATCATAGTTTCTGTGGCTAGACCGCAGCTGAGACTGAACAGCCTCTTCCCCCCAACACCTGATGAGATCAAGCGCCTCGCTGTTGCTCCACGCTGGGGATCGCCTATTGCGAGGAGGCATGGCGCGTGGAGTCATGGTGAATCAAAACAGTCACCTGCAAAGATTCCCTGAAGAGCACTCCACGCTTGGCTGGAGCAAACAGGAAGGAGATTTTCAAATTTCCCTGGAACTTTAAAGGGAGGGTCTGACATGTGGTCACCTGAGGACAGGACAAAAGAGTTTGCAAATGATGACCAGAGTGGCTCAAATGGGAATTATGGGACAGGCTGGAGGCCATTTAATGTGCAGTGGGTGTCCACATTCTCGCCGTAGTGCTACAGCAGCTGCGCTACAGCCCTTATTCCTCACGCGGAGGTGGATTACCAGGAGCGCTATAACTCCGCGGTTATAGCGCTCTACGTGCCTTGCCAGTGTGGATGGGTAGGAGGTTATAGCACTCCTGGTGGCTTTATAGCATTATAAAGTGCCAGTGTAACCAAGGCCACAATCTTCCTACTATATGTTCCATTCTATGCATCTGATGAAGTGGGCTGTAGCCCACGAAAGTTTATGCTCAAATAAATTTGTTAGTCTCTAAGGTGCCACAAGCACTCCTGTATTGCAAGGAGCAGAGTAGGGATGGGAGGGAGAACGGCCTCTGTGAGGCTTCTACTTCCCCTCTGTAACAGGGTGATGCCCCTTAAGGGTAGTAAGAACTAGTGGTCAGTTAGCAGCTGTTCTGTGGTGTGTCCCTTTAAGTTCTGGTATTTTTAGAGTGTATAAAGAGCTATATAAAGCAGATGTAGTTGTTGGGGAAAAGGGAGACAGCAACAGGGAAAGGACCTGAGTATGGGGGAAGATGGCGGTGTTGTCACCAACTGGGGAGAAAGGAATACATCATTTTGAAACAAAACACAGTATAAAATGGTACAAGGATTGATCCTGAGCATTCTCATCATTTTGCCTTTCCCTGAAAGCCCATGGTTTGTGGAAAACTCCCTTTTGGCAACCAGGCCTGGAAGCAGCTCTTGCTGGATTCTGTTAACAAAGCTGGCCAGAAAGGAGTCAGTCTCTTTGTGGGCTGAGGTTATTGTTGCCACTGCACACCCAGCTCTCGCCAGTCAGGCAGATCGAGGTCAAGCTTAGAATTGTTAGTATCCTAGGTAACATAAACAGACTATATTTGTGCTGTGCCTTAAAGATTTGGGCTCCTAGTTAAACTGTCCTTCAAGAATATAACTTCCTGTTGATGAAACAGGTCTACAGATGATCTGATGAAGTGGGCTATAGCCCACGAAAGCTTATACTGAAATAAACTAGTCTCTAAGGTGCCACAAGCCTTCAACATCTTATAGATGATCTAAAGTCACTGAGCAGGGCAGATTTGCTACTCTACTTCATCAGAATATAGTTAATGCAGCCTTCTTTTATAACAGTAGACACAACAAGTGTGTATGACCTCTCTGTTGACATTAATGATTTTCCATAGTACACCTTTACAGGAGCCAAATTCAGCCTCCCTTCCCTCCTTGCCCATGAGAAGATGGCTGTTACGTGGGCTAGATAGTAGTAAAGTGGGACTCTGCTGATGATTTTTGAGGCAGGGATGATGATTAATTTATGTTGTCACTTGGATTGATCTAGGGTAAGTGATATGGCTGTTTGTTTACTGGCATATTTTAAAAAGATTTTCAAGGGCACCCAGAGCAATGGATGGGTGCTTTTTCATGACAGTCAAGCACAAATGTGAATGAATGAATAAATAATCCAATTGGTCTGTTCCTCTTTTACTGTGAATTCATAGCTTTATACCAGTATGCGTTTGTTTGGGCTCTGATCCTGGGAGGTGGTGAACAGCCTAGACTCCCATTAATGTCAGTGGGCCAAATCCTGAAGGCCTCGCTCAGGGCCAGATCCCCAGCTGATGTCTGATGGACATTGCCATAGCTTCACTGACTTCAGTGGAACCATGACAACTTACACTAGCTGCGGATCCATCCTTCCACTTTCCTGTCTCAGGGAAGACACCTATACTTGCAAAAAGAGTAATTAAAAACAGAGGAAGCACCCCAGTATTGGGCCTCATGGGAGTTTTGGATGTCCTGCCCCCAGAGGACAGGGCCCACACATACCATAAATGACATTGCTTGGTTCTTTTACCTTCTTTAAACACACTGCCAGGATCCTCTGCCCTGTTTACTTGCTGGGACGTTGTGCTCAGCTGTGTTCTCTTGATCCGTTTTACTGACCAGCTGTAAAGAAGCATTTCTGTCCCTTTCCAAATGTAATTGTTGCTCCGGCTCCTGAGGGCTGCGGATTGAAATTCTTTTTGTGTGGTGCTAACAGGGTGCATTCCTCCCTGAGTGGAAGGGCATCCCAGAGATCAGGGACAAAACCTGTCTTTCAATCTTTTAACAAGAAGAAGTGAGCAAATTCCTCCTTTTGCTCCATCTTTTCAGCTAGGGTGAGTGCCATGCCAAGCTGGGACTGCTGTTTGTTGACTCTCTCTTTCTCTCCAGCTGGAATGTACACATAGGCACACACAAAAAAGGGGATCACTGCTAAATTCCCTCTTCTGAGTCTGGCAATGGCGTTGTGTTCAGGCCCAGACCATTCATAAAACTCACATTAGGCATCTTCTAACCCACAGCAATTATTAATTTGGAGACCTTCTCAGCTTTCGGAAAGACTGAAAACTCCCGGATCCTTTCCTAGCTCCCCTTGTAGAAACAGCCTACGCTTTACTCTAGGGCAGTGCTTTCAGATTCATTTGGATGGGATGCCTATGCAGGTAAATTGCCTGTAAAAAGGTATTAAAATATGTCACAGTTTGAATCCAGCCAAAAAAGTATTTAAGCATTCTGCAGTAATGATTCGATGCAGTTCTGCATGCAACTGCTGAATACTTGACATTTCCTTTCCATAAAAACCCTTTCTTTTTCTTTCCACCAAGGTTTGAAAATTAAGGGGTAGATTTTCAAAGGTATAAAGGGCAGGTGGGCACCCAGCTGCCAGTGAAAGTTAATGAGAATTGACCATCTGAGTCAATGTTTCTCGTAAAGGGTACATGTACCCCTCGGGATACACGGAGGTCTTCCAGGGGGTACCTCAACACATCTAGATATTTGCCTAGTTTTACAACAGGCTACATAAAAAGCACTACCGAAGTCAGTACAAACTCAAATTTCATACATACAAAGACTTGTTTATACTGCTCTATATACCATACACTGAAATGTAAGTACAATACTTATATTCGTATTGATTTATTTTATAACTATATGGTACAAATGAGAAAGTTAGCAATTTTCAGTAATAGTGTGCTGTGACACCTGTATTTTTATGTCTGGTTTTGTAAGCAAGTGGTTTTTAAGTGAGGTGAAACTTGAGGTACATAAGACAAATCAGACTTCTGCAAGGGGTACAGGAGTCTGTAAAGGTTGAACCACTTATCTAAGTCACCTTTGTAAATCTCTCCCTACATTCCATTGCTAATATATTGATTGACCTTATAGGCAACACTTGAAATCTGATGTTTCTTCTAGTAATACACTTATATCCCAATAGCCGTATCTGTGTGTGCTTAACACCCTTTTGCCCAAAGCACCTCACTAGTTTCTATCAGCCTGGGAGTGACTTTTATTTTGCTGTGATTCCTCAAAACCACTAATGCCTCTATATTGTCAATGTGGCACTTGCCAAATAGGCACTTTTGGACTTACAGGAATGAAGAGCAAGATAGATGAAGGGGAATACATGAGTGGATGGGCAGATGGCCACTGTGCCATCTTATTGCCAGGATTGTTTTGTAAGAGGGTCTGAGGATCAGACAGAGTAGATTTACTCCGGACATCTCCTATCAGAGCAGACTGTGACTGCCAGCAGGACTCTCATCTACCATCTCTGTTATGGAAGTCTTCCATGTTGGAAAACACTGATTGGGGGCTTTTAAAATAATAACCAGCTCCTCTCAGGTTGGCTGATCCTCCTCTCTCCTCAGCTCCCTGCTTCTAGTGTTTCCCTGCAGCCAGGTGTGGGGAGAACAGAGGAAAAAGGCTATAAAATTGATATCTCTTGGGCTTGATCCTGCTCCCCATTGAAGTCAGTGGTCAAACTCCCATTGGCTTTCATGGGGAGAAGGATCTGGCCCCACATCTATTTCCTGTGAGCCACATTCAGGAGCTCTAATTCTGATAGGTCATAGCCTTCGGCTCTATGCCTGGAGGGGCTCCTCTGTGCTCCAATCTCCCTCTGGCCAGGCAGAAAGCAGGGATGGGGATCAGCTGTGTTTGGAGCAGTACTGTACTTCACTCAGGGCTACACTATTATCATCTGTATTACCATAGCGCCTAGCCCCCGCAGTCCCCTGCGTCAGACCCCATTGTGCTAGGTGCTGCATAAACACAGAACATTGTAACAAGGGTTTGCTTGTTTAGTAGGATAATGGGTCTATCAGTAAAGTATGATCTCTTCTGCATAGCCAAGGTCAGAGGCTAGGAAGGAAGTTAATATTCACCATTCTGGTTTTTTCAGGAGTTTGTTTCCACCAGATTTGTAGGGTGAATGTTTTCAGTCAGACAATCCATGGAAGAGGCTTATCTCCTGACAGTGCTTAGGTAACTAGTTCAGACTGAAATGCCACCTTGTGAGTGTAAAATTCGTCTCCTTCTGTGCTACTCACAGTATTTTGAACAGAACGCCAGTAAAGACTGGGCACGCCTGGTTTATGAGTCCTGGGTGCCCATCAGTGTTAAGGCTGGAATGTTAAGGGTCTTTAAAAAAAAAACCAACTCATCAACAACACTGGGAAACAATGGAAATGTCCTTAATGTTAGAGGATTCAAAAGGACTCTCTTCTTGTTGCTCACTAAGACTCTCTTCCTGAAATGCCCCTCTTTTCAAGTTTTGGAGTCATTTGACCAAGAATGTTTAGCTGTCATAGACTAAAAGGTAAGTAGACAATTGAATGGCATTAGAGGTTAAAAAGTTTACATAGTCATTTTTCAAAGGGGGCAAACACCCACCCTTTTCTTTAATAAAAATTTTGGATCTCACAGAGTAAGCAGAAAAATCTTCAGCTTTCCTACTGCAAGCTGCCTCGACTAGAGTCATCCTTCAGTGCACAAGGTTTATTTATTAATCTGCCTTTCTAGTATTAACTTGTATGTGCATAAGGCAGCTCCTCATTCATTCAAATAAGGGAGTGGTTGAATGAGAAAAGGAGGAGGTTTGGCATTTGGGCCTGGTTTTCAGATCCAGTTGATTTCAGCTGAAGTTGTGAGTGCATAGTACAAGTATTTCTGAAATCAGATTCAACTTTGCCTTTCAAATAAGTCAGTAATTTCCAAAGCACTTTAGGATGTCCTTTGGAATGCAGAGATCTCTCACTTCCTGTGACTTAAGCATCATGCTGCTATGGAAAGGGGAAGGAGTTGGCTTCACTAGTACAAGCTAAATCAAGAAAAACAATTGTGGGGGCGGAGGGGGAGAGATATGTGAGGTCTAATGGTGTGAGCACAAGACTGGGAGCCAGGAACTCGTGAGTTAGTATCATTATTAGGTTTAAGGCACTTCTTTTGATATTTTTCTTCTGCCATCTTAGAGTCTGATCCTACAAGGGGCTGAGCATTCCTATCTTTTATTGACACTAGTGGGAATTGAGGGTACTTGGCAGCTTCCAATATCAGGTCTTTTTATTGAAAAGCAATCCTATAAAAGGGTTTAGGACAGGAAGTGAAGGAAAACTACAGATGGGATTAAAAATATAATTACTTGATCTAGTGCTGGGATTTCATACTCCAACAGAAACTGCTTTATAAATTAGTACAGAAAAGTTTCAGCTATTCAGCTGAGGCATTGTTTTTCCAGTATCTTTCAGCATGGGTTGGATATTACTGCACCCACACTGTTATTTTAAACATTATTTTTTTTCCCCAGCTCAGCTTTTTTAAAAGAAGAGATTTGTTTTGTTTAAAAAGATGGGATCTAAAATCAAACCAGGTGGAGTTTTAGGTTTCATGCACTTCAACACAATCTCTTTCTCCCAAAGACTCGAGTTGTGAAAGTATTTCCGCGAGCAACAGCAGCTGGCTCCTTGGCAAGCTTTGCAGTACACTGGGCGGGCAGCTTTCAAGTAGGCGGAATATGGTATGTCTCATATGAGCAGGCTGTGTGCTAACAGACTGTGCAGTTGATCTAGTCCTGCTGGACCATGCTTTCCAAGGAGTCTCCCTTTTAAGTCTGACAAATTATATCCAAATCATGAATAAGGCCCTGCACAAAGGCCTGATGTGGTGCCCCGTACATGATGGGCCTTTCCTAATGTAAGAGAGAGGCTTTTCATTGCCACTCCTATGTGTGAGGTCTTAAGAGTGCACGTTTACTGAGAAGCTGGACTCTCTTGCCAGCAGACAGCTGTCAGCGCTGCACAATTCAGAAACAGTGGGAGAAATGCAGGCAAACTGTACAGCGCTTGAGGTGCCTGACTTGTATACAAGCATATTTTACATCAACTGGATTTAGAGAGGGGCTAGAGCGGCAGTTTTGGAACCCAAGCCCCCCATTCAAGCCCCCACTCTAGTTTGGAGTCTGAGAGGAAGGTGTTTGTTTCCCAGGTCCAGGCTGGAAGTGGTGGAAAGATCTCTAGAATAGTTGATCTCATGAAACATTTACCATTCAAGGTGGCTTTAATGTCATTGGATTAGATTATCTCATGAGATCTCAGCTATTTAGGGTTGAACAGTTTAGATAGATTTTACCACTGTCAAATCTGGATTTGAATAAATCTAAACCTCTAAACCTAACTGGAGTTGAATACAACTTCCTCATCTCTTCCCATCTCATCTCTTTTATGGGGTGCTACATAGCATGGTTTAGTGGAACGGGCCTTGAGTTATGACTCCCAAGACTTGAGGTCAGGTCTTGGCTCTGCCATACCCTTGTTGTGCAACCCTGAGCAAGTCACTTAATCTACCCTGTGTTGTGGTTTCGAATCTGTAAAATGGAGATAATAGTTCCCTACCTCACAGGAGTGATGTGATTTTAACACCCATTAATGATTGGGAAGAATGCAGATGTTTTGCTGAGGAGGGTAGCTAGCTGGATAACCTGTAAGTAGCTAGACAGTGTTTGGTTTTTAACAGTAATTTCAGAAGTACTGATTTTGCATGCAGTAGCTGTACTAATTCATTTCCCATCTTTTGAACTGGACTAAAGTATGTACGCATTTGTTAGTTCAGACTTGCAGGCCACATCCCTGTTGAGCACCTCAAGTCCACCTTGCTCAAACAAATGAGCTCATACATTCTGCCAGCTTGATATAGACAGACCCTATCGATGCTGTGTTTAGCAGGAGACCAAAGGTCAAGTGGTCACATGAATGATTGTTATGGGCTCAGGTTGCTTATGCTGTGACCTATTACTCAACTGTCTCTTCATTAAGAGAGATGCCTTTTGTTTCATACCTACATCTACCTTCATCGCAAACCTGGTGTTCTTATAAATTATTTACCTTACTACCAAGGAGTCCTGAAGCTGAGGTTAGAGGGAAACATCAATATGTTAACAATGTAGCTTCAAATAGCTTTAAGCTTCCTGGGCTTTTAGGTTTTCTTTTGTCCTTTATCTTGGACCTGTTTCAATTAAAGCCATGGGTGTCCTGCCACTTCTACAGAAGCAGTTTAAGGTTTTGTATATATTAGGGAAATGGATCTCGTTAAACCACTAATATGGATGCACTTACCCCTTGCTTAGACACGTTTAACTTGTGTTAGTACCTTACAAATGGGCTTTTTAATCAATGTAATTAAACCCATGCACTTCTCTGGCATAAACAAGGCCGGGGTCTTTGGTCCATAGTCAGACCATGGCAGACTTAAAGGTAAGAGTTATAAACTGAGCTAAGCTGGCCTCAAGCACAAGCAAAGGAAGCTTCTGTGATGGAGGCAAATGCCTGGGTGGAAAGGATGTGAAGAAGCTGGGCGATTGGGGGCAGTCCAATAAGCCAATAATAACTCAAACTGGGGCAAAGGAGGAACTACCATGTTGTTAACTGCAAAGGAAGAGGTGGGTGTGGGGAAGTGAAGGAAATATCTCTAGTAACAGGTGCAGTGGGGAGCTGTTGCATCTAATTCATCCCTTTAGCATGCAATCACCTGCTTTTCCTTGAGGGGAAATGCTTCACATTTTTCTGGCTGAATTAACTCTTGCTGTACAGATTAATAACAGAGAAGTGTGGAGGGAATATTTTTTTGTGAAGTCTGATCTACACAGTGTACAAACTACAAAGTAAAACAGGCCTTTCAGCATGGATTTAGCAATCCACCAATTGTTCCTGAACGGTCTGAGATTTCAGAGCATAGAGACCTGCACCACATTCATTTCTGTGCTGACAAGGGCAGGGTTAAAATATCTTACTCATGTAGTGCAGCTCTCATCAGAATTCTGGATCCAAAAATTGGGGGCAGATGGGTTGTTCCTCTGCTGATGTCCTAAATATGGGTCAGTTTCTGAGGTCCTTACTTAGGTTTTATTATATACGCAGACCTGACTCGGATGTCCCCCTTTGAACTTAATGACTGCATCTGCATTGACAAAAATAGAAACTGGAACTGACCCCTCTACACCCCTACCAGTGGCAGAAATGGTAACAGCTGTATTGCATTGCGGGCAGCTCAATGGGTTGTTGTGTGTTTCTAGCCCCACATTCTCTAATGTTATTCAGTACAGGCTTAGACAACATGGTGGTAAAAATGCCCAGGCCCTGTCTACATAACAGTTTTCACTTTTCTCCCACTGGAGAAGCAGCAGCATTGGTGAATTATGGGGTCTCATTTTTGCCAGTGTAGATAAGACTAACTGGGAGTTTGCCTGCATCACAACAGAGACAGCAAGTACTACAGGTATTCCACTTAAGGAGACCAAATGTCCTGATTTTATAGGGACAGTCCCGATCTTGGGGGCTTTTTCTTATATAGGCATCTATTATCTCCCAACCCCTGGTCCTGGTTTTTTACACTTGCTATCTAGTCACTGGAAACACAGCTGAACTTAATATGGAAAGGCACATATTTGCTTTTTCTACCATTCAGATGCTGAATGCAGAGGGGTTTTTCCCCACAGAATTATTCCAAATATTTCAGTTTTAATGATCATGTATGTATTTGTATTCCCATAGAGTTAAAAGGCTCTGCTCAGAATTCTAACCCCATTGTGCTGGGCTCAGTACAAATTCTTTGGGTCTTTGCTCCAAAGATGCAGGATGTGGTCCTCTTTTCAGACAAGACAAAATAAGCAGGTGTAACAAACAAATGGAGAAGGGACAAGGGTAAGAGTGATAGGAACATGCCAGTACCCAGACTAACTTCATACATGGGTGGATATTTCTGCAATAGTCAATGTTTCTCTTAATTGTAAGATATTAATAAAAATATTATTATGTCAGCAATCCATCAATTACTCTATTTCACACGTTCATTGGATTTCACCAGTTGCCACACAAGATGTCTTTTCCACTTTAATGTTTATCTATTTAAGAAATATTACATACTGTGTGAGAATTTAAATAAAAATCATTTCCCATCCTTGCAGTTGCTGCCAAATTGCTGTGGCTAAATAAGCAAACGATTGTCACCATAGCAACTGGGTAATTATTCACTTTAATATCCAACGTATTTAACTAACAACATTTGGGTAAGATCACTCCTAGGAGGCTTGCCAAATGCATCACTTGCATCTTCTGGTAGGCAAAATACAATGCATTATTCAGCTCAGTAATGGACTGGAGCTATTTGATTGAAGTAATCTGTCTGGTCCCTTGGTTTTGTAGTAGCACACAACTTTAGGAGTGATTTCCTCTAAGTGCCAACAGACATGCTGTTGTTGTCTAGCCTGGTCTTCAGATGTGAAGAAACAAATAATAGGTAAAATAGTTTTCTTAGACAAAGATTTAAGTGAAAGGAACATCTCTTCTTTACACCATCTTGGTTCTCCAGGCTGGAAGGCCCTTTCTGCCTTACAGAAGAAACTGTGCTACCAACGCCTCATTTGTAAGCCTGGTTTTGGCCAATAGGGGAACAGTCTGTTTTCCCTCTCCACTTACTGTGGCACTCAGATACTATGGGCATGAGTGTGCTATGAAAGCATAGACAGGGATGCGCGTGAACTGGAGCTCAAAATTTGAGCTTCCTCCAAGTCTGGGAATGTTCACATCTGTATTATTACTATTATTTGTATTTTTAATTGCAGTGCCACTTAGCAACACCAATCAAAGGCCGGAGCGGCAGAAGCTCTCTAAAAATGGGGAGAGGGGCCACAGGCCTAATCTCGCCCCCTTCTTGCAAGGCCCTGTCCTAGTGCCACCCCTTCCCCTCTCGGCCCCACCCCTGCCCTGCCTCTTCCCCCCAAGACCCCACCCCCTGTTCACACCTCCCCCACCCCCCATCAATCGCTCTTATGGCTGGTAAAAAGTGTGAGGGCCATGGCCCCCTGACCCAACCTGTTCTGGCACCCCGATCAAAGGTCAGGCACTGTATGGAAACATAAGAGAGAAGACAGGGGAAGCTGGGTGTTCCAGTGGATAAGGCACTAGACTGGGAGTCAGAAGACCTACATTTTATTCCCAGGTCTGCCACTGACCAGCTCTTTGGCTTTGGATAGTTCTGTGTCTCTGTTTCCCCTCTTCCTTTTCAGACTGTAAGCTCTTCAAGGCAGGGACTGTCTTTCACTATGTACGTGTACATAGTGTCTAGCACAATGGGGCCTGGATCTTGGTTGGGCTGTAAGGTACCACTGTATTTTTAATAATAGTAAAGAGTCGCTGCCCTGTGTATCAGACAGGATGTGGCTTTTCTCATGCCCATCATCTATATGCTAGATCTAAACCAGCCTCTGTCTAGTTATGCAAGGAAAAAAGCCTACCTACACCATTCTGGGAAGCCAAGCTGGCAGTAATGGGGATTAATCTCACTTGTTGACAGCATTGTTGCAATCGGTGTGTGGGCAGGCTGGAGGTGTAAAAATTGTAAGTTGTTTTTCTTATATGAATAACAGAGATGAGCCTGAATCTGAATTTCCTACCCTGTACTTTGGTTCAGATCCATTGCAAGTTAATAATAAAATATTACAGCAAAAATTTGCAGAACCCACTCTTCAAATCAGAGTTGTAAATCCTGGAACCTGAAAGGAATGTACTAAGTAATCACAAAATGTCTTATTGTAATTAATGTTTATTTACAAGGGAGGTTGAAGTCCAGCCTTCCAGCACTCCTAGTATGCACTATGCCATTGGCCAAATTTCAGATGGGCTGCATCCACACAACAGCTACATCTCCAGCACAGAACTAGCTGGGTGTGCAATCACAGGGCTCCATTTTCTGCTGCAGTCATAAATTAGTAAGGACAGATGCAAGAGGCAGTTCTAGCACAAAGAATAATCGTTAACATGTTTCATGTCTGGCAGAAGATCTAGTCTGATTGGGCAAGTTAGGGCTGGCCGTGCTGAAAATAGCAGCCTGAGTGGGGAAGAATGTGGTGCCTTCATACAGCTAGAATTCCAGCTGCCGGGGGTGGGTCAACTGCACAGAATGAACTGTCTTGCAATTAGTGGCACATAGCATCTGATATCTGGGGGAGGAGATGCATACAAAGAATGGACTTTAATGGTGGAGTTGGAGTACCCAGCTACATTCAATTAAAGATGCAGTTGCAAATTCCTGGAAAGAAGGTGTAAGGCACTACTACTGAGACTGAATCAGAGGAAGAAAAGATACTCCCACTCCTGAAAAATCATAGAATATCAAGGTTGGAAGGGACCTCAGGAGATCATCTAGTCCAACCCCTTGCTCAAAGCAGGACTAATGCCCTACAGGTTTTTGCCCCCATATCCTTAAATGGTCCCCTTAAGGATTGAACTCATAACCCTGGGTTTGGCAGGCCAAATGCTCAAACCACTGGAATTTGGCCCTTTCAATAACAATCTATTAAAGGTTCTTTAGAACCAACATCCTCTCTTCCATTCACCATAAAATAGCTTAGATTAAAATTTATTTTGACAAGGCTTTAAAATGGTGGAGAAGTCTTTATATCAGGAAGCCATTCAGGAGATCCTAGGTCAGGTCTGACATTTTGACTTATTTACCACGACCTGGTGGAGATAGAAGGTCTGATCTAAAACCCTCTGAAATCAAGAGAAGTCTTCCCTTGACTTCAGTGGTCTTTGATTCAGGCCCTGAGAGACTCACAGAAGTAATTTAAAATGACATAGTAGAAACATTGACCATGTTGATGGATCCTTGTAAAAACACTGACTTCCGCTTCCAAAGGCAGCTAATCATTTGTCCTCAAACACAAGTACTAGTTCTTGGCACTGAATCCTGTATTCAGACTGCTGATCTCTTGAATTACAGTAGTTCCTTTATTTGTCAAACAGCACTCAACTGAAACAAAGACAGTCAGATAAAAGCCAGCAAGATACCTGCTGTTCAGTGTGTGTGTGTGTGTGTGTGTGAAATGGTTACTGCGCAGCAACTTTTCCTAAGAGCTGTATACACACACTTGTATGTAGGAACATAGTGTGCAAGTATTAGATTGGCATAACCTCCTCATTGTTTCATCTGATGAGCTCTGGATGTGCCATTTATAGCTTACCTATTATCAAACTGAGACAACAGCAATTTGTAGCTTGGTACGTGACATTCTGATCGATTGCAAAAATAAACTATAAACATTAAAAGCACTTTACTCATTAATAACATTGTTCAAACATTAGCTAATTAATCCATACAACACTCCAGAAGGTGAGTTGTTCCCTCTATTTTACAAGTGGCAAGAGACAGTGTTTAGGGGTAGATTTTCAGGTGGTGTAAATTGTTATGCCACCATTGTTGTCACCCCATGGACATGATTGCGCAATTGACTAGGTGTAATATTGGAGACACTGACTTGCAATGTGACCTGGGGCAGATCCTCAGTTGTTGTAAATTATCATAACTCCACTGTGTGGAAGAATTCCTTTCCAACTCTTCCAGGTGATCAATCTGTGGTCTGAACCATGAACTAGAGTAATCAAACTGCCTGCACACTGCGGCTGCAATTGTGAATAATGGGCCTAAAACATATCCTTTCTAAATTTCATACACAGTATTTGATATGATCTCCTGTGGCTGTGAATTCGATAGACTGAATATACAGGGTGAGAGGCAATATTTCCCCTTCTTTGTAACAAATATATCATTTTATCTGAAAACATTTGGTTTTGGCCCAAAATTCATTTTTGCTCATTCATAATGCTTATATTATTAAAACTTCTGGTCACATCCACAAGCTACTAGGTGCTTTGTAAGCACAGGTTCTGTCCCCAAGAGCTTATAGTAACTGAAATCCTGTAGCTAGTTCTAATCAGACAAGCCTATGCTTCACAGAAATGGCTTTGTCTTACTCCCATAGCCACAAAGGCAGTGTGGGAGAGACTGTCTCTCCTCATGTTGAGTGTAGCAATGTGTAGTTTTACTGGATGGCTCTTGGTAGGTAGGCCAGTAGGAATAAAGGGAACTTAGCTTCTTGTCTTTCCACTCCATAGGGGTCATGTGAGGCCTTCATTAGTGATTGTAAAGCACTTTGAGATCCTTAGATGAAAGACGACATAGAAATGCCAAGTATTATTATTGTCCTAGTAATACTGTTTCCTTTTTCAGGGTTTGGTTCATAGATATTGAGGTAACATCTCAGTGCCTACATTTATCAGATGTGCATATGTCTACAATATAACCTACAATAGAACAAGGAACGGTTTCATGGAATGTTGATCCTCAACAACCAAGTGTGTTTATTCCATGGAGTTGTTATTATTATTATTATTATTATGGAGTAAAACTAAGAAAGAGGGGCAGGATGGAAATGTGTGCAAAAAATTCAGCAGCTTTGTAGTTCCAGCAAAGTAAATGCAGAGGACCAAGTAAGAGACAAAATGTCAGTGATTTAATGAAGAAGTGCTAACACTGGGACAGAAATCTAGTTCTTTCAGGTTAGATGAGTGATTAGAATTTTGCAGATTAGGATGAGGAGCTGAAGGCTAGTAAAGATAATAGTATCGTTGTTAAATCTTTTTAATCTTGTTTATGATACCTAATTATAATAACTGAGGTAAAAAGTTGTCATTTTGTGCTCTTGTACACATTAAGTAATAAATATAAATCAATTTAATCCCCAGGCAGCTTTAAACTGAATAGGATAGTTAGGTTAAAAGAAAACTTTTCTGAACAGTCATTGGTATTTGAGAAGAAATATGGTCTAATGGATAAGACAGTGGAGTGGGAGTTAGAGGACCTGGATTCTATTCCCTGCTCTGCCACTGACCTGCTGTGTGACCTTGGACAAATCATTTTACCTTTTTCTTTTCCCCATCTCTTATCTGTTTGTTTGTAAGTTCTTTGGAGCAAGGATATTTATGTGCAGCGCCTAGCATGGTGAGGCCCTAATATCAGCTGGGCCTTCTGGGTGCTACCTTCATACAAATAAAAATGCTTAATCTTAATGATGCAGGAGACCAGCACAACAGTTTTGTGATACCAGTTCCATGCTCTGACTTTGAGGAATGTTCATATGCTGAAGAATGTTCATACTGTTCAGAATGTTCAATATCTGAAGAATGTGCATTAAAGAATGTTCATACTTTGCTGTAAATCAAAATTAGGCTGCTAAAAGTCTAATGGGTATGTAGCTGAGTAAAAAGGTTTTGATCTGAATTCATTTTCTCACATGGATAGCTGGGTGCTGAATGTGATATAAATATCAAGGGGACCGAAGTACAGCTGTGTATACTGGCATAGCTCCATTGAAGTCAATGAAGCTACACCATTTTACACCTGCTGAAGATCTGGTTCTAGATAGACAAAGTGCCAATCAGATGTCTCCAAACAAGTGGCTGTCTGAATTCTGTGTTTAACAATATCTTTACCTGTGTGTTGCTCCCCCTCAATTTCAGTAATAGCAACTGTTTTTACTTATTGCTTACTATAGTGTGTACACAGCACTCTTCTCAAGTTGTGGCCAAAGCACATAGACCATATACCATGACCAAGCAGGTTCATGGAGCTACCTCCATTGCAATGGAGAGATACACACAATTGAAATGAGATGACTGCCCCCTTTCTAAAAAGTTTCATCTGAGCAGGTGTAAGTCTTCAAGAAGGGCTCCATTGGATGTGGCTACAGTACACCGGTCTGGGTTGTCGTCTTTTGTGAGGTGTTTCTTTCATGTAAATTAAAGATGATCAATATTGCTGATGTGGCTGGAGTTAGAAGAGAAGTAAGCACACTGGAGACGGAACCAAACTGCGAAGTGATTTGGGTAGATAACAATAATAAGTCTCCAGAAGACATCAAAGAGCATGCCACTTGAACTCTGAGGGGTGTGTATAGCTCTAAATGCATACCCATGTCTACCAATCTGAATTAAAGCTGGCATCTGGCCTTCTTCACACAATATGTAATAAATAAGTTCTTTTAAAAAATGTTACCTGTCATTAGTGATGACTTTTAATAGGTCATTTTAATTCTTTATTTTAGGTGAAAGAATAATGTAATAATTTTTGCTCAGTGTGCTTTTATTAGGTATGCATTTTAACATCACCTTTACATACAATAGGAATTGAAACTTTTGTAAGTAAAGACTAATACATTTTACCAGCTACAGGGAAACTACATTTACTCCACATAAAAACATAAGAACAGTCTTACTGGGTCAGACCAAAGGTTCATCAAGCCCAGTATCCTGTCCTCTGACAGTGGCCACTGGCAGGTGGTCCAAAGGGAATGAACAGACAGAGTATCATCAAGTGATCCATGCCCTGTCACCCAATCCCAGCTTCTGGAAAACAGAGGGCTAGGGACACCATTACTGCCCATTCTGGCAAATAGCCATTCGTGGGCCTATCTTCCATGAATCTATTTAGCTCCCTTTTGAACCCCATTATAGTATTGGCCTTCACAACACCCTGTGGCAGGGAGTTCCAGAGGTTGACAGTGCGTTGCGTGAAAAAATACTTTCTTGAATTTATTCTAAACTTGCTACCTATTAATTTCATTTGGTGGTCCCTTGTTCTTGTATTATGAGGAGTAAATAACACTTCCTTATTTACTTTCTCTATTCCACTCATGATTTTATAGACCTCTATCATATCCCCCCTTAGTCGCCTCTTTTCCAAGCTGAAGAGTCCAAGTCATATTAATCTCTCTCATATGGAAGCCATTCTATACCCCTAATAATTTTTGTTTCCCTTTTCTGAACCTTTTTCAATTCCAGCATATCTTTTTTGAGATGGGGTGACCACATCTGCATGTAGTATTCAACGTGTGGGCATACAATGGATTTATATAGAGGCAATATGATATTTTCTGTCTTAATGTCTCCACATAAAGGACCAAAATATATCTTATACATAGACATCAATTTTTTACAAGTAAACAGCAAAGTAATCTCACCGGGTAGCTCTCTTATTCCACGATTCATTTATTATTAACAGAAGTACTGAGGTAGTTCCCAGAGTCCTCAGTCAGGATGAGGGACCCACTGGGTATACAAACATGTCAGAAGACACAGGGTATAGCTACATTTGGAGCTGGGAGTGTGTAACAGAGACAGCTGCCACCTTCTGCCTCTAGAGCTCCCCGTTATGGCTAGAAGTGTCCCTGCAGTTCTCTGCCTCTGTTTCCCCCCTTCTTCTGGGCTTCTTAAACAAGCTCCACACAATCCAAAGGAAATTAAACCTTCCCCACCTAGGATCCAATTGATTCAGTTCTCAGGCCTACTGGCCTTCAAAGCCCCAATCCCACCTTACTCTCTGCAGGCCTAGCCACAGTTTCCTGGACTCCCCCACCCTGCAACTTTCTGCTGCTTTTATACTGGAAACTCCTGATTCCTCTGCAGTGGGACTCATTGTGTAATCAGAGTAGAGTTGAGTAGTCTCAGCCCTCTGGCCATAAAGAATGAGCTACCTTGTAAGAGAGTGTAATTCCCATCTTGAGGAGTCATACCCGTGCTCATACATTAAAAATATATAGCTGTGGCAGCAGGAGAGGCTAGCTGCCCGGATCACATCTGCATCCAAGACACTAGAGATGTAACTGGGTGGCCTGCCCCTGTGCGGCCATGGCTATGCTCTATTTTTAGAGTGCTAGCTCGATGAGTGTTAGTGCGGGTATGTTTCCTTGAACTGGAAATTATCCCATCTCCTCGAAGTGTAGACATACCCACAGACAAGTAAGGACCTGCCAATACACTGGATTCCGGCTAGTAGATCCATTGCTACCATCTCTTGCAATGTTATCACAAGCCTCATGATATTTGGTGCTTTTTTTAAAAAGCCCCAGCTCCTTGAGTCATGTGATTATGTGAGAATCTGAGCTTTCATTTAAAAATAAAAGTGGCTAGCCCCCATGGTTACAGAGAAAGGTTTGAAACAGTGCACCCTAAGGGCTCAAATACCAGAAACCAAATACAAAATACCCAACACATATATATAAAAAAATCTCATGATTTTGAAGCCAGTCTCATGATTTTGGGGGCTCATTCATGAGTTCTGAATGCTTGGAGTTGGTAATGCTGTGAAATGCATTGCTCTGTTGGGGGTCTAGTTTTGCTTCATTTTTGTTATATTATTATTCATGAACAATTATTCATGAATTATTATTATTATGAATTATTATTCATGAATTAGCCTTTTTACCCTTGCCAGTGAAACTTGCTCCTGTGAATTCACATACTAATAAATGCATTCCAGTCTATGATTTGCACACACCCAAAGCAGGAGAGAGCCCAAGGGCTCTTTGCAGCAACTCAGAATGTCACCATAGCAACAGCAGCATTACTTCTGAAAGAAGGAAATAGATTTTTGTTTTGTTTTGTTTTTGTTCTGCATCTGTTCCAGCAAGACTTCGCTCAAAAAGTTGTTCAAGGTTAAAATGAGAGTCCAATTAGCTCATCAGACAAGATGCACATGGAAATTAAATTTCTTGCCAGCAAGCCTTAAGTTCATGCTATCTGCTGCTGGGCAAGTGAGAAACTGTGCTTGTGCTGTGGTGGCTCAATGGCTTGAATATATAGAACAAAAATGAAACACTTGGAGCTGTCATTTGCACTTCTATGGTACTCAGAGGTACTAGCACACAGCTGGCATTTCAGCTCCTGCACCTATGTTCCCTATTCTGTTGTGAAAGGTCATATTTAGACATAGGGATTAGCAGCTATACAGTAAAAGAGCCAGGTGTAAAGAGAGAAGATGCCACATATATTGTGGAATCTTGACATTGAAACAAACACCATTTTCTTTTTATCTGTAGTAGTAATTATAGCTGGGCACAGTTTTTTTGAATGAAAAAATCTTTAATCAAAAACTAGCTTTTTTGTCCAAACTCAAAATGTTATAAATGAATTTTTTGTAAAGCTCTTTGAGATACTTGGATGGAAAGTGTCATTGTTATACCTGGTGCTTAAACTGCTGGCAAATGTAAATCAGTAGGCTCTTAGGAGATATTTACTTTCTTGATATGGAATTATATAATACTTTGCTTTGCACATGAACCATTTGTCTTGGGAGGAGCAGTGAATGTGGAATAACTGTAATAGGGTAAAAGGGTTTGTGTAGTCTACAGATTTACTGAGTCTGTTTTTACTGGAAGTGAGATTTTTTCCCAGCTTCATTCAAGGGAAATGTTTCAGAAATATATATTGCTCTTGATCCAGGGGGAAAAGTTCCCTTTTGAATTATAAGCAGTCCACTCCCTAAAACATTATACTGTAAAAGAATGTGAAGAACTGTTAAGTGCAATGAGTAATCATATAAAATGTTACATCTTCCTAATAAGTTATATTACCTGATTTAAAGTGACTCACAAAGGATTTATTGAAGAATCGGCTTTTATCTTTTAGTATGTTTTATGATGTAAAAAGAAGCATCTATTTTTTTTAAAGGAGGGAGAAAGTCTCTCTCTCTTTTTTTACTGTAGAAAAACCAAGAATGTCAAGTCTTGTTTTCTCTGGTTTTGTCGTAGGACTCCTTGAAGTTCTTGGATACATGGTCTCACTTTAGCAAAGCAGATACTGTACTTGCCTTCATGGTCTGCCTTCATGGTTACAGCTATCAATAATTGTTCATATATTGAAATTTGGTCACTAATATAGCTGGGGTTTGATTAATTAAATGCTCAGAATTTTAGGACCAGAGCCTCAGTCTGGCATTGGAAGCTGACTGGGAGTTAGTGGAGGGATTTGATCATGAGCTTGATGTTCTCATGGCAGCATAAGCCGTAGAGAAGGCAGGCAGCTACATTCTGTATCAGATATCACTTGTAAATTGTTATTCTTCATATTATCATAATAGTACATGTTAATGTCTGGACTCTTAGAGTGACTTTATTTTTGTTCTATCTCTTCAGAACCTACATATGAACTGTTATTTTGTACCTATAGTAAATATGGGAATACAAATCCTATGTGTTTCCAGACAAAAATGAAGATGGAGTGAAGGACTCAACAGAGAACACTTTACTTCTGAGCAGTTGCTGCCCCTTGCTGCAGCCAATTTTTTGAGCTAAATAAACTGTTTTTTCTGGTAGAAAAAATAATCTGCACAATCCATAGGTGTGGTCAGCTGGACACTAGTTTATTGGCTTGAAAAACTAAACTGTTAGGCCCATAGCCTATAAGTGACCCCAATATATCCCTACTGTTAATTGACTTCCCTGGAATTTATTCACAATGAGGAATTTGGCCCTGTGCATTTTTGACTGTTGCATATCCAACATCTTTAATACTGAGCCAATGGACAACTACACGGTGAAAGTGAAAAACTTTACTATAGGGAACCATAATAATATTTCTCTACTGTGAAAGAATCAGGAAACATGTTAGGCCTGATCAGTTACTGACAGTGACGTAATAGACTCATCCTGATTTCATGCTCCTTAGCAAACTTCTGAAGCCCATTTGTGGAATTCTGTAATGCAGATGTAAATCTTTATTGAACTTCTGCTGCAGGCTAAAGACTAGAGTGGAAATTCATTCCTCTTGGCTTTTAGGGACATAGTGAAAACAGCTGGAAATACACAGAGTAGACAAACTGATTCTCAGTAATATTTTGAAAATGTTAGTGCAAGAAAGGATTTGTTGGGTTTAAATCTTTTTTATTAGCACTTCCATATGATAGCAGCACGAACACATTACTAAAAGGAATATTCTCTCCCCAGGCTGGTGGTTGTTGGTGGTAACAGGAAATATTGTTCAGTCATAAGACACTTCTTCATTTTCCCAATCACTAAGAGCGTATCTATACTACAAAATTAAGTCGCTGTAAGGCAGCTTATGTCAACCTATACTATGTAAGCATACACACTACAGTGTTCCTCCCGCCATCGTAACTTGCCTGCTATGCCGACCTAGTAAATCCACCTTGACAAGAGGTACAGTGTACAGAACTCTTAACACTAACGGGAATGCCCATCAAGGGGAGAATTAGCCCCTAAGGCTGTATCTGTACTTCCATTGCAAATAAACTCCTCCCTTCACAGATGCTTATAGTAGCCCATCACTATGATTCAACTATTAGTACTCCAGGTCTCTAGGCCAAAAGACTAGAGAAGAAGTCTTGGATCTCTTGAAGTCAGTGGGAATCTTGCTATTAATATCAGTGCAGCCAGGATTTCAGCCTGTGGGTTTAAGTACCAGAGGAGGTGTTGATCAGAGATGCACAGGGAATTTCACTAAGTTATGGTGAAAGGTGCTAATGACTGCCATCAAGTGAGTCTTTGATCCAAAGATCGTTACAGGCCTGGTTAAATCCCCTGGGTGTGCTAACTCCTCTTTCAGGCTCATTAACAATAGAAACCACCACCCAGGGTGATGGGATGCATGATAAAGTCTGATCAGAGTTAAGCTGTGTGGATTGAGGGCTTTGATTGCAAACACAAGGGCGAACAGTTTAGATTAGCAGCCTGGGGGTGGTAGAGGCAGAATGAATGTGAACCTGATAACTTTTTGAGTACAGAACTTGTGGGTGAGGCAGACTTGGGGATTCCTGAGCAAGGAAGCTGCTGCTGTTTGTTTCTAATGTGTTCAGGGAATCAGCACTTTGAGTACATTCTTTGTTTATAAACAAGATTGCACCAAAGAATGTACCTGATTTGTATAATCAGTTTCTCCTCCTAGCAACCCTGTAAGGGCCTGAATATTGGCCAAAGACTGAGGCAAGAAGTGGATAGTCATCAGCAGCATATGTGCTCCTCCCTTAAATCATCATTGCAGAAAATGAGTAGACACTGGTAGAGTCAAAGGTTTTGTGCAAGCTTGCTTAGCACATCAAGAGCATTCCAACACTTACAACACAACTCCTCCTAAATGCATCTGAGGAAGTGGGTATTAGCCCACGAAAGCTTATGCTCTAATACTTTAGTTAGTCTTTAAGGTGCCACGGGACTCTTTGTTACTTCTGCAATTCCAGACTAACACGGCTACCCTTCTGATTCCTCCTAATTTAGACTGTTACCAGCCTGGCAGATGAAAAACCCACCCCACCCGTTCAAACACTGACAATTAAAACAATTCCCACTTTTGTGCATTCTTTCATGCTGCCCAATACACTAACATTTTAACCCACCCCGCCCACCCCCGCCCCATTTTCGAAAACAGCCATTTTAATTGTTTCTAATTTAAAGAACTGCAATAACAAAAACCCATTCTGCAAAAGTTACCAAGGATCACAAAGTTATATAAAAATATGAGGATGTGTTAGGAGCACTCAAAGCAAGGGTTTGCTGGCACTAAACACATAACGGGGCTTTTGAAGATGAGAAATAAGGACCCCAAAACACAATATAAGAAACCAATTCTGCAAGGATTCCTGAAAGATAGTGGAGTGCCCTCATATTTCATTGACTTTAATGGGAGTTGGGAGTAATCAGTGTGTTGTCTATCTTGTCTATGACTAGACTTGTAAGGATTAGATTCTTATCAGTAAATGTTGGTAAATGTCAATTTCATCCTACACACATAACCCAAAGAAATTTTTTCCCGATTGATAACAGTCAAAATGTACAGGTAGGCAAAGTAAGAGAACTGTTGCTTGAGAACTTATTAGGGTTTGATTTATGGATATTTACGTTCTATACTTTGACATGTGATGTTGAAAATTTCTTTAATGGTTACAAAGCTCTAACTTTTTGAATCTCTAGGTCTACTGTAATCAAATACTTATTGTCTCACCCACCTAACATCCTACAACTTTGAAAATTTAAATAGATAAAAATAGAAAAAAATGTTTAAAAATAAACATGGATAATATCCATCAAAATTATGAAAAAATAACAATTGAATTCTGCTAAGCCCCTCTATGATACATCTGTTGCCTCTCAGGATCAGGCTGCAAAAGTATTTGATCCAAACCCAGTAGGAAACAAAATTCACAGACAGAACCGAGCCCAGTCGGGAAGATGTGATTTTTGTGTCTGTTCAAATTACAGACACATAATGGCAGTGGTAATATTGCCGGGGAGGTGACCCTGGTGACACTGGGTTGACCTTCCTGACTCTAGTGAGAACACATGACATGGACTTGGAGAGCACTGGTTAATGATTGCGGATGAAGATCACTGAAGCTGAAATACTTCATGTCTGGTTTTGTTTTCTGTTCCTTTCTACCTACCAGAATTTTTTCTAATATTATTATTTGATTGTTACTGTAGCTCCTAGGAGCACCTGTCATGGCCTAGGGCCCCACTGCAGAGAATATGAAGAGATTTACAACTTGCAACTCACACAAGAATCCCTTCTTACTGATTGAGAATCATCATGTGGCTCTGTGTTCGGGAACACTGGTTTATAAACTGAAATGTTGTAGCCTTCCCCTCTATAACCTGGCCTAAATCCTCTTTGGCAAGACTGAAACCCTACACAAATAATATAGCAAATGTGATTAATGTACACACACAGTGACTTTTTAGTTTCCAATTTAGCACAGCAGTTAAGCATATTCTCAAATCCAACCCTATTCAGCAAAGCACTTAAACAGGTTCTTAATTTTAAGCATGAGCTTAAATCTCAGTGAAGTCAATTGAAGTCAGTGAAATTTAAACATGTGCTTACATGTCCTGCTAAATCGGGGCCTCAAAGACCAAATACAGAGATCAAAGATGACATAATATATAAAAGTGTGATAGACTGTAACAGCAGAAAAGCAACTACTAGCCTATAGGGCCAACATTACCATTTTATTACTACTACCCTTTGGGGGCCATCACCATGGTATAAGTGTAATACCAGGCCTAAGTTGAGGCATTCAAGGGGCTGGTCCTCACTAGGGCGGGGAATCAACTGTAGATACGCAACTTCAGCTACGTTAATAACATAGCTGAAATCGGCATCTCTACAGCCAACTTACCTCCCATCCTCACGGCGGTGGCGGGCGGCGGCACTCTCCCCCGTCAACTCCAGCTTACTCCTCGCGGCGAGCTGGAGTTCCGGAGTTGACCGCGGCGCTGCTGGCGATTGATTTATCACGTCCTGACAAGGTGCGATAAATCGATCGCCAAAAGACCAATTTCTGCCGTGCCAAGTGAGGACAAGCCCAAGATCTCGACAGGAGAGAACAAATCCCATGGTCCCTTGCTGCCTGCAGCTTTACCTGTCAGCTAGGAAAGCAGGATTAAGCAGTTGGGAAGGCCTGGGAAACAAAGCGTTGGTCTTAGAGTCATTTCTAAATGAAGCTAAGTTTGTGCTTAGTCATATTTCAACAGACCATAGACTGGGAATGTGCAAGCCCACTATTGAGAGTGCTTTCTCACTGCTGCCTATGGGATTTATACATGGGAAACCAAGGGCCAGATCCTCAGCTGGTATAATTCGGTGAGGTGCCATTATTAGTGTAACACAGACTTACATCAGCTGAAGAGCTGGCGTCATTCTAGAATTCTGAAGGAGTATAGAGCGTAGGGTGGGTCAGAGCTGGGGGGTTCTTAATGTCGTCTGGTGTTGGACCTTCTAGGGATTTATGTAAAGTATGAGGTAACACAAATCGTATCCAGCCAATCAGTACAGTGAGCAGAGGGCAGGAGTGATGTGCTCACTTTGCCCTACCAACCTGTGGAACTCCTTGCCAAGGGTGTTGTGAAGGCCAAGACTATAATAGGGTTCAAAAAAGAACTAGATAAATTCATGAAGGATGAGTCCATCAATGGCTATTAGCCAGGATGGGCAGGGATGGTGTCCCTAGCCTCTATTTGCCAGCAGCTGGGAATGGGGGACAGGAGATGAGTCACTTGATGATTACTTGTTCTGTTCATTCCCTTTGGGGCATCTGGCATTGACCACTGTCAGAGGACAAGATACTGGGCTGGATGGATCTTTGGTCTGATCCAGGAGGATCATTTTTATGTTCTTATGTAGGTGTTTGCATTCTGGGTCAGTCAGAACTTTAGGGTGGTTTTTGCTAGGTGTCCAGGTAGACAGGGCTGGCCCTACCCCTTTTGTCGCCCCAAGCCAAAAAAAAAAAAAAGCTGCCCGAACTGCTGAAGCAAAATTGTGCCACCCGTTTTTTGACCAGAATGCCACTCCTTAGAATGTGCCGCCCCAGGCACATGCTTTCTTGGCTGGTGCCTGGAGCCGGCCCTACAGGTAGAGCCTGTTCTAGAAGTCTAGCTGAGAGGTTACAAAGGTGTGCAGGATCAAGGCTAGACCCAAATCAGTATGGGAGGGCACATGTCTTTTGGAAGGAGAAAGAACTCTGAGCTGGTGACTGGTGTGCCCTGTGAAGTTTGTGATTGTGCAGCATCTCGTAAAACTTTCTAGATAATGGGGATTAACAAAAAAGCCCATTATTATTACCTTGCATGGCCCGAGACAGCTTGTCAGAGTTAGAAACTTTAAACTGGGTCTGTTGTTCTTCCCCTTGCCCAGGCAGGGTACAGGGACATGGCTACACCAATGTGCACTGCTGGGAGTGAAGGGAGCTACTGTGAAAACACAGCACTTTATTTTTATACCACTTATGATGCAAGCACCGGCTTCTAGCCATTTTAGTTCAACTGTTTCTTCTCCAGTAGGTGGCAGTATTACCAAACACACTGTTAGGCTCTAGATTTATTTGCACTCCTTGCCTGTAATGACTTACTACAGCTGCCAGTTAAGGTATTGTTGTTCCTTTTACAGCATGCCCATATTTCACACAATTGCACACTGAGCTGCGTGGTTCTACTGGAGTAGCCAGGGGTGTCTTTCACTGCGCTCCCTCAATGCCCAGGAAGTACTCTACCAGGACACATCAAATGAATGTGACACCAGACCCTGCCAGAACAGATGCAAAACCTGCAGCCATATCTCCACTGCTACAATGATTAATACCCCCACAACACATCTTTCAAGGTCCCTGGGTCCTAGATGTAAGCAGGGTCTGAATGAGCTCTCTCCTGCCATCTAGTGATGAGCTGGGGGAAAAGACTTCAGAAACGTGTTTACACACACATGCCTACTCTGCCTAGATATGCAGCATGAATGATGCTACTTTGCCAAAATGATCACTTTAGTCTGGTTACAAAACACTGTAGCTCTGAAGCATGCATGTTGATTTAAACAAATCTTGGAATCCTGGAAACGTTCCAGAGGAATGGAACAAAGGTAATATCTATATGGGTAAATGTCATAAGTTAATATGGCTTCAAATGCAGTTAAGCCTATGCTTTAAATCTTTCATTCATGTTACATTAAGTGGATTCAGCTAACACAACTGAAACTCAGAATCTTTTTGCCCATCCAGGCAGGACTGTAGGAACATGATATGAAACTTAGGAGACCTGGTTTCTATTCCTAACTCTGACTTGGTCTGTGACTTTGTGCAAGTTATTGATCTCTGCCTCAATATCCCTCATGGAAATAATGGTATATTTGACCTCCTCTGTAAAGTGCTATGAGATCAGTGCAAATTATTGAAATAAGATCGGGCGGGAGTGGGTTTTATTCATTAGCCTTTTGCCAGTACTGCACCCCAGCTGCCTGAACTAGCTGGGACCATTTTAATCTTAACTGACCTCTTCTGATCCCGAAAAGTAATGCGATTCCTGAATTACTGCCCTGGTGAATCTGAGCAAAATAGCAATACCGCTTTTTCTCTTCTAAAGAATGACCACAAGTTTGTCAGAATCAGCCTTGTCTCTTCTTTGTGCTCAGTGCAAGAGCTCTGCACGACTGGACATGGCCCTTACCAAAAACCCTACAAACCCCTACTCCATAATATGCACTGTGTAAAAGTCAGCCAAACTCCGGCATGCATGGCGCTTGATCCGGAGGTAAAGCCAGAGAGCCCCCTCTGGTGACTGTACGTGGCAAAACTTTTAAAAGACAGAGTCTTGTAGCACCTTACAGACTCACAGATCTTAGGGATCATGAGCTTTTGTGGGCTAAGACCCACTTCATCAGATGAATGTTGTGGAGATTTCCACAACATTCATCTGATGAAGTGGGTCTTAGCCCACAAAAGCTCATGATCCCTAAGATCTGTGAGTCTATAAGGTGCTACAAGACTCTTGGTCGCTTTTGCAGATCCAGACTAACATGGCTATCCCTCTGATGTTTTATAAGAGAGGCTACTATCAGAGAAGTGACTGTCGAAAAGACACTTCCTGGATGTGGTTGACTTATAGCTACTGACTTTACTGACAGAAATAAGATTTAACTGCTCTTCACTCCTCTCGGTTGATTCTCCAGAGCTCAGAGAAGAAGAGCTGGATTCTATTCCAATGTGAGCATCACCAGTGGAATTACTCAAGGACCTAGTCCAGGGGTTGGCGACCTTTCAGAAGTGGTGTGCTGAGTCTTCATTTATTCACTCTAATTTAAGGTTTCATGTGCCAGTAATACATTTTAACATTTTTAGAAGGTCTCTTTCTATAAGTCTATAATATAGAACTAAACTATGGTTGTATGTAAAGTAAATAAGGTTTTAAAAATGTTTAAAAAGCTTCACTTAAAATTAAATTAAAATGCAGAGCCCCCCAGACCGGTGGCCAGGACCAGGACAGTGTGAGTGCCACTGAAAATCAGCTCACGTGCCGCCTTTGGCATCTTGGCCTAGTCCAAAACCCACGGAAGTCAATGGGAGTCTTCCCATTGACGCCCAGTTTCCAACTGCAGGGCCAAATGCTGCCGTTACTGCAACTGAGGGAAGAACTCAACTGCTGCCATTGCTGCATCTGAGAGAAGAACTCAAAGACAATGCAAATACGAGGGCTGATTTTGGCCTTCAGCATCCTAATTACTGGTATTGTTGAGCAAGCTAGAAATGAATCTAAAAGCTAAATGGAAGGCTTGGTTCTAACTGCTTCTATGGAGGAGCCTTCTCCTTCTCCATTCCCTGCCTGGTGCACCTGCTCAGGAAAAGGCCAGAATCCTGGTTTTGAATTCCTTGTGCACAGGTGCAAGGAGTGATAGCATTGACTGGCAATATGCATTCTAGAAACTCCCAGGAACAAGACCCTGCCATGCCCATCTCCGACTAGCTGGCATTGTAAGGCTGTTACGAGATGAAAAATAAGGGAAGGAATTAAGCATATTTTCCTCCAGCACCACTAGGGCCTCCTGACAATCTGCTTCATAACACTGCTGTTGAAGGCTAGATAATGATCTGAGCTTGAATGTGCATTTAGAAAAGCCAGCTTTTTCCTTGGAATAATGAGCAATTTGATTTGGAAGTAAGAGACACAAACATGCAACGACATTTATAACTTCACACAGAACCCCGGAATACCTGTGTAGAGCCGCCCTAGGAAATTGCCGATTGTACATAAGGTGTACTGGAGACATTTGATCAGTGTTTCTGCTCAGCTTGCTGGTCTCCTGAGTGCACAATATGTGATCATTATGACCAGTTCCTTTCATCTGCTTACTCATATGCTGTTGAGTTGTTTTGATAACAAGACTTCTGATTCCAACCCTTGACAGGAAGGAGGAGAGTGAGGGAGTGCTAGATTTGTGTGTGTTTGTGTTATAGTATCTACATGACTGGGTAAGCATGCATTCAATTACACTGAGAGGGATCAAACTAGCTATGCTAATAAGGATGCTAGGATTATAAAACCTAAACAGCAAAGATTCACTGGCCTCTGTCTCCCACTTCTCCCTTGCTCTGTGCTGTTTTGAACTTAAAGTTTCTGCTCATTAGACGTGTTCTGCATTGGATTCTACTGAGCCCAGCTGAGAGCAGATGATTGAAGAGCGGGGTGTTCTGATAATTTTTGATCATAGCCCCAGGAAATGTTGAACTCTGGAAGACTTTCTTGTCAAGCAGGTTGCTTCTGGCATGCAAAGAGCAAATGCCTTGTACTAGGGATGATGTGCTAATAGGGGAGAGGAAGGATACAAAGAGAAAGTGCCAATTAATTGAACCAAGTTATTGTTTGCCTTCAAATCCATGTGACAACACTGCAGGTGTTGATAGCTGGAATCATTATAGGGGAAAAATCAGATCTGTTAGAAAGGAGGAATGGACAACTGAGATGAAAGCAACCGTTGCAGAAGACCATGTAAGTGATACACTGCATTCAAGTATTACATCAAATTAAAGGCCACCTAAAAACTTCACAATGGTCACGGTTTCACCCTATGACCACTCAGAACATCACAGCAACTCCACTGCATTGGCTCCACTAATTAGGTAGCCCTTCATTCTATTGTGCGCACCTTAGAGGGAACTATCCATGGACCACCTGAATGGAGCTCATGGACCACTGGTGGTCCGTGGACCACAGTTTGAGAAGACAATTGAACATATACACACTAGCCAATTCATTATGATATATTAACAAAGAATAAATATGATTTTTACTATTAAGCCCCTGGAAAATAGATGCCTGTAGCATACTCACAATGTGCATTTGAAGCTTATCATAGCATCTAAGTTACCTTCAGCCAGAATTTTGATTTTCATGCCTGTGATATTGGTTCAAATAATGTTGCAAAAGTCAAGGAACCTGCATGACTGGACTAGTTTCCTGTACAGAATGTATTGTAACTTTTCAGCTTCAGGTTATCCATGCTCTGCCACTAGCTTTTACACCCAGAATGTAGACTTTGTAATGAGAGAGATTTCATAGACCCTAATTTAAATATAATTTCTTTTATATTTTTGTCAATAAATTCGGTTTAGGTCTAATCTAACCTTCCCCTGCAGATACAAACAGGACTCTGCCAGGGCTGAAGAATACCATGACACTGACTAGAAATAGAAATGAAAGTGAACTGCACTGATGGGAATTGGTTTTTACTATTCTTTCAGTTGTGTTATTCTAAGGTGTTAGAACAGAAGTAAGAAAATAAACAACGTTGACAGTGTGAGTCATCACCGATAGCAATGTCAGGAATATGGGAATGACACAAAGCTGTATGGATTGTTTTCACCAAGGGTAGACAGCTGTGTCTAATGGATATATCTGTGCATAAAGGAGCCTGGATCTGAAAGAGTATTAGCTACCTCAGTCTGGACTTGAAAAACAGGCATTATTCTAAGTTGGAAGAGCAAACCACAGCGGTAATCATCTTCAATGGAGCAAGTACATTGCGTATGTCTCCTGATTACCTTTTATTCTTTGATTTTTCAGGTGGATCTGTGTGAGACACTAAAAATGGTGGGTTTTTTAAAAAATATTATTAAAACATTGTTTTTCAATCTTTTTTGCTGCTCTTTATTTGCTGGGGCAGTCATGTGGCAGGAATGGCCGCAGCTGGCAGAAATGGAACCCCCACTGTGGGAGCTCTTAGGCCTGTAGGCAACTGCTAAGTGAGTGGTTGGACAGTGGTGAGAATGAGTCATAGATTTTTTAAGTCAGTGGTTATCTAGTTTGGATAATGTAAAACTTCACACAGTACTTTCTGTGTCAAACTCATAACATCTGCTTGAGCTAGAGCAGGGGTCGGCAACCTTTCAGAGGTGGTGTGCCGAGTCTTCATTTATTCACTCTAATTTAAGTTTTCGCGTGCCAGTAATACATTTTAACGTTTTTTAGAAGGTCTCTCTCTCTATAATATATAACTAAACTATTGTTGTATATAAAGTAAATAAGGTTTTAAAAATGTTTAAGAAGCTTCATTTAAAATTAAATTCAAATGCAGAGCCCCACAGACCAGTGGCCAAGTCCCGGGCAGTATGAGTGGCACTGAAAATCAGCTTGTGTGCCACCTTTGGCACACGTGCCATAGGTTGCCTACCCCTGAGCTAGAGTATATCTGGTAGAAAGAGGTCCAGTCTTGATTTAAAGACTTCATGTGATGGAGAATCCACCACGTCTCTAGGTAAATTGTTCCAATGGTCAGTTGCCCCTGCTGTTAAAAATCTGAACCTTATTTCCAGTTTGACTTTGTCTAGCTTCAATTTCCAACCCTTTGATCTCATTAGGCCTTTTTCTGTTACATTCAAAAGCCATCTACTAGCAGAAATCTCTTCTTCATGTTGTGCTGGGTTGTGACCAAGTCACCTCTTAACCAGTTCTTGGATGAGCTGGAGAGCAGCAGCTGCTCTGAAGGCAGCACCGCTGCCAGCGGCAGCACAGAAGTAAGGGTGGCATTACCACGACCCCAGCCAGATTTCAGAGTCCCTGAATTTAATAGGGCCCTGTCCATGAGACAAAAAGGAGGGAGAGAGCTGGGACTCGTATTATAGGGAACTTGAAGCTGAAATGGCTTGGGGGCTGTTGAAAGGAGACGAAGTCATCAAAAAGGAGATGCTGGGGGTTGGGGGAGCGGAAGACTGGGGGTGTTGTTGTATAAGGAACGCTGGAGCTGGAGGAGGCCTGGAGCTAGTAAGTCAAGAGCCAGATAGTGATGTTTTTCAGGCAAAAATGGCCCAATAGCTCATGAGACCAGCTATCCATTATGATGACAGAAGGAGGGAAGTGGGAGTGGGGATGGGCCCACATATCATCACACTGACAGCGAAAGGCTGGTCAACCCAGTGGAGGAGAAGCTGTACCCCAAGGCACAATCAGGCTGTGAGCTACACTTCCAGCAGGATGCCTAGAGTACTTATATCAGCTGGTGGGTTTGCAAATACCAGGCAGCTTCTGATTTATTCACTCCCTCCAAAAGTAGGGAGGGAGGAGAGAAGAATGAGTTCTGCCTTTTAGCTGCTTGAGTCAACTATGGGACATCCCAGCCCTACTCGTCTCACTGGCCACCAGAGGATGAAGGGTAATGGGCGCCTTTGGATTAGTCCCAATGAGCTCTGTTGGATCCAGTTCCTATTGCGAACTCACTAAATAACAGTCAACCAATACAAATTATGTTATGGAGAGGAAAGTCGTCAGGTTCTCAAGCGTCTTCAGGCCATAATTCACTTATCACTGTTAACAAGCTGTAGTTTAAATCACATGCCTATTTAACTTTTACTTAAGAACCTTCATTTTCTACCATAAAGGGCCTGATCCCACACCAGTAAAATTTGCATAACCTTCAGTATGGGATCAGTCCTGAACTACCTGTTGTCCAAATTTCCAATTTACATGAGCAGCTCCACTGACTGCAGCAGAGTGAAACTGCATTTACAGCGATGTAACAGGGATAAAAACTTGACACTATGCCATTAGAAAGGGCTCTGCAGTAACAGTTGTAGCTGGCAGTTAAGGAAGCTAAATAGATGGAAGACATGTTTAAACAAACACAACAACAACAAAACCCCCACTCCATTCCCCAGTGTTTGTATGGGTCTGTTTGTTGGCAAAAGATAATTTCAGTAGCTGTTCATTAACTACTGAGAGTCTCACGATTTGTTTTCAGGTAATCAGGTTACAGAATTGTTCATGAGAAAGGATTTGATTTCATGTATTAATGGACCACACTTCTAAACACAGTATCAGCCTCAAATCTAGTTACTATAGAATGTCTTGTTCTGGTTTAGACCTCTCAGCTGAGGTTTATTAAAAGAAATCATTGCTAATTTAACACTGATAGAGAGATATGCACAGCTGTTTGCCCCCTCCCCCGAGTATTAGTCACTAACTCACAGTTCAATAATAAGCAAAAGTGATTTTATTAAGTATAAAAAGCAGAACTTAAGTGATTCCAAGTGATAACAGACAGAACAAAGTAAGTTACCAAGCAAAATAAACCTTGCAAGTCTAAGCCTACTACAGTAGGAAACTGAATGCAGATGAAATCTCACCCCCAGAGATGTTCCAATAAGTTTCTTTCATAGACTGGATTCCTTCCTAGTCTGGGTCCAGCAATCACTCACTGCCCTGTAGTTACTGTCTCTTTTCAGTTTCGTTCAGGTAACTCTTGTGGGTGGAGAGGCCATATCTTAAACTAGCTGAAGACAAAATGGAGGGGCTTCCAGGGCCTTTTATATTCTCTCTTTCTTGTGGGCAGAAACTCCTTTATTCTTCTGCACAAAGTCACAGCAACAAGATGGAGTTTGAAGCCACCTGGGCCGGCAGACACATGGAGTGAGCAGGCAGAAGCCCCTCAGCTTCGCTGCGCTGCCAGGGGTGGGTGAGGCTCCAGGTCATTGTAAATCACCCAGGGGATGCACCAGGGTGGAGGGAGTGCCTGGGGGTGGCAGGCGGGGCCACAAGAGAGACCCGGCCCTAAAATTGCTGGAGCTCTGCAGGCCACATTGGGGAGATTCTCGGGCCACAGGTGGTCGATGGGCCGGGAGTTTGAGACCCCTTATCTAAACTGTATTGTTAAATCTATTCACCTACATTTGGGTTATGGCTGGTTAACTACTCTATGTATCATATGACTTTTAAAAACTAACTTTATAGTTGTGGATAATCTTAGTACTATACCCAGATATACAGACATTATGCTAGCTGGTGATATGTAAGCAAATCCCCTTTCCTGAAACAAGCAAAAAAGAAACTGAAACAAATGCCAATCATCAGCTAGTGATAAGTCATCTGAGGATCAGACTGAAAAACAGTAGTCACACCTAATTTAACTATTTGGCTTCTTAACTGTAAATATACATATGCAACCATTAACCTTTATATTCAGCAGGGAATTTGCAGTAAAACAGAGGAAAAAACAAATCTGTCAGATTTGCCTGCATCTGTGTCTCCCACTCAGCAAGAACTGCTTTCTCAAAGAAGGCTTTGCCCTGTGTATGAAAGCCATTGCCCAATAGCTCAACATAGGTTCAGAACAAAACTGATACCTGTTATTAACTAAAACACAATAGATGGATTATGAGTAAAGGTTCATTTGCCAGGCCATAAGTTAAGAACATGCCCTCTTTCCCTAGTAAAGATAAGGCCTTTTAGATGAGTAGCAGCAGGAAGAGAGACTTTGAAGGTCACAAAGTTCAGGGTTACTGAGTCACCGTTGTCTTAGAGCAGATCTACACTAGGGGCTTGTCTACGCTTACGTTTTATAGCTCTCTAACTTCCTGGCTCGGGGTGTGTGAAAAATCACCCCGCTGAGTGTAGCAAGTTTGAGTGCTTTCAAGCACCAGTGTGGACAGGCTCCCAGCACTCAGAGCTATTCCCCTTGTAGAGGTGGATTACCAGGAGCGCTGAGAGAGCTCTCTCTCCCAGCACTTGCATGTGATCACACTCACACTTCAAAGCACTGCTGTGGGAGTGTCACCGCGACAGCGCTTTGAAGTTTCCAGTGTAGACGAAGCCTAAAAACTTGCATCATCGCAGCATCTTCTCTGAAGATGTCCATGCAGTGTGCAGCGGCAGTCAAAAAAGCAAACAGGATGTTAGGAATCATTTAAAAAGGGATAGAGAATAAGACGGAGAATATCTTATTGCCCTCATACAAATCCATGGTGCGCCCACATCTTGAATACTGTGTACAAATGTGGTCTCATCTCGAAAAGGATATACTGGCATTGGAAAAGGTTCAGAGAAGGGCAACTAAAATGATTAGGGGATTGGCAAGGGCCCATATGAGGAGAGATTAAAGAAGCTAGGACTTTTTAGCTTGGAAAAGAGGAGACTAAGGGGGGATATGATAGAGGTATATAAAATTATGAGTGGCGTGGAGAAAGTGAATAAGGAAAAGTTATTTACTTGTTCCCATAATAGCAGAACTAGGGGCCACCCATAGAAATTAGTGGACAGCAGGTTTAAAACAAATAAAAGGAAGTTCTTCTTCACACAGCGCACAGTCAACCTGTGGAACTCCTTGCCTGAGGAGCCTGTGAATGGTAGGACTATAAGAGGGTTTAAAAGAGAACTGGATAAATTCATGGAGGTTAAGTCCATTAATGGCTATTAGCCAGGCTGGGTAAGGAATGGTGTCCCTGGCCTCTGTTTGTCAGAGGTGGGTGATGGATGGCAGAAGAGAGATCACTTTGTCTTTACCTGTTAGGTTCACTCACTCCAGGGCACCTGGCATTGGCCACTGTCGGTAGACAGGATACTGGGCTACATGGACCTTTGGTCTGATCCAGTACGGCCTTTCTTGTGTTCTTATGTTCAGCAGCTATTAGTGCTTCTGGTAAAGATGCTCTGTACCGATAGGAGAGCACCCTCCCGTCGGCTTAATAACTCCATCTCTGTGAGAGGTGGTATCTATGTCGGTTGGAGACGCTCCCCCATGGACAAAGCACTATCTATGGTGGGAGGGAGGGTTAAGGTCGGTATAACTATGTTATGCTGGGGTGTAGATTTTTCACCCCCCCAGAGCAACGTAGTTATATCGAATTAAGTGTGTAGTGTAGCCCCAAATTTCGGGGTGCCCTATGCAGCTGTGTACCTTGCATTTGGGTAAGGACGGCCCTGGATCCACCTGTCTCGGCAGTTCCCTTTGCTTGTTTCTTAAAATATTTCTCTCATTTACCGTGTTCTTTGGTCCACAAACCCTAGCCTGAGAATCACTCTCTTTAAAGCAGTGCTACATCCCATACTAGCAAAGAAATTGTGTTCAAAGGTCTGTGATCATGGGCCCAGTCCTGTGGGGTACTGAGCGCTCTAAGTTCCCAACAACTTCACTAGGTGTTTAAGATCCTGAACACCTCACAGTAGTTACATAGCACACCACAGGATTGGGCCCTTAGATCTCTGGTCCCCATTCAGGCAAGCACTTACACCCGTGCTTAGGTGTCAGTGACGTTAATAGCATTTAAGGGCACTCTCTGTCTCCCAGAACTGGGCACACACACAATCACAGATGCTTTAAACACAATCTCATTACATTTGAAGTTTAATTAAAGTTGACCCTGTGCCTAAGAGCTGAATTATATAAGCCAGATTCATTGCTACTGTAAATCCATTGACACTGACACATTTGATATCTGGGTGCTATAGATGTTATGACTTTCTGTAAATCAATAATCATCAGAATACAGCATATATTGTTTTACTTACTATAATATAGCTGCCCAATATTCTTTAACTTAGTGACAAAAACACACCTAAATGATTTTATTGACATAGAGAAAAACGTAAGTTTTTGTAATTACTCTAAATCCCAACGTATACACATATATTCTAACTCTTCTTGGAACCTAGCTATACTTACTTTAATTCAGAACTCTTGCAGGACTGACACATCCCTTCCTTTACATTTGGAAACCACAACAAGCCACATCCTGTCTATGCTTATTTATTTCAATTTTCTGCAAGTCATAGTGAGCTAAGCACATTCTAGTTGGGATGGGTGGGTAAGGAGAAGAAAGTGATGCCGCCGTTTAAATAATAAGAGCAACCTGCATTTAATGTAAAACAATGCTGCGTACACTTCTGTTCATTTTTGAAATAGCTGAGTGTGATCATGTATTGTGTTACTAAAAGAAGGGGAAAAGGGCAGAAGCAGCTAGAATTTTAGAAGCTTTGGGTTAGGCTGTTTTACACAGTTGTGTAACTGACTGAAAAACTTAATTTCCTCTACAGGGAGAAAAACGACGTGTCTGAAAAAAATACACTTCCCAATGGCAAGTAACATAGCAGCTGCAGCAGGTGTCTTATTATTTAGTCTATTCCGATGAAGAAGCAAGTGAGAGTCACTGCTCTGAGAGTTCAGCCTGTGCAAACTTGTCCAACAACAGGGTATATGTAATCACCTCCTCCGTTGTTACTATTGCATGAGTTGACACTGTGCTAAATATCACATAACACTCAGGGGCTATCAGCTCATTTAATAATAATACGATATCATTAATCTTAATTATTGATGGTGTCAGTTTCAAACTCCTTGTCTTCAACCTTCCTGCAAGGCTCTGCAGTTGGGTCTTTCTCCCCTCCCCGCAATCTATCTTCTACTTATTCCTCTACTGACTGTTTCTTTTGTTTTCTCCTACCACTTGTGACTCTCCTTTTCTTCTTCCTCAGACTACCCTACTTAGCTTTAGGAGTGTCTCCCACTTCTTCTGTCCTGAAAATACTTTCATCAGTCACCTCCTTCAAATCTTTATTTCTTTGTATTAGTTTTCTGCAGCTATTTTCTACTTTTCTGGTGCCTGACCATTTGACAAAAGTAGAAATATATGAAATCAAGTGGCATACATAATCTATTTTCCAGGAAAGTCAACGATCCCTCAAAAGTAGTGAGAGAGAGAGAGAGAGAGAGAGAGAGAGTGTGTGTGTGTGTGTGTGTAAAAAAATGGCAATACTCTCCCAAGCTCCACCCTAAACCCAAATTTTGGCCAGGTGATACCAAAATCTGAGATGAAACTCAGAGGTACAGATTTTCCTCATATGCCCCTGATCTTGCAAAGATTTAATCACATATATAACACATATTAAGACTCTTCCCAAGCATGAAGTTATGCATGTCTAAATCTTTGCATGATCTGGGCTACACCAGAACAGAAGGTGTAGATGAGAGAGGATTTGAGAGAGGGATTCAAAAATAATAAATAGCACAGAGAAGGTCAATAGGATTCTCCTACTTTACTTTTTGAATTATATCTGAACAGGAGAACATTCAATGTGAAGGTAAGAGATATAGCATTTATAAAAGGAAATACTTTACACAGTGCATAACTAATTGGTGGAACTCACTGCCACAAGATATATTTGAGGCATACAATTTAGGAGGCTTAAAGACATTTATATAGAAAATGTGAGCATCCAACATTATATTAGATGGGCTACACTTTTACAGAAGACCATTATGTTTCAGGACATCGCTAACTCAGAGGGAGTAAAAGAAGCACGTAAAATGCCCTGTTGGGGCATTTGAGCCAATGGGAGAACAGCAGAAAGGTTTAATCTTCACTGGTTCCTAAACCGCTGACACTTGGGATGCTGGGACCCTCCACCAAGGGAGCAGAATTGCTTCTTCACCAGTTCTTGCGCTCATATACTGCCTGGTGGTGGTAGGGGGGCAGTTTGTGACACGGCCCTGATTTTCAGCTTGTGGGTCACAGATTCCAGGGCGTCCACGGACTATGTCTAAGGTTTACAAAGGGGGCTGTCCTCCTATTCCAAATCTTTTAGAGAACTGCAAATGAAGAAACCTTAAAAAACACTGCTGTGTGGGGATCAGCAGCTCTAGCACTCCCAGGCAGTTCCCCCGCCACCCATTACACCCCTAGTTCTTTTTTTAAAAAACTTTTTCTGAGTCTGCAAACACCCTATGCGGTGAGGCTGACCAGACAGCAAGTGTGAACAATCGGGACAGGGGTGGGGAGTAATAAGAGCCTATATAAGAGAAAGAGTCGAAGACCCCAAAACCGGGACTGTCCCTATAAAATCGGGACGTCACCTGGTCACCCTACATGCGGTCACCCGCCCGTGCTTTACCGGGGGTGGCAGGGCGAGTAAAGACTGTCCTGGTCCCGGTGGGGGCAGGGCAATGCAACAAAGGGAGCGTAGGGGACGGGACCCACCCGCAGGGGATGGAATCTCGCGGGACAATACAGGGGCGCGTCCAGCTGGGGCTCTGACCAATGGGCACGTCCAGGCGGAGTGCAGGGAATTTAGGCTGATTCCAACTTGCGTAAGACCCAGGGACGAGGCTCGGGCCAATGGGAGGGCGGAGCGGTCGGAATGTTCGGCGGCTCCCGCGTTTGTGACAATGGGGAGCGCGGCGCGGCCGGGTCTCTGGCCAATGGGAGCACAGCGGGGCCGGCACCGTTCCGGAATTGGCGCAGTGCCTGGCGCTGTGATTGGGCAGCCTGGCGTTCTGGCGCCAAGTTCGAAGGGAATATAAAGCGTCTCCTGGCGCGCCGCTGTCCTACTGGCGCCGCTGCCCCTGCGAACCGGAGCCTTCGTTGTGTCGCCGCTTGTCTCTGCCCGCCATGATCCCCGCCCGGGCCCCGTTCTCCGTCCGCAACGACCAGCCCCGCCTGTCGCCCCTGAAGAACCTGGCGCTGGGCGACAAGGAGAACACGGTGAGTGTCCCCGCTCCCCGGGGGCGGCCCCCTCCCCGCCGCCACCGCCTGCCCGCCCTCACCCGCCGCTGTCTGTGTCTCCGCAGCCCCCCGCGCTCAGCGCCACGCGGGTCCTGGCCGCCAAGGCCGCTCGGAAGATCTTCCAGGAGCCGGACGCGAAGCCGGTGAGTCGGGGAGGGGACTGGGCGGCCCGCCGGGCGGGGGATGGGGCCGGTGTCGCGGCTGGGTGCGCGCGGGCTGAGCTGCGCGGCTGCGGGTGCCGCGTCCTACCGCGTTTCGTCTTGGCGCCAAACGCTGCTGCCCGCCGTCCCTCCGCTCCGCTCCCCCCGACCCTCTTTGGGATCCTCTCCCCTCCCCCCCCCCTTGGTCGGGCTGGGGATTCCTCCCCTTGTCCTCTTTGGGGTCTCCTTCGTCGGGAATTACCTATTTTTTTTCTGCCCCTTCTTCCCCTTCCTCTCCTCCTAGGGTGACCAGACAGCAAATGTGAAAAATTTGGGAAGGGCATAGGGGGTAATAGGAGCCGATATAAGAAAAAGACCCCAAAGCCAGGACTCTCCCTATAAATCAGGACACCGGGTCACCCTATCTCCTTCCCACCCTCATCCTGCCTTTGGGGTGAAATGTCTCCAATTCTGGGGATGTTGAACTCAAGTTTTCTTATTGTGCCTCCTTTAGTTGAAACCCAAAGCAGTGACACAAGCTCCTAGCAATCTGGAAGATGAACCACTCCTACGGGAGAATCCTCACCGGTTTGTCATATTCCCCATCCAATATCATGATATCTGGCAGATGTACAAGAAAGCGGAGGCCTCCTTCTGGACAGCTGAAGAGGTGAGGGGCTCCCATGAGTCTGCTCCTGCTCTGGTTGCTTCAGTGGACACACTCACCTGACATTAGCAGCTCAGCCTAGCTCATAAGGGAGCATATTTTCTGAGTAGGTTTAATGGATTTGCATTGCAATAAAGCCTAGGGGCCTCTGTCATGAATCAGGACCCTGTTGTACTAGGTGCTGTACAAACACAATAAAAATGGTCCATGACCCAAACAGCTTACAATCAAAGGGTATGTCTTCACTTGAAACTGTGCCATTGTAGAATTACTTTTGCCAAAGGGAGGGGTTCCCTTGTTAGCATAGGTAAAACAGTTCCCTAAGGGGTCCATGGAAGAATTCTTCCTTAACCTAGTGCTGATATGGAGACTTAAGTTGGCATATGCTGGGCAGGGGTGTGGATTTTTTGCACTCCTGGCCAATGTGGTTAAACCAACCTAACTTTCTAGTGTTGACATGGCCTAAATTTGGTAAGCGCCCGCAGTGACTGCTTGTGTACTGTTGCCTTAAAAAGATTAATTTATATCTAATGTACGATTATATCACTTTGAAAAAAGTGACATATAAACTGTGTACCATTCTGTGGTTCTATTAAACTTCATAACTTCATTTCTTGCAGTGGTATTTAGCTCACAGCACTGAGAAAAGGGGATGTTTAATACACATTGCTCTAAGTATCTTATCTAGAAGTGCATTCTTACTTACAATTCTATTATGGTAGTAATCTGCTTTTGTTCTTCAGGTTGATCTTTCCAAAGATATTCAGCACTGGGAGTCCCTGAAGCCTGAGGAGAAATACTTTATTTCACATGTCCTAGCCTTCTTTGCAGCAAGTGATGGCATTGTAAATGAGAATTTGGTAAGCACACAGAAGAGCAATCCTAAAGTGGAAATCATTCAGCAAACAAAGCTGCCCAGCTAAAACTCATTAATGACACATTCACCTGTTGAGCTACTTAGGCTTTAAACCTATTCAGTTGTAGTCCATTTTTTGGTGGGGAAGTTGCACTTAGGGATTGCTCTGCAAAATAGGACTCTTCTGGATTTTTTCCAGAAATTAAGCTTTCCTTGTTGGGAGGAAAGGATGGTTTTGTAGTAAGAATACAAGATTTGGGAGTCCGATGACCTGACTCTGATGTGACTGCCCTTTTTTGGGTGGAGGAAGGGAATGAATAACTTCAACAATTTTGTTTGCTGCTTCATCTATAAAATGGTGGAGGCATTTGCCTATCTTATAGGGCAGCTGAGATTGAAGTAACATTTGTACTGTGCTTTAAAATCCTTGTTCATGAGCTGTAGGAGTGCAAAATATTACTATAGTTCTGTCAATGCTCCACTTTCCTATCCTGGATAAAGCAGTGATGGGAAAACTGCAGTGTTACATTGTGGCTAAATACTTGGAGTTAAGATGAGATCAAGCCAGATCCTAAGATTCCTGGCACTAAGGAGGAACCTGTTGTTCTAATACACTACACCTGGCTTAGCTTTTGAATATGAAAACATTTGTCAGACCAAAGGGATGTAGAGCAAAATTGGAGATACTTGTGCGGGTTTAATAGCAAAAAACTGCAACATGTTAGGTGGCTAATGCTTTCTGCATCAGTCGTTTTTGGTTTTTCCTCTAGGTGGAGCGATTCAGCCAAGAAGTACAGGTAACAGAAGCTCGCTGTTTCTATGGCTTCCAGATTGCGATGGAAAACATACATTCAGAAATGTACAGTCTGCTCATAGATACTTACATTAAAGATCCAAAACAGAGGTTAGTATCACATAATGAAATGCTCACGTTCTGTAAAGTCATAGTGGAATCCAATAGTGATACTTTTGTCTTAAAACAATACAGAAATGACTTGAGAATTTAAATTAGATTGGTAAATATACTGTGGAGAACAACACTGCAGGTGTAGGGCCCTACCAGTTTCACTGCTGTGAAAAACATGTTACAGACCATGAAATCAGCCTTCCCTTGTGAAATCCGATCTCCCCTTCTGCTGGGAGCCTGGGGCTGCTAGTCCAGCCACATTGGAGAGGGGACAGCCACCTGCACAGCCGCTCTTGGTGGGGAGATGAGATCCACCTCCAGAGGCAGTGCAGAAATGAGGGTGGTACACACATCCCAGAAGCTGGTCTCCAGGTTTTGTTTCTCCCTTCATCCTCCAGCTCCAGCTGCAATTCCAGGTCCAGAGCTAAGCTTGGAGCTTCCTCCCACAGCGGCTTCTGCTGGGCTTTTGCTCTTAGCAGCTGCAGCTGGGGCTTTGTGGTGTCTGTGCATCCCCCTCCATAGCTCCTGCTGCTGCTCCAGTGCCCAGCTTAGGGGTTCCTCCTCCCATGGGGGCTTTTGCTCTTGGCAGCCTGGGGTCAGGGCTTTTGCCCTCTGCTGCTTCAGCTATGGATTGGGGGCTTCCTCCACTATTCCAGCTAGAGCAATGTGGACTTGTGGCTTCCTCTGGGGCTGGAGCACCCATTTGTCCTGGGGCTCCTCAAATTGGCTGCAGGTCCTTGCCTTAATCTGTTCCTGGTGTGTACCAGCAGGTAGGAGTCCTGGCTTGGGTGCTCCAGCACCATGGGGAAGATCCTACCCACCTCCATCTCCAGGAATCTCCTCTAACTACAGGAAGCTGGGAGGGTGCTACCTTCAGAAGGCAGCACAGAACTGATGGTGGCAGTCTTGGAACTCCACTGCAACAACTTTGAAAACCTCTCCTCTCTTCCCCCTCCATCCCATTTTGGGTCAGGAACCCCAACAATTACAACACTGAAATTGTGAAATTGACCAATTTATAAAGCCCTCTGGCCATGAAATTGACCAGAATATGGGCTGTTAGTTTGGTAGGGCCCTATATATTACAGTATAGCTCGTTGCACTTTACTATTCAAGAGGCTGGATTTTGAGTTTAAAAGCAAAACAAGTTTAACTTTAATAAGTGAGAAATGAGGTGAGGAAACCAAATATGCGACAGGTGGAATAGTCAATATCTATATAGATATTTAAAACAGGATTACACTTTAATATGAGGTCCTTGCATTGGCTAATTGATGAGTTAGGTGACCTAGAACAGCTTCTATGGGAACCATTACAGCTTGTATCTTTTCGATCTTTACACTGAAATCTCAGGTATAAAACTCAGTGCATCTTCTCATGTAATGGTTGTCTATACTTGCTGTGTGGTTAAACTGAAAAATTATGTACTACCATTGTCAATAAGTCACAACTATTTCTCAACCAGTCTTTTCCAATGTAGTAAACAATGGTCATTTCTGACAGCTACCTATACACAAAGCTGGATGTTTTAAAATTTTGCCTTTGAGTTATTAAAACACTAGTGCTAAAACTGTCAACTTTACAAACAAAAACTAAACCTTACCTTGGGCTGATGTAATCATATCAAAGTGAGCCTGAAAGATGTTTTCACATACTTAATTCCGAAATCAAGGGTTTAAGAATTTGTTCTGAAGTTATTCAGAAAACTTCTCACAAGAAGACTTTGAAACCTGCAGTTTGTGCACCGAAATGTTTGAAAGGCCACGAGTACACTTCAAACTGCCACAGGGATTGATGCACTGGAATCCTGGAACAGTGGTTGTGGGCTGACATAAGGGATAAATTGCACAGATGCAGCATGTCTATGCTGGGATTAGCACCAGTGTAGCTACACAGGTGCCAAAATCCTTAATGTAGACAAGCTCTTAAATACTGGTTTCAAAATGGTTTCAAAATGTGCTACCTACTGCACTTCTAATGTACTATGTGCTTTCCAGGGAATTTCTTTTCAATGCCATTGAAACATTGCCATGTGTTAAAAAGAAGGCTGACTGGGCCATGCAGTGGATTGGGGACAAACAAGCAACATTTGGTGAGTGCATTTCCGAACTGTGCATTTACTGGATGCTAAATGTTTCCTTTCCTAGCAAGAGTGAAGCTTTCAATCGTCATGCTTCCTCACATACCAAAGGATAGTGCGGCCAAAGGGCATGTGATTATTTGCCTTATTTCTGGAAGAAGATTGTAGTCTCAGATAAAACAAATTATTATTCTCCCTTCTGAAGAGGCTCCCTTTTGCCATGGTCCCTTGTGAGAAGGGTCTTTAGTTGGCAGTATGTTTTCTGTAGCCACTTTGAAGTGTGTATAGTTTATTCCTCCTAAGGAATTACGCTTCTGTTGAAGGATAAATATTTCATCTGCTTTATGGATTCTTGATTGCCTCCCACCTGCCAAGTGAGGCAATTGAAATTCCCATTATCCCTTGCATATTAAATCTGTGCTCAAGGTCTTGTCACGTGTTCTCAGACCAGTCTGAATTCCATTTGCAGGATGTCAAAACAGGCTAAAAAAATTGATCAGAATTTTAGTGTAACGTAACATTTCAGGCCATGGCTATGCCAGAAAACAGGCGTCGAAATCCTGGCCTGCTATTTTCTTACAGCCTTGCACATGGGTTATTTAATACTTGTTTTTTGTAGCGAAGATAAGGCTGTAGTTTTAGTTCCAGAGAGAATATAATAAACTCTATGCAGCAATATTTCCCATTTACAAATCTCATGAATGGGAAAACTCTCAGTATCCCTTGAATTTTAAGGCTTGGAAAACATTGGCTTCAGTGCAAAACTTACACTGAACTTTCTTGACAGGAGAACGTGTAGTAGCTTTTGCAGCAGTGGAAGGAATCTTCTTCTCTGGCTCCTTTGCATCCATCTTTTGGTTGAAGAAGAGAGGGTTAATGCCAGGACTCACTTTTTCTAATGAACTCATCAGCAGAGATGAGGTAAGAGAGCCTTGTAATGGTCTCGTATTACAGTGCACCACAACGTACAAGTGACCTTACGTTTCAAGACAACTGCTTATAATTCTTATGAATTGTCTGGTGCTAAATTAAGTGGGTAAACAATATCTGGGAATAAATAAGACTTGAATTGAGGTAATGAGTGAATAACTCTTTCCACTAAGATGGTGATTGGTGGGGAAAGTCTAGTAAAAAGGCTGCCTACTTTGTGCACTTTGCCTCTCCATTCAAAAGCCAACGAGGAAACAAGTGACCCATTTTCTCCAGGAAAAATCATCCTGGGCTTTGAGTGCTAAGATGGTATCTGGTTCATGGGCTTTTAAAATCAGAGGCACATTTGAAGAGGTGGCACTTCTAACCAATGTTCCTGAAATAATATCTACACATTGACCTTTTCAGGGTTTGCACTGTGACTTTGCCTGCCTAATGTTCAAGCACTTGATTCACAAACCATCTGAGGAAAGAGTAAGAGAAGTCATTACCAATGCTGTCAGGATAGAGCAGGTAATCAGGTGTTCCTTGCTTTGGATAGTAAAGGCTCACATTTTAGCTTAAAAGGCAAAACGATCAGGCAATGAAACTGCTCTAGATTAGTGGTTCTCAAACTTTTGTTTTTGTGGACCACTTGAAAATTGCTGAGGGGCTCCGTGGGACACCTAATCTTTCAAAATATTTGTACTGTTAGCCAACTATTGTAATGCGCTTTGGATAAAAGTGCTATATAAAAAAATAAAGTAACTTGATGTTTTTTGTTGTACAAATAAAAGCACACCACTCTGATTTTAATATCCATAGTCTTGCCTTTCTAATGTGATGGATGTACCCCCTCTGGCACCACTAATTTGATGGATGGTTTTTTCTCATGGTGCCAGTATTAGAGGGAACTACCTGTGGACCACAGTTTGAGAACCACTGCTCTAGATAAAATATATGCTGAGGCTTTCTGTACTAACATCCCCCTCTTCATACCTGCAGGAATTCTTGACAGAGGCACTACCTGTAAAGCTGATTGGCATGAATGGCACTTTAATGAAACAGTACATTGAATTTGTAGCAGACCGACTTATGTTGGAACTGGGATTTAGCAAGGTAAGGTTTATAAGCAGTGCCTTTCATAGGAAAAGGTTGTATTCATTTGCTACTTCCTATACATCTTGAATATGTAAAATGGCTGCCACTATTTAATGTGACAGTCTTCAGTTCCTGACCAACAGCCAAAATCCTTTCAGCCAGTTGGTTGTTTCAACTGATGTTAATGCACTCTGTCCTGGATGTTATGTGATACATAATGACAGTCAGATAAGCCGTGTGATGAAAAGATGACATTGCAAAGAACCACTGTGCTTCTGCCTGTCTTTAGGAGAGCAGCAGATGAAAAGGCATACAAAAGTACGGCATCCAAGACATGGGAGTGGGAGGGTTTTCACAGGCCAGATATCAAACTGAATTACTTTGTATTAAGTAAACTTGAACTGATTTTTCCCATATGTTTTTTTTCAGATATTCAAAGCAGAGAATCCATTTGACTTCATGGAGAATATCTCACTGGAAGGCAAAACTAACTTCTTTGAGAAGCGAGTGGGAGAATACCAGAAGATGGGAGTAATGTCAAAACCCACAGATAACTCTTTTACTTTGGATGCAGAATTTTAAATGAACTGAGATCATTTAAGATATGATGTGCATGCTGTTTGAATGAAACATTGCTTTCAATATGAAATCACATTGTGACTTGCTATTATATTAAAATCCCATTCTTGAACAGTGTGGGATATGGTACTGTTTTGAGGAGAGTAGTATAGCTACAGTGGTAAAATTCTTTCATTAGATATTGCCAATGGTGTTAGTTCATAGAATGCTTAGATGGAGTAACCTGTATTATAAAATCATTTCCTCAAGAATTGAGGATTTTTCAAGTGATCTCAAATGCCATCCCTTACAACAGGGAGGTTATACACATCATTAGCTTCTGGAATTTCTATAACAAAGCTGGAAGTGCTTGAGAAATTATAGTCTTAAATTAGATTTGAGAGATTTGGCTCTCAGATACTGCAGGGGAAGCAACATGACCTCACTGCTGCTTAGCAGGTTTTAAGTTTACTTTTTACTATTTGTAATAGTTTGTACATAAACCTGGCACTTTAATATTAAAATAAAGAACTCTGACTTGTAGTATTCTTGGCAACATGAATATTGAAGCTTGAGTTTATACTAAACTTTTAGACATAGCATTGCATGATAACCTTTTTGTTTTTACGCTTATTTACTTCTATGTAACTTAAAATGATAAAGCTTTGAACCAGATCATCTGGTGATCCTGACAGATCTGTAAAACTTCTGACAAAGTGTAGAAATACAAACTGTATGGAAGTAGAGAAGCTTATTAAAAGTCCAGTGTTCTAGTTACTGGAAAAAAATATTCTTATGTTGCTGGCCTCTGCTTGAAATGGAAACGTCTATTCTTTTAGGAAATACTATAATTACTAGAGGGAATATGTTTGTCTTATCATTTTACTCAATGGCAGAGTATGGCCAACTGTCCAGACGAAATAGGACTTACCTGCAACAGTCATTACTTTAAAGAAAACATAGGTGTTCAGCTACTCACTGGCTTAGGGCATGGTGTAGTGCTCTGATGCAAGTCATTTCAAATGACTCTTATGTGGAGATGAGTGCTCATCCAGGCTGATTCCCCAATCTGGCACTTTGAGTGCAGAAGGTGGGGGCCCGCAAGGACTCTAAAATTTTTTTGCCACTTCAGACTTGTATTTCTCACCCCTTGGATTTGTAGAGGCTGCCACCACCCAAGTGCAGAACCCATTTGAGTGCCCAGGAAGGTGCACATGGGAATTCCTTCCTGTGGGGTACCCTCAAGAACTTTCACCACCCAAGAACTAGCAGAGGCATCCAGCTCTGGGCCCAGAGCCCCTTACTGGATCTGCAGACTTGCAAATTAACTGAATCAATGATCACAATATTTGCTCCTTCACTTGTTTCCACTGAAGTCAGTGAGACTGCTCTCCCTCTGAAACCAGCAAGATGGGCACTTTGAGTCTATCCCAGTGGGCAAAATCAAAAATAAATAGAGCAGGAGTTGGGATTCAAAACCCCAAGGCAGCAAGGCTCTTAACAGATAGCTTCAGCGTGAGCCTCTGCCACATCAATACTTATAACAGGTCAGTGGTTTGCGTCATCTGAGAATTATTGGAGATAGGAATAAGGAGATGTTGGAAGACTTTGTAGCACCTTAGAGACTAACCAGTTTTTTTCAGCATAAGCTTCCGTGGGCTATAGCCCACTTCATGGGATGCATAGAATGGAACAGAAGGAAGATGCTTTTATACACAGAAAGGGGGAAAAAAAATTGTACATTAGCATACCAATTCTAAGAGTCTGTTTAATTTGGATGGGCCATTATCAGCAGGAGAAAAAAGTACCTTTTGAAATGGATATCTATGTCTGACAGGAGATATACAACTATTGAAGGTAAATTAACTAGGGAAATGCAGTCAATTAGTTTAATGAGCAAACCATTTGCAAGTTCTATTTAATCCTTGGTTAATTGTGTCCAATTTGAAAATTAATTCCAGTTCCTCAGTTTCTTGTTGGAGTCTGTTTTGGAAGTTTTTCAGTTTCAGAACTGAAACCAACTCTTTAATGGAATGGCCAGGAAGATTAAAGTGTTCTACTGGTTTTTGAATGTAATGATTCCTGATGTCAGATTTGTGTCCATTTGGTGAGTAATCAGTTGCAGCATCTTCAGTGGCTACTTGCAGTAGTTATTCTGTGCTGTGCTCATTTGTGCAGCTGGGGTCCTTTTAGGCAGAAAGTGCTGTCAGTAGTCAGTAAAGACATCTGCAAGTTTCTTTTGGAATTCAGGGTGAACTTAAACTCAGCCAATAATACATTGGTTAGGCTGGCTCAGGATAAGGCTCCTGCAGGAGTCTAATGGGACTCTAATAGTGACCATGTTGTGGTCTAAATGCAAAACCAAGTTTGAATAAGGCTTCTGCTAGAAATGCAATGTTGCCAACTTCATAACTGAAGACTGCATGAGAATAAAGGCAAGAAAAGAGCTTTTCTTGCCTTCTGGTAGGTCTCTGGTGTCAGAGAATCCTCCACCATGTTGTTGTGGTAGTGGGAATTCAGTAGACATTTTGTTTCTTGAAATCCACAAGCTGAAAACATTGAAGCCTGAGAACAATGTATTCTGAATGGAAGTCACCAAGGATAGGATAAATTCAAATCTCTATAGGGACCCAAAATATGAGTCATCCCTTTCAATGGCTGTAATAATGGCAATAGAATGAGTTAGAACTATTTTTCCATCAAGATAACTAAAAATACTGTTGCCTAATGGATCATAAAGTGATTGACTGCTAAAGGATCAATGTTACCCTTTATTACTAATCCAGTGCTTAGATAGTATGTGTGTGCCTGCAGAAATCAATAGAAATTTGATCACGTCTTTTGTCTGCCTAAACTTGTGAACAAGAATCCATATGGTTAATTTTGCTGCTAATACTAAAACCAATGCTGCCTTAGCTTTTTTCTTTCTGTAATGCAAATCAGTACACTAAATGTTTACCCTCTAGAGGAAAAGTCCTTATCTTCTAACTTTTCACTTTCTATAAGTGCTGACATATTTTTTTTCTGCTGCTTTGCTCAGATATTCATGCCAAAGTTCTGATCTTCCCCCGCTTCCTTAAAATACCTATCCGCTGTAAGGAGATGTGTAATGTTTAGAATCACAATGGTCCATTGCGACCTTGAAGTCTGAGTCTGACCAATGAATGCCTTTTTTAAAAAAACAGACTAGATAGAAAAAATTAGTTTGACTAACTAACTATTCAGCAGCATCAAGAAAAGTGTTTAAAGTGAGTTTAAAGAAACAGTGGTGGAGATGTGAGGGAGTGTGATGAAAGCTGTAGGTTTTTGTTTTTTTGGGTGTGAGACTTGATACATTTATCTGGTAGGGGTTCTGGCAGAACAATCACTTCAGTAGACAGGTGATGAGCATGGTGGAGGAGAAATACTTAGATGAAAATGAATCTAAATGAATACTTAGATGAAATGAATACTTAGATGAAAAAGTGTGAACCACTAGTCAGGGTGCTAACATTTGAAATATTCATTTATCCTGAAGAACTGATCCTTAAGTTTAAATATACACATCCTCTATTTCTTTGATCTTAGTTCAAAAATGAATAGCTTACTAGTAGCACAAAATTGAAAAAATGACTTAAGCCCACTTTCTTGTGTAATAGAAGACATTCTTTTTGGTAATTAAACATAAGAAATATTTTTAAATTATGCTTTTAGGGTGCATGTAAGAAAATGCTCAAATTTTGAAATGAGCACATCTTTCTCAGATGCTGAACCTTAGGGGATGTGGAGGAGTATTTCCAGAACTCTCAGCTTTGTCCTCAGGAAACAATTGTAACATTAAAATGTAATGATGGGGGAAAATCTCCAGATTCATCACATTTCCTGGAGTGATTGTGGCAATTTGTGCACAGAGGCCAATGAACAGTAGCTGCTGTTTCATTCTTGCTACAGGGCACAGCAAGCTCTGAAAATCTAAGGGATATTAGGAAACTGATGCACTCCCTAATGGTAACTACTTCCTTTTCACCAATAAATGTTCTGAAACTTTTGTCTGTCTAAAAGAGCTGAACGAATGAGGTTCACATTCAAAAACTGCTTTTCACTATCAACAATGGCTTTTTACCGTTTAATTCATTAAATTATCTTGCAATTTTTTCCCTTTAGTGGGTTAGAGCAGAAAATGCTTCTCTTAGAAGTGGTTTTAGAGTTGAATATCAACTGAATCTGCTTAGAGGAAACTGATTTTTTTGATATGTAAATTACATATGTCACATTGGTGTGTCTTACTATGGAAAACAGGGTCCCAGTACTGATGAGATAGAGGCCTGCAATATCTCTGATGCCATGCCCATTACAGGACAGAAATTCTCCATCTGAAGGTTAAATGGACATGGATTTTCTTCCTGAGTCTGGAGAGGGACAAACAATGACTCTAAGAGGCGTTAACTGCCTTCATTCATCTCAGTGGGGGTAATATCCAGAATCCTGATGAGAAGAACTTGTCAGTATTAACTATCTCACTCTTCAGCAGAAACATGGGGCAACACTGAAATGAGGTTTTTAGGCAGAGCATGGATTCTCCCTCCCATTTACCCACTCCCTCTCTAATCAGATTGTTGCTGATATTAAACTGGATTGCGATTTGGAATGTTATGTGAAATTCTAGTTCTAATGTATTGGCAGACTGATGGAGTTGTGGTTTTGATAGCACCTGATAAGGTGATTAACCTTCATAGTGTGTCTTTACATCTGATGGACTAGCACTCAATGGGGGAGAGAAAAATATGATCACAGATAAATGATAATATGCTAAACCACCATAGCAGGGAATGTTTTGATCCACTTTCTGCTGAGATGCATCAATGCAATATGCAGCAATGCTGATTTTTTGTGTGTGTAATTGTTCTCCATTCCTTTAGGAAGCTTCTTTGAATATTAGGAAAATATTTCTTCTAAAAAAATGCCTTGGGTTAAATAGCCTTGTAATTCTCTTTATTATAATCTTTCCTCCTGCTTTTTCTCTGGCTATACTACATTATGTAACTTGAGCCATAAGCAAGATTGCTTTGTTCATTAAACGGCTTTTAGCAGATTTCAACAGAGGCAGAGACTGCCTTAGCAAATTACTGATTTAGGGATGCTTTGTATTTTGGAGCTCTTTGGTGAAATAAGGTATTTGTCAGCTTAATACCAAGCTGCTTCACTAAGAATGTGAAATCACTGCATGCCTAAGGGGGAAGGCTCAGGCTCTGCCTTTTATTGCAGAACATATACTGGTATTCGTTACAGGCAGACTGGGGACTAAGCACCTGGAGACCAATTCTCACAATAACTTGTGTGTAAAGCATTCACCCTTGTGGGGCTGTGGGCACATAGCAGAGAACAGAGGTAAGTCTAGCGCTGGGAACGTGGCTAGTTCTTTGCAGAAAGGTGGATGGGGTTGGGTTTGCTAAACCTCCTAGTAAGGGTCTTTTGCCTGGTGATACTGGGCTATCTGCTTCCTGCACCCCCCTCCCCCTGGCATGGGTTGGCAGTGTTATATGTTGCACTTGGTGAGTCTCAAATTGCTGGTACACTTGGATGATCTCACGTGGCCCAAGCCAGATTTGTTTGTATATCCTTCACGCTTAGGTGCCTGAATTCCTTGTTGGAACCATGCTCCTATTTGTGGATCCTTCACTAAAGTCTAAAGTAGTGGTAGGTAACACGAATTCAGCCATCCCAGGGGTGGGCAAACTTTTTGGCCTGAGGGCCACCTTGCAGTTCAAAATTGTGCGGAGGGTCAGGTAGGGAAGGCGGTGCCTCCCCAAACAGCCTGGCCCTATCCCCATCCAACTCCCACTCACTTCCCGCTCCCTCAGAATCCTTGATCCATCCAACCCCCTCCAGGACCCTACCCCCAATCTGCTCTTTGTCCCTTGACTACCCCTTCCTGAGACCCCCCCCTCTAGCCACCCCCACAAGCCTCCCCACCCTATCTAAGCCCCTCTGCTCCTTGCCCCCTGATTACCCCTGCCCCAACCACCTTCCCTGATCTCTAGCCACACCCCTGCCCCTTAAAGGCCCTGTGGCACTCCCATGTGCCATCCAACCCTGCCCCAGTCCCCTGACCACCCCCTGAGACCTTCTGCCCCTTATTCAGCCCCAGCCAGCCCACTGCCCACTTATGGGGCCACCACTCAAACAGCATGTCTGGCCCACAGCCAGACATGCTGCCACAGCTGATGTGTCAGAGCATGCTCTTGTGCAGCCCTGCCCCCTAGAGCGCTGCTTGCATGGACCACTGAGGCTGCATGGTGGTGGTGCAGGGGAACAGTGGGGAAGGAGCCGGAGCAGCCTTCACAGCAGGACCTTGTGGGGCTGGTTAGGAACAGCCTGGGGGCTGGATCTGGCCTGTGGGCCATAGTTTTCCCACCCCTGAGTTATCCAGAGGAGAGTGTACGGAAGTGTGAGCAAAAGGAAATATATCAGGTGACTGAAACCAGTTTGCCAAATGCTAGTTACATAAGCAGCATTGGCCCCTGGTATTGCTGGCCCTGGAGGGATGGAGTTGGCACTGTGAAAGGCTGGTAAGCTGAGTGAGAAACAATTCATTAAATGTCCCATATTCACGGCCAAAACAGTTCTTGGTATAAGTATGTCGTCTGTAGAGATTGAATCTTGGGACCACTGGATCCGAAAGCATGATCTGCTACAATTTGAGCTAAAGGACCAAGCTGAAAATTTTACACTGTGCCTTAAACTTCCAACAGGACTTAGGCTTCAAAGTCACTTGGGGTTAGATTTTTCAAAAGCACCCAGGTGTCTAACCCCCATTATTTTCAAAACCCCACTGGGCAGCCGTTTGCATCTTTTGGCTCCTATACACATCTAACAATCTGGCCCTTAGGCACTTCTGAAAATTTTACCCTGATCTGTTAACTCAAAGGCAGTGATGGACTCAAGCCTTTGTGCCCCAGCCACTCAGATGGGGAGGAAGAGCCACACTTTAAGCATGAACTTACACTATGATCTACTTACAGCCCTGCTATGACTATCAGCCATCCATTGGCCTATCTTGTCTGTGCAGGTTAACCATTCGGAGTCAACTAAATTAAACTAGAGATGGATGAAAAATTTTCAGTGGCACCATTTTCTGCTGGAAAACAGTCTTCTTGAAATTGGAATGTTTTGTGGGAACATGTCTATTTTGATGGAAACATTTAGAAAACTATTTGAAAATGAGATGGAATTTATTTGTTTAAACTCATTTATTTGGTCTGTATAATGCATTATACATAGTCAACATGTAATTTATACTTTGACATTATCAACACATGACTTCTTGATAAAGTGATGATGTTTCTGTATCAAAATTTTTCAGAATATCTGGTTCCTGGAAAATTTAAAATCTTTGGCTTTTATCCAGATTTTGACCAAAAACAAAATTTGAAATGTTTTCCAGGCAGCTCCAATAATCTGATTCTGCAGATGGTACAGTGTTGAATTATACAATGGACCTACGTGAGGCAAGAGATTTTCCCCCAAAAAATGAGGAGGATAAAATCTAATTTGTATGTGTTTGCAAAGATGACATTCAGAAGGGGCAGCAAGAAATGGTGATTGATAATGATCCTGTGGAGTAGATCATCAGATGAGCTTTTATAGGCAGCGTTTTAAGTAAAAAGCTTATTAAAAATGAACATTTTGCAATGGACAAATTTTAGCAGTGCTAAGTGTCCTTGTTCTATCTTTTCTAGTCATGAGTTCCTATCATGCTATTGAAATGTACTCTTTGTAATTCATTACTGAGGGGAGCAGAAATATTGTGTATTGGATTTTGTAGTTTTAAGTAAAATACTCTGCAGATTTATCCAAAGTTTAATTACTTTCCTGTTTTTCAATTACTGCTTTTGGGAATTGTATCTCCAGTTCTGTTGATATTACAGCTATCACACTCATCCTTTCTAGCACTGTAAATAGTCATGTACCTTGTGAAAACATGGGTTAATTTTATAAACTTTGCTCTAAGCATTACAGATTAGTCTTATTTCCATGTACAAGGCTCAGACTGGCACACAACCAACAATCTGCTGAACAGAATTACATTTTGATACAGATAGCTTTTAAATTTGATAACCCTTTTATGCAATTTCTTGCATTATGATAAGTTTTTAAATCGTTCCACCTTTGGTCATATTTTTTGGTGGAAGGTACACTATTCAAGGATTATGTGCAAAATAATAGACTGAGTGGATTGAAAATAAATACGTATGTAACCCTTCTGCTAGGTGGAGCCAGCAGCAACCAGGGCTGGCTTCATTATCTAGGGCTTCCTCTTCAACAATAAAACACAACTGCCTTAAGCCCCTAGCCAGTAACCTAGGAAAATGATGCACCATCCCTGGGTGCCTCTGAGAGGCAATACTTCCCCACTCACAGGTACAGAGTCTGACTGTAGAAAATGAACTTTTAATGAAGGGAGGGAAGTCAGCTGACTAATTAGGGAAAATGCCATAAGCTGGATTCATAATCATAAAACTGAGCAGGACACCAACCCCAGCGTGCGTGGGACTAGGCCTTCTGCTACATGTTCTTAAGTTCTACAACCAAAAGTTCCTTTTCTGTGCCCCTCTCTGCTCCTTCACCAGACCCCATGCAGTGGTTGCCTTTAGTCAGTGAGGACCCAGGGTTCAGAGGTGCATCTGTGTGACTTCAGCTCCTACCTAGAGGGAAAAGGCACCTTGCTTGCTCTGCCATCTGAACATTTGTTCTGGCTACTCACTCCACCAGCCATGGTTCCTCTCTGCTGGCGGCTCTGCCAGCCCCTCGTTCCGCTCCTGCCAGCCGCTTTGCTGCTCCTACCAGTTGACTTCTTGCCACTCCCACTGGCTGACTGTCAGTTACCTTCTGCTGCCACCTGCCTCTCTACTGTGACCTCTGCAGGTCAGTCTCTTAAGTTTTGAGGAAATGAATGACAACATTTTTATTGTTCAGAGGTGTTTAAAAAACCACCTCCCCAACAGACATGCTTTGTCAACAGGCGTGCTCTCTTGAACCAAAGCTACAGCTGCTGCTTGAGGGTCAAAGTTTTTTTGTTAGCAGGAGAGCTCTCCTACCAACAAACAGTGGTTACACTGCATGCCTTACAGTGGGCGCCTGAAGTGGCACAGCCATTTTGCTAAAACCTGCAAAGCATAGACATAACCTTAGTGATAATCAGCTTTTAACATACTGGGTAGAAATGCTGTCCACTCACAACTGATTTCAGCTCTCATTTAAGCACTTAAAATAATAAAGGCTTGTAAGGGATACTATTCAGCTGTGTCTTTGAACAGTGGTGAGAAACACATTAGGTTAGGTCAGACCAGAGAGCCTTAGAGAGAGCTATGTCTCTTAGCCAAACACATGTTTCCACCACTCTTACTTCACAAGGGTTTGGAATTTGAGCCCCTGGCTTAACAAGGTCCTTTCAGCTAAGGGTGACCCCCACATTTGGGACAGGTTAAACACAGTTCTGCTCTCCTTTATTCATACAACAAAGACAAAAAACATTGATAACAGCATTTCACTATCCCTGCATTGAGCACTAAAGTGATTTGCAACCCAACAGCAGCCAAAGTTGATTACTTTGAGCAACACCACTCTATCTGCTGGATATCTAAGCACAGTAGGTGTGTTCATGTAAATACAGTTTGCTCCTGAAGTCTCTCCCCCTCCTAGCTAGCTGTGAGGGGAGAGTTATTCAGACCCTGATTACACATTAAATAAGATTTAAAATAAAATGTTAAATATAATTATGCAAATATTCTAAGATGAGAGTTCACCATTTATGTCCTCAAAGAGCAGATTGCAACATGTTCAATGCTCATAACTATTGTGATTAGCCTCGCTGTTGTAATTAATCAGACAGCTTGTGGAGGGGTAGGAATGGGTTCTGTATGTCTTACGTAAGTAAAGAATGGTGTCAACATCTTTTCCTAAGGGGCACATACAGGAATGGTGCTGTGGAAGCCTATTCAAGGAACTAATCTTTTATCCTGTCTATGTTAGAGAAAAGTTAGTTCTAAGCTAAAGAGAGATCTTTGGAGAGCTCTTTCAGATTGATTTCATTTGGAATGATTCTGGGCTGCTACTCAGCTCTACACTTGTTGCATCTCTTGCAGGTGGTGATGGAGGGGCATATCTTTAATCTCCTCATACATAGGGTATGTCTACTTTCAATGCAATACGTTGGGCTGGCCTGTGCCAGCTGACTTGGGCTCATGGGGTCAGGCTAAGGGGTTGTTTAATTGCAGCAGAGAGGGTTTGGGTTTGGGCTGCAGCCCGAGCTCTGGAATCCTCCCACCACACAAGGTCCTAGAGGCTGGGGTCTAGCCCAAGCCCAAACATTCACACCACCGTTAAACAGCCCCTTAGCCTTAGCCCCAGGAGCCTGAATCAGCTGTCATGTGCCAGCTGTGGGTTTTTAATTGCAGTGTGGCTTTTTCATGGGGTCTTGGTTCAAAGTGCTTTACGACAGCTTGTAAAATGAAACCACATTTTAGTTCTCACTTAGCTGGATGTACCCAGATATCATCTCAGGTGGGTCTAACCTTATCTCCAGCACTCCAGAAAGTGGCAGGCTCTACAGCAGTTCATGACTGTGACATAAGGATGTGAATGTAAGAGGGGCATCCACTTCTTAGGCACCCCCTCTGGGCCAGAGATCCCTCAGCCGTGCCCTGCCTCTGTTTCCCCCTCTTCTGGGCCCCATAAGAAGTGCACAGTCTATAGTACTTAAAAGAAAACTATCCCTCCTGGATGGAATCTAGGATATTTAATCTTCACCACTTCCATTCAGGTTGGCAATAAAGTCTGTCATAAGCAGAACTCACTGGTATTTCTCCCCTGGTAGTCCAAAACAGTCTTTACATCGGTTTTCAACTATTCTCATTTCCTCCTTTCTAACCGGTCTGTCTACCACCTTTCCCAAACTTTACTTGGCTGAAGGGAGCTCAGCCTTCTGGGTCTGGCTCCTAAACTACCCTGGGGTCAGGATCACCCCTGCAAGAGCCTTTCTTGCCCTCCACAACTGTGTGAGCTTTTCTTACTTCCTCCCTGCTGCTCTTGATAGTGAAATGACCTTATCTTTCTCTCTCAGGTGTGGCTCATTCACTAATCAGGGTTGGCTAGCCTCAGGGCTAGGCCTTAAAGGACAAGCCATCCTGTTAGTGACAGCTGCTAAACCATACTACAAATTACCGTCCAGATGGAACCATACTACAAATTATCTGTGCCATCTAGGTTGCATGGGATAGGCACACGCCTGGTGGGTCATGTTCCTTTCTCTGCACTGAAGTGCATGGTATGACCTAAGCACTGTTATGAGCTGGGTTAACATTTGTTATTATTCAGTCATTAATTCTTCTGCTGATGGATCACCTGTTCCCAGAGAGCACAGCCACCTGCTAGTGTTGTGACCTGCTCTGTTTTCAGGCTGGGGCAGATGCATAGTTGAGGCCATCTGTTAGGTCTTCTCCATCCATGCAATATTCCTTCATGTGTTGTTGGATCAAACAAACAAAGCTGGTGGGTTAGTATAAACTGTGGCATGTGGAACAGATGGTCAAGCCAACTGAGCCAACACTGAGTCACTAAGAAAGTGATTGAAAGTGGGATGGCCAGACACCTGACATCCTCATTCATAATGTGAGGAAGCCACCATATACCTTCAATATTTGTTGCTGTTTCATGTTGAAAGTATCCAGCTGAAGTGTCTGGTAAGTACTGTTCCTATTTTATCTTTGTTCTGAGTTCTCTCTTCACTTGTAACAATGTCTGTCTCTGTATGTACCGATAAATGCAAATGAATTGATAAGAGAATATATATCATTGATCACTGTAGCACTACACTTTTGAAGCTGTTTATCAGTCTTTCTGGTACCAGGAATAAACCCCCTTCAGTATTGTCTGATTCTTGGGGAAAAGAATCTTTTTGCCTAACAGAACACACCACAGTATTGCCCTCCCTTTCCAAAATCATCCCACAGGGCCAGTTGTCAGGTAATTCCTCACAAATCTATACTTTTGGGTCAGCCACTCCAAGACAGAATCCCTGCTGGGCTTGATCAGCTCACAGCTGTACTGCAAATACTATCAGCATGGTCATTCTTGAGCTCACAGGTTGCTTGATAGTCACATTCTTTATATCACTCAGAGCAGTGGTCACTGGCCTCTTTGCATCCTCCTGGAGCTGCAGATCTGTAGTGCTGATGGGATGGGTAAGAAGAAGAAAGCTCCTGAAAATATTCTATTTGTTCAGACATTCTGCCTCAGTGTTCAGTATGTTACCTTGTCTGTCTTTGACAAGCTAGGACTTGTTCTGTGGGCTGGCTTTTAAGGAAACCCTATTATGGGTTAAGTTAAACCTTGTTGAAATTGTTGTGACGTGTGAATGCACCCTTCACTTCAGATAGTTGTAAGAGATAGCTAAAAAGCCACACCTAAAGCAAGGCCTAATAGAGTCTGTCCAGAAACTAGCACCGTATGGACAGACAAGCCCACTGGGTAGGGAGAGAGGGAGAGAGAGAGAGACTGTGTGTGTGAGAGAAAGCAAGAAAGAAAACCAAGCAGCGGTCTGTAAGGTGTAGGCTTGGAAGAAGCCTAGGGAACTTCTAGGTCTGGTGCTGGCCAAAAGAGCCTGGAGGCTCTAACTTTTTTATTTATCTCCTGCTTTTGGTTCCTCCCACATTTAGTGAGGGAGGACTTTATACATTCCACATAAATAAACAAGATTGCATCAAAGAAAACACCAGACTCCATCATCAATTTCTATTCCCAACTGGAACAACCTATTATGCTGTAAATTTTTCGCTAGGTCAAAAGGAGTAACAGTATTATTACTTATGAGAGAGTATCATGCAATTGTCTCATTCTGAAATCTGACTTCCCTTCACAGATGGTATTCAGCAATAGTTTATTATAGTGCTTTCCATGTTTAGTTGCTGTTTGATGGTGGGTTTGGAGAATGTGTGTGCAATTTTTTGTGGTTTTACCAAAGATGTAGAAGCAGAATTTCATCTTTTGAACAATGCCCATTGACTAGGAGTTCCTGGGAAACAAGCATCCAAGAGCAGCTGCATATTTTGTGTTGTGAGCATTTGCTTTATTAGCAGGAACAGGTGTGTGTGAGAGAGATACACGTGTCTATTGTAGCTGCTTAATTTCTCCACATCAGGTGTAGCGTTCTCTACATCATCACTGACTCCAATTAAAGATTGAGATTTTTTTTTATACCTAAGATGCCATACATTTTAACAAATGCTGACACAGCAGAATCCCTGCCTATAGTGCAGTATGTTATGCCCTTTTGGGACATTCTACATTCCTTCTGCAGATGGAGGTGAGGGTCATAGAAAATGTGCTACTTAATTTGTGTACTTGGATGCAGCTGGAAAAGGCATGTTCTACTTTGCAGCAGAGAGAGGTCACAATCTCTGCTGTTGATCTCAGATTTGCCCTGTAGCTCAAGATCACTTCTGCCCATCTTTCACTCTTTTGCACATTGCAGATTTTCAGAAGAAAAGTTTAGTGACTGAATTTAGCGCACCTCACCAAAAGAGAGCTTTGGGGGAGAATAGTTCTTCATTCCCTATTATAGGGACTTGTAGAAAGGATGCAGGTTTGGAGAGGCTTAGTTTGCTCTCAAGTACAGTAGTGTAAATCCAAGAGTAATGCAGTGGCTTCAGTGAAATTATACTAGATCCATTCACTTAAAAGGTGAATTTGGAATTAAATGGGTCCCATTGGCCAGACCCACTTCATAAGCACACATGCTCACACATTTATCATAGGCATAGTGCACTACTTGTTTTGTATAGCTTTATCTGAATGGTGCCTTTGATTTTTACAGAAATAAATGGTTTCTTAGAGTGACTGGTATGCCATTTGAAGCAAGAAAGGCTGAAATGTAAACTCTAAAGCTGTCATATCTCAAGAGGCACTTGAATTTATTTACAACAGAACTTTTAGCTGAGATGATGAGTAGCTTTGAAGATGTAGCTTGAATCAGATGCAAGCTGGCTTTAATGTTCAAGAAGTGCCAGCAGCAGTGCCCACTAGAGGGCACATGAAGCTGAAAATAATACTCCTCTTTTAGCTCTCAACGTGGTGTGGATTTATTCCGAGGCCCTTCTTGTCTTTATGATACTATTCTTCATTCTTAGACCCTGTACATGCTGGGATCAGAGCTACATTAGTTATATAAATATAGTTGTTGCAACCAGGGTTCTGCTCCTGTTTCCCTGATATTTTTCTTCTGAAAATTGTTCTAGCAATGTTATAATCCGTACTGTACATGGTCTGTAACATTGGGTTTCCTGGTGTTAAAACAGTTTTAGGTGATAGTGTAGGGCAGGCAAAAATTTTGCAAAATCAGTTCAGACACACTTGATTCAGACCTGCTGGAAGTAAATCTGGCTATAACAGCTTTGAATCAGTTTAGTCTGGTTTAAACTGGAATTTAAACTGACTCTTTTTCTCCTTGGTCAGGAGCCCTTCATGTTAAAAACTACATGGAATGCTTTTTGGTGTTGACAAAGCCAAAAATGTGTGTTTGACAGGTGGAATCCTAATGAAAGTACTACTGGAGTAATCCAAAACCATTCAACTTGGGATAGGACTACTAATACAATAGTTGGGCCTGTTGCTGTTGTAGTGTTTTATTAACAAATGAAATCAAGATGACGCTTGATAAGTTTGTGGAGGAGATGTTGTGATGGGATAACATAATTTTGGCAATTCATCTTTGACTATTGTAATAGATGGGCCTGGTGGCATATGATGGGAAGTTGGATGGGATCTAAGTTACTACAGAGAATTCTTTCCTGGGTGTCTGCCTGGTGAGTCTTGCCCACATGCTCAGAGTTCAGCTGATCACCATATTTGGGGTTGGGAAGGAATTTTTCCTCCAGGGAAGACTGGCAGAGGCCCTGGCGATTTTTTGCCTTCCTCTGCAGCATGGGGTGTGGGTCACTTGCTGGAGGATTCTCTGCACCTTGAAGTCCTTAAACCATGATTTGAGGACTTCAGTAGCTCAGATATAGGTGAGAGGTATATTGCAGGAATGGGTGGGTAAAATTCTGTGGCCTGCATTGAGCAGGAGGTCATACTAGATGATCATAATGGTCCCTTCTGACCTTAAAGTCTATGAGTCTATGAAATGGACCCAGGATACATTTGCACTTAATTGTGGAAAGTGTGTGTGCAAATAGTTATGAAATTCAGACTAGTCATTTCTTTTCACCCATTGCTTTAAGGGTTTGAGCTTGACTTTCAGAAGCGCTGAATGTTCACATTTCTCTTTGAAGTCAATGGTAGCTGTGTGTTCTTCATACCTTTTAAATCAGGCTCTTAATTCTTTTTTAATAATGTTTTAAAATTAAATAAGAAATAGAATCTGTAATTACATTACCAAGGAAAAAATTATCAAGGACAGTAGAGCCTCTTGCTTCAGCTTATAAGCAGCTCCCCAAGTGGAGACAGGATATTTCTCACCATTGTATATTACTCAAGATCTAGGTTCGCTGCTGAAGTTATTTTTGCAGCATATAGAGAGACAAGCTGGACAACTGATCTGCTATGAAACCGCAATGGTCTGCTCCTGCTCCTATTGAAGCCAATGGCCCAACTCCTGTTGCCTGCAATGAGGGCAAGATCAGACAGATAATCTCACCTTAAATAACTATTGAATCTCCTATTGAATTTTATGGGACCATCATTGGCTCAATAGCGAGTGCTGTGAAAATTCCTCCCTATGGCTACTCATAACTGAAATGAATACAATGACATAACAAAAAATGCTTCCATCATCTAGTTCTTTTAGTCATCTCCGAACCATCTATAAGAATCTCATGGATTGACAAAATTTCCTTGTGACTTAGCTGGGTCAATGAGAGAGATGGTCCTGCAGCGTTATAGTACAGCATCTTGTCATGAAAGCTCCATAGCTAGCTAAAATGGTGGGATCTATATTATTGTCCATCCATGTTATCACTAGTGTATGTGGCTCTTTTGAAAAATAGATTGGGATGTGTGACCTTACTCTAATAGAAGTCAATGGCAAATCTTCCGTTAACTTCATCAGGAGCAAGATCAGTTCCCTTAAGCTGCTTTTATAGAGGTAACAAAATAAAAATTAAACAAAGAAATATGTGCAGACAAAAATATCACATTCCTCTTGAATATATGGGCCTTTGTTACCAAACATATTCCCTGAAAGGCCACTGATCAAGTGCTCATGTTTAATCAAGAGTTTCTATTTTGTATTTGTCAAAGTAGCTTTGAAATTCCAAGCACTTTAAAACATTGTTTCTTTAATTATTTATAACTTGGCTCATAAGGACTTGGAAATAGGTTGTGTGTGTGTCAGATATAGTTAGCGTTAAGATGAGTCAGAAAAGCAATTGCTGGACTCATCAGAAGTACCTTGATATCTCCAGGAGGAAGTTTCAATTTTATAATTAATCACCCTTATATCACTTGTATTACCTACAAAAGTGGCACCCAGAGAAGTATTATTAAGCTTGTCTGTCTTTGTGGGGACGTGGCTGCCTTCACAAAAAAATGTTGTTCTACTGTACAGTCTTGCCACTGGTCCTATGGCTGTGCCTGCACTAGAGAACTGAACTGCTGCTAACTGAACCTGTCGGCTAGCGTTGATGTAAGTACCAATGTTGCAGTGTGTCAGGGCTAACCATGTTGTTGTAGGTGTGGTTTTGCCCCCTGTGCACACTGCATTCTTCTGTTGCAGTTACCCTGCTATTATCCTGTAGGATAGTTACCTGCTATCTAGGTAACTATCCTACAGTTCTTGGCACTGCTTTCTGAAGCTATAGCTTCTGGGAAATTTCAAAAAGCGGCTTATTGAGATCCCATGGGAATAGTGGAAGATGAGATCAAACTCCTCTGAGTCTCCAGGAGCCAACACTGTTTTCGAGGCCTTTTTTTCAAAATCTGGACTTGGGATAGCAAGAGAGGCTTCTGCTATTGTTTTTGAAGAGTAGCTATGAGGCATTTGATGTGAAGATGTTGAAGATGTTTGGAGTCCTTGCAGGCAGCTACATGTTGGAGTTTCTGAAGCAGCAGTTGTGCCATTACAGTCCCTGGAGAAGTCCACTCCATACGATTGTTGAGGATTATGTTCAATGAATGGTGTGCTGCTTTCAGGTCTGGTCTGGGTCATGCTTTCGGATTGTCGAATTGAGTTGTTTTGAGACCTGGGATGGGTCTCTTAATTCCACAATGAAGGAAATCTAGCTGTACCTCTGGGGTGAGCTATTCCCCATCATTTCAGTGCTAGACAATAGATGTAGTGTTACAGGTGTGTTAGAAGTACCGTGTGGTTGGTTGCCAAATTCTCTTAATGTCGACACGGCTTCTGTCTGACGTATAATGGTTATTGTTGATCTTAAGAGTTCATCACTCACTGTACAAATCAGGAAAAATCATTGTATTGAACATTACATAGAATGAAGAATGACAACTCATTGGTTTTAGCGCCACAAATACAAAATAACTGTTTTTGGTATTTGGTCATCAAAGGAACTATTTACTTAGCTCATAATATTCTCATGACCTATCAAGTGCACAGATATCTCTCTTCTGTTGTCTTTCTATTCTTGGCCTTGCCTCTCCTCCTCTTCACTTCTATTTTTGTTTCTTCTTTCATTTCCATGTACCCTACCCTGGCTCTGCTCTGACTTTCCAGAACTAGCCTCATTGCTCTGTTCCATCAGAATAAGAGCAGATGAAAAAATACAAACTCCATTTGTAGTTTAACTTTTCGGTCCAGCTTCTACATCGATACAGCAGCAGGAGGGGTGTGAAGAAGAATCTCTAAGCACCTCAGATAAGAGGGTTATGCAAGCTGCATTCTGGAATGCACTGCTGGGGTCCTCAGCTCCACGGAAAACAGACACACAACCTTTAGGAAACATGCTCTAGAAACATAATATTCCTATTAAGAAATAGAAAAAGAACCAGCAAAACTTAAAACCAAAACTGAGTCACTTTATATTAAGGTTCCATTTATAAAGGGTTAATAAATTATTACTAGATATTACAGACATGAGTTGTACTTGTTGCAGATGGTTAGAAGCCCTTGAGTAATAGGTATTATAAATGGCTACAAGCAATCTATTTAGCCATTGGACTCCTGATGAACCATTTATTAAAACATCTAGTAATCATTTATTAACACTTCATAAATTACAAATGGATACTTAATAAAGTGTGACCCAACATTATATACTGAAATTGCTTTCTTTGTGCTCTCCTACAACAATGTACTGGATCATTATTAAATCAGTCTCCCATTTTGGTGTTTACATCTCATTCCTCTCTCATGCCTGTGTGAAAGGATGAAAAAATCAGCCGTTAATGTATTTCTCAGATCCTTGGAAGAAAAAAACTTTAAAAATGTGACTTTAACTTCAGTAGAAAGGGCAAACCATGTGGTCAAGACTGTCTCTTTTAATTGTATTGACTGCTCAGAAAATGAACTGCCTTCTGTCCCTTAGGGATTACCTTTATGGTGTTTTCCACATGGGATTTAAATAAAAGACGATTAGGAGCCATTCATTAGCAAATTCAGTGTTGTGTAACTACATAGACTTGTGCTGAGAGATGTAGGAGGACTTCTGCCACTTAACATGACAGGCATGTTCTGAGAAAGAAATAAATTACTCAGGATAATATAACTTGGAGATGTGAGTTGAGGGAAGTGAGTATAGGGTTGCAGGCAGTATTGTGGCTTTGAAATTGAAAGCTTAGCAAATTGATTATCAAATTAATTTTGCTACAACTTTTTCAAGGCTGAAGAGATTTATCCTGATTATTTTAAGCAATGGAAAATCAACTAAGAATGGAATGTTGATAGAAGGAGCAGGCAAGTTTCACTCTGAGTGTAGTTGTGGGGGGGGGGGGAACTTAATAAAAATAACATTCATAGTAAAGCAAAAACAATTCCTTTTCTCTTACAGAATTAGCATACTATTCTGACTGGTGTCTTAACCTCTCTCTGAGCAAAGTCCCATTTGTGAGACAACTGTGTTCTTTTATAGTTACTTCAGCTATCACAGAATGCCCTGCTGTGGGGAAAAAATAATCTACTGGCACAGCCTACTCCAAGTATTACACAGGTGCTGTAAGAGAAGTATTCAGGTCAAGCTACTGCTAACTGGAGCACCTGAAGGATCTACATTCACATATAGGTAAAGGGAATATTGAGTGTTCAGAGAGACTTAGATTTTTTTTCTCATCCTGTTTTCATCTGTCTCATATGGTTCAAAGTTTCTCTGTATAGAGAGGTAAGAGCTACAGATAAGCATTTGGTATTCTTACTCCATCTGGAGTTGGCTGTTCAAAAATAATTTATACAATTATTATACAAATAATTATGCAAGAAATAAGACTAAGAAAACAACCTGGTGTTGGGAATCTTTTGTGTCAAATCCCTACATACTGTCCAACAGGGAGCACGTGAAAAATTATTTGTTTGATTATTGTGGGGGATAAAGACCACTTAGGACTTTGGAGGAAACACTTTTTTAGTTTTGTTATAGGAGGTTCCTCTAGCCTTTCTGCTTGTAATTTAATATTAGTGTTTGTCATTCTTTGATTGTGAGCAGGAACTGTCTTGCTATTTCCCTGTTTGTTAGTGTTTGTTTGGGGGTGCCGTCTTTGAGAACACATTCACTGCTGACAGTGTAGTAACTACTTATATTCAGCTCTATATACAACAAAATTATATATTATGGTATAAAATGTGAAATCTGTTAGACACCTCACAGTAGACAATGTCCCCACCCAGAAGAGTTTAAAGGTCTCGAAGGCATTAATCCTACAATCAGATCCACACTGACAGACTCCTGCACCCATACAGAACCTGTTTAAGGGCACTCTGTTTTTGGGAGTGCCATCTTTCAGATAAGACATTCTGGCCAAATTCCAGTTTGGGCAACTCCATTTTGTATATCTAAAACTCCCCTGCTGTTTCATTGGCTGTAGTATTTGTGCTCACTTCTTGGCTTAGAGTTGCGTAGTATTGCTGTGATATATTAAACAGCAGACACATTCTACCCCAGTAGTGGCAGCATTTCAGCATATGGTGAATGAACTGCCTTATTTTTGGACCTTATAAAAGTGCTTTTGCAAGCCAAGGTTATAGTAATCTGTCTGGTGACTGAAGATTTTGGGTCAAGCATTGAACTCCTAGATAAGTCCATTTGATAATGGTTCTGTAATACACTAATAAAGCAACTAAAGAAAATTAATCACGGAGACTATTCACAAATTTTAGAGTTGCAATGAAACAATTCAAAGTAATACCCCAATTAATAAAACCAAACAACAAAAAACTCCAAGCTATCTCAGTTGCTTTAACAGGACAATTAACTAGCGTACTTGAAAGTAAAATAAGTCTATAAATAAAATGTTTTATGCTTGCTCTCTATATTTTTTAAAGCGGCTTGCCTTTGAGACTAGCCTGGGAATACAGCTCCAGTCAGTGTAAAATGCAGAATGTAAGCAAACACAAATCATGTTTTATTCAGTATAAGGATAGGCAAGCTTTGAATTACAGAGGCTTGAATTCTGAATCTAAATTTCTGGATGCTCCAAATCCTAAGTATGATTTAATATCTTATACTGCATAGTGATGTTCCATCACTCACAGTCCACACCCAATGCTTTTTTAAATTGCATTCCAGGACTAATTTGATTCAGTTTATCCCAGTCGTCTTTCTGTAGATGAGGTCAAAGCCAAGCTGAGAAAATTTAACCATTACCTTATGAAAAATGTTTGCAAAATATTCATTTTAACACAGATTCTAAAGTGTAGCACTAAAAATTGTTTTCAGACATGATGAGTAAGATGAAGTCGCGTCTAGCAGAAAAATATTTATAAATATGCAAATATACTCAGAATTTTAAAAAATGGTTTGTAGCAATAAGGCTTTTGTTTAGTAGCAGATCCTTTTGTAGAGAATTGTTTCTTTTAAATCTGCCCACTGAGAGAGGCTGCTGAACACCTGATGGGGGGGGGGAAAAGCGCTCTCTCAAACCCCATCCTTCAAGGTCTTCCACATATATACAGACACACACCCTTATTGATGTTGTTAGGGCCCTGCAGGTGCAGGGGTCCACCTTTTGCTGAGCACCTTGAAGGCTCAAGATATCAGTCAGACTTCTGGCTCTCTGGTAGGCAGCAGTCCTCCCTTTGAGTCCATCCTGAACCAGATCTCGCTTTGTGCTAAAGGAGGCAATGTGCTGGTGGAGGTGATGTCTTTTAAATGAACTATAAAGCCAAACTCCTGTCCACTTGTAATCATAAAGAATCTCACAACCCTTCTTGTAAAGGTAGGGATAATAATCTCTGTCTCATGCGCCCATTTTATTGGGTTATTACAGTCTGTAATTATTGGGGTTACTCTGTACTCCAAATGCTCAAAGAGCATGTCTGGTGTACTGCATCCTGGAAGCAGGCACTGTAGGTACTTCAGCAGGTAGGCCCTTGTAGGCGCTAGCCCTAGGGGGTCCCAGTATCCACTCAGATACTTGGCTAAGGGGAAGGTTTTGATGATAGCTGTCAGGAAAGGGGAGGGTTGCAAATACCTTAGGCACAGTGTCTTAAAACAGTGACAGTTCAAAGTGAGCAATGGCAGTTCTTGTTCAGGTCCATGGGACTGACCACTTGGGAGTCAGGGCTCTTCAGGCCTCGGGCACCCCCTCTTGTCCAGTCGCTAATCAAGCAAATAAGCATTTTGGGGCCTGGCTCAGTTAGTCTCTCTCATTAGATCCTTTTGCACTGAGTCCCTGCTTAGCTGCCCCAATTCCCCCATACGTCTCACACAGACAGCTGGACAGTTGTGATGTCCAGCAGTCACAACCTGTTCGATACACCGTTCTGTCCATTGCTCCCTGCTGCCACGCATCTCCCACTCCCCAAACAGAGCCTGGCCACTTCCTGGTTCAGGGCCTTTCCCCTTCCCCAGCTAGGGGAAGGGGATGTACAAGGGGGAGGGAGCAGAGCCATCACAATTCTATTTATGTTCCAACTGGAGTTTCTAATGACATGTCATTCTTCCTCCCTCCTCGCCCTAAAACTGTGGTGTATATATTTTACTATGCACTGTTAAATAGATGCTGTAAGTGGCTGCATTACACTCTCGCTTTGTTTTCATGTACTGCACCTTTTGTTTCTAGTAGGCAACTTATGATAGCATCCATTTTGTACAGTACATAGCTTAGTTGGCGGGAGCTGCCATTTTGTGTTCCGTTCTGGTTGCAGTGGCAGTCTGTGAAATATTCTCTTGGCTTCCACTCCAGGAGTAGACTTAGTTCTTTCATTCAAAGATCTCAAAGCATTTAAGAAGTGCCACAGAAATGCAATATATCATTATTCTGTTACCCCATCATTCTTTCTGGTTAGTATGGCTAGGCTGAGCCTTCATGTGGATGCACCAAACCTTTTGTGCTTCAGCTAGTACAGAACACCTGGTCATATATAAATGACTTCATTCAGGGCTGGCTCCAGGCACCAGCATAGCAAGCAAGTACCTGGGGCAGCACTTTGTAAGGGGCGGCATTCTGCACCGTTCCCCCCCAGCCCCCAACCTGCTTTGCTTCTCCGGCTGCACCTCCACTGGCCCTTTTTTTTTTTTTGCTTGGGGCGGCGAAAAAGTTAGAGCCGGCCCTGACTCCATTTGTGTGTGTCTGTGTGTAGGAAAGTTCTGTGACATGGCAGTTCTAGCTGAAGCCCATTCAGAAAGTTCTCCTTACAGCTTTAAGGGCTTGGAAATTTTTTTTAAAGGGGAGCTAAGACTCTGATTCAAACTGCTAAGGACAGGCCAGCTACACCAACACTGCCACTGTTGACTGCATAGAATAGAATCCTTTAAAAAAAAACAAAAACACCACACATAACCCCACTATTAACGATTAAAGTCCTGCCAAAGGACTTTTGTACTTAATTTCAAATACTCACTTGAAAGACTTAAGGGAAAACAAGTTTACTGTATAATGTGTTTCGGAAATGTCAAATCTGACTGTTCAACTATCACATTACATTAAGCTTCATAAATTGTACGTCAATACCCAATTAAAATATGACGAGCATAATTGGGTGCTTTACCGATGCCTAAAATCGTTGCACAGATATTGCTGCTCCCATGATTTCTCAAGCGTTGAGACGTAATCAGCCAAGTCTAACTTATGCTTTTACTCATTTATTCAGAATCTGATCAATGCTGCTGTGTATTGCGAGGGAGGCGGTACTGAATGAAAGATTGCATATAACTGCAGAGAAAGGTGACTAGAAAATGTGAAAAATTGGGGTGGGCGGTAATAGGAGCCTATATAAGCAAAAGGCCCAAAACCTGGGACTGGATCTACAAAATCGGGACATCTGGTCACCCTACTGCAGAGGTATATTTTCTTTATGTAAACCACAGCTTTGAATTAAAGCCTGAGCATAAGCCTACCTGTTGCTATAATATAAAGATTTGAGGAAACCTACAAGTGTGTGTTCCCTAAACTTTTTGAGCACTGTACCTTACCTGTGCCTGTCACTTTCCGCTCAGCTGATCATGTTCTAACCCCGCTCTTGGAGAAGGATAGTGACAAAGAATTGGGTGCAGTACTAATAGGTAAGGGAAGCTTAGAGTGCCTGTCTGTAAAGGCCTGTGGTAGCAACTGCACATAGAGGTACTTCCCATCTACCACCGTGCATGCATCTGTACTAGGAAATTTTGGAAATGTTCTTTTCTCTCATGCAGCTTCTCCTACTGACAGTAGAAACTTGTAGTGTAGATAGGATATGCTCTGAAGCAGAAAAGTTCTTACAAATGTTTCCAGTGGAGACAAGGCATCAGGACTCAGAAGAGAGGCAGTTAAACTGAAATATAATGTGTATTCTACACATAACTTTTGATTTTCATTTCTAATTAGAGCAACGTGCTTTGCTTTAACGACCATGCTGTAATTGGCAAGTCACTTGGAGAACAACTAATTTTGATATCAAATGCAGAGTCTGAGAATCCTCAGAGCTAGCCAACACCAAAATCCACCCAAAAAGCTTTGTGGACCAAGAACTAGACAACTAGGCAGAGCCTTCTCCACATACATCCTCTCCACCTTTTTCCCCATTGAACTTCAGTGGTCACCATGACATTAGTCAAACTCAGTCCCATCTGCAAATGATATTATGGTTTTACTGATTCTGTTTCAGTCAATTTATTTTTTTCTTACATTAAAGATGCAAACAAGGTAAGAGGATATAGACTGCAAGTGTACAGCCATGGTTTTATATATGGAAAGAATAAGGGCGTGTCCCTTTGTATGTCACTTACATGTCTTTCAGAAATTTAGGCCTTGTCTACACTGCCACTGTAGTTGGTATAATTTATGCCACTCAGGGATATGGAAAAAAACACCCCTCTGAGCAACATAAATGACAGCATCACTGTGAATTTTAGAATATCAGGGTTGGAAGGGACCTCAGGGGGTCATCTAGTCCAACCTCCTGCTCAAAGCAGGACCAACACCAACTAAATCATCCTTTTGTCAAGCCTGACCTTAAAACCTCTAAGGAAGGAGATTCCAACACCACCCTAGGTAACCCATTCCAGTGCTTCACCACCCTCCTAGTGAAAACGTTTTTCCTAATATCCAACCTAAACCTCCCCCACTGCAACTTGAGACCATTACTTCTTGTTCTGTCATCTGCTACCACTGAGAACAGCCTAGATCCATTCTCTTTGGAACCTCCTTTCAGATAATTGTGAGCAGCTATCAGATCCCCCCCCCATTCTTCTCTTCTGCAGACTAAACAATCCCAGTTCTCTTAGCCTCTCTTTATAAATCATGTGCTCCAGCCCCCTAATGATTTTTGTTGCCCTCTGCTGGACTCTTGTCAATTTTTCCACATCCTTCTTGTAGTGTGGGGCCCAAAACTGGACACAATACTCAAGATGAGGCCTCACCAATGCTGAACAAAGGGGAATGATCACGTCCCTCAATCTGCTGGCAGTGCCCCTACTTATACAGTCCAAAATGCTGTTAGTTTTCTTGGCAACAAGGGCACACTGTTGACTCATATCCAGCTTCTCATTCACTGTAACCCCTAAGGGTCCTTTTCTGCAGAACTGCTGCCTAGTCTGTAGCAGTGCACGGGATTCTTCCCTCTAAGTGCATGTCGGTGGGGGAGCTTCTCCTGCTGACACAGCTACTGCCACTTGTGGAGGTGGTTTTATTACGTCGATGGGAGAGCTCTCTCTTTTGTCGGCTTAGAGAGGCTATGTGAATGATCTTATAGTGGTGGGCCGCATTAGTACAACTGTGCTGCTATAAGCTCGCTGGTGTACACATGGCCTTAGACTTCCCCAGGGTTGCATGAAATAGTTCTCTCGACTGAATATACCTTGTAGCACTATAACTGCCCCTTTACAGGTCTTAGAAAGTTAAGTAACAAAACTGAGTGAGTAATTTTCACTTCTATAAACCTTTCAACCAAGACTAAAGTTACTTTGGATTGTAAATTCATTAGGGCAGGGACTGTCTATATAGGCACAATGGGGCCCCAATGTAGGAGTTACTCATGGGCAGTGGGTAGAGTCCCCCTCTGGGAAGAAAAGTAGCCCCCAGTTCTGCCCCTTCTGCCTGTTCCCTCCCCCTGTCCAGAGAGTCTCTGCCCCCGACTCCGGGAGCACAGAGCCACCCCCACCCACTGGAGGAGCTCCAGGCTGGCTGAAGCCACAAGTGCTACCCCTCCCGGAGGAGCCCCGGCCAGGCTGGCCAAAGCCCCGCGCTGAGCATCCCACCACCTGGAGGAGCCCGGAGCTGGCCGCAGCCAGGCCATGCTTTCCCTCCCCGGACCCAGCCTGCCCACTGGCCGGGGGAAAGCATCCGCAGAATACACTTCTGATATGCCCTATGCAGGTTTTGGGGCGGCTGAGGAGGTGATATGTACCGCCTCAGCTGCCCTGGAACCAGCATGGGGCATAATAAAAGCAAAAACCTCGCTGCCAAACCCTGCAACTGAGGGTCTGGCAGCCACAGTCGTGCTGTGGGAAGCAGCACCTCCCATGGCCTGTTATACCCAGAGTGCTATTGCAGTGATATAAGTAATGATGCTAACTGGCCAGACACTAGTTCATCACCACTGTGTGAGAAGTTGTCACTGTTAATTTACTGGTATCTTAAATATGTAATTAAAATTCAGAGATGAAATAAATTTGCCTTAGGATATGCAGCATATTGGTGGTGACCCCCTGGATTTTACTGACTCCCAGGTCAGGCTCTGTAGCGATAAACAAGTGTCTAATGGGGATCCGTGTTAGGCACCAAAAACTGTTGTTTCAGTGACACAGTGGTTATTTATTAGCATAAGCCAAAACATTCCATCCTACTGACCACCTGCCTCTCTAACAGATTCTCTTTACACTTTTTGGACACTGGGTTCAGCCATTTACTCATGCAGCAATTTGGTCTTGCCAAACACAACTCCCAGTATCAAGTTCTTTACAATGCAAATACACTAGAATTGGGGCCATAGTTTGAACATTTACAAAGCAGTAAGAGACATAGTTTTTACCTTCTTCACGCCCCTTGTTTGTGTGTGCAGAGGAACAATGAGCTGAAGAGACTTTCAGAGCTGTGACTACATGAACTTGGGTCTTGTTGCAATGCTTTTAATGGTTTGCTTTCTCTCTCGGGGATGTCACCACTGAAAGCCTTTCTCTAGGCTTAGCTTGTACGTATCATCCTTCCAGGTGGGAGAGGCCTGCTGACAATTCCATCCAGAAGCTTTGAAAAAGTAATGTAATAGAGAGGTTTTGAAATCCTATGGAATATGGTTTATTTGCAAAGCAGATTTGCTTGTGAAATCACAGTAACTGCATGGGGAAATGTAGATATGCAACTGTATACACAAGAAGCCTGCCTAACTTTGGAAGACATTGTCTCTTAATGCTTTAATAGTGTGTGTGTGTGTGTGTGTGTGTGTGTTAAACAGTAACATTCTTCAGACTGTTAGACCAGCATGGAAAACAGCTTGTGTTCCTGATATTAGGACCTCATGTAAGTCAAACAAGTAGTATGTCTAGATGCAATCTAGTGGCTCCAAGCATAGGGCAGAGAACTAGGAACTCCTATACACTGATCTGATCTCTCTACAGCCTTGGGAAAGTCACTTAACCTCTGCCTCAGTTTCCTCATATATAATGCATACTAACCGTCTCCCCAGGATAGAGATCCTTAATTACTGTTGTGAAGTCGAATGAAAATTAAAGTGCTACGTAAATGGCAAGTATAAGGATGATGTGAGCCTTCGGCAGAATGGGAACTACCAGCAGGAGGCTCAGAAATGCAAGTTTTAATTATACATTAATTTGTAAAGCCATTTGCAGTTGATACAAAGGTGCTGTTTTTTTTCCAGGATGCTGTGCTGAACAAATTGATTGTCGCTTTCACTAAGCAATGCTGTATATTTTTTCCTGCTCTAAACAATTGCATTTGTAATTCTGTAAATTCCTGACCTCCACTACATGAATAAATTTAGACAGTAAAATGAACAAATACAGGAAGATAATCTATCTTGACAGTTAGGTACCTTTAATAAGGTACTGATGTAACCCACAGTGGATATTTCGGTAACTTGGAAAGTGACATTTTAAATATAATTGTGTATTTATCAATCATTCATCTAAAGAAACCAGCGAGCCAGACATCATAATTTAAAATAGTAAGTTGACTTGGCTTTGCAGAGGACACTGTCTGGAAGTACTGTAATAGAAGGGGAGAATTTTATAACCACCTCATAATTTCAGATTTCTAAACTCCCTTGGGCCTAGTGAGTTATTGAATTTAAGATGAACAGATGATCAATAAAGCCTAATCTCTTGCCTCTGTGTTCAAATCCAATTCTGGTTGCACTTGCTAGTGATGTATCTTTTTTTTTTTTTTTTTTTTGTTTGTTTGTTTGGGCTCAGTGTTGACTATAGAATTGTACAAATTGCAAAACTCAGGTTCACGCATCATTTCTGTAGCTGTTCAGCTGAGGTCAGGGACTTTCTGCAGATTGCTTTAGTGGACATTGATAGGTATTTGCAGAATCCAGAAGAACTTTGCCTTCTCTGACAAGGGATGTGATGTTATTGACTTTGCCATCCGTTGGGGGATGTGACGTTATTGACTTAAGTCTTAATTTCTCGGCTCCTGCATGCAAATGAACTGCTGGAGCAGTGGACACAATGGTGTCACATAGCCCAGAAAATGCAGAAACCCTGGATATCTTGTCACTGTAGTTCTTTGTTTTAAAGTCCTTTTCCCTCAGATATCAGGTCAGAGTTTGTCCCCATCTTCCCTTTGACCCAGAGAGTGCATAGACAGTGATATACAATGAATCACTTACCAGTTCTGGGCTGTCTTGTTTCAGAGTCCTGTTCTTGAATTCTACAGCATTAGAACACTACAGTTTATTGTAAACCTTGGCATTCAGTGTGCTGAGGTGTGTCAGTGCTAGATTTCTGTCGAGAAGTGTAGGTGTGGCTCCATCAGCAAGACCCCTTTCTGGAGAGTTAGTGTGGATAGGGCATTGGCATTTTTCCATTGTGTCCTGTAACACTGTTCAGATCAGGTCTAGACAACATCATGGTCCAAACACATCAGGTCAAAGGCTTTTCTGCATTAGCACTCCCGCAGTGGCTACTCCTGGGGGAGCGGCATCGGTGGCAGTGAATATTGAGGAAATTTGCCCAAAAAGTTGTGTAAATAAGGCCAAAGTCCAACCCGATACTTTGATGCTTCAGCACACAAATTGTGGTGACATATATAAGCTAAACAATGCATATAGATAATCTAGATTCTCTTTGTCTAGGGCATTATTAACTCTAGTCCTGCCACTAGCCAGTGACAGTCACTTGAACAGGTCTAACGTTCCATAAAGTAGAAGGCAGAAGTACACATACACACCTAGGGCATGGCCATAGGTAAGTGGGAGTTTTTGTCATTGACTTGACGAGGCAGGATCAAGTCTTAGCCACTCATCACTCGTTCACTGAAAACTTTTCATATTAGGAATTCTTTAGTCAGCCATAAACATTGGCGCTGAAGATGGCATACAATTTCTATCCCTGCGTGAAAATATATTATTAAAACACTTGATAGTAGAGTGATTTGATTTTTTTTTTTTTTTTTTTTTTTTTTAATATCAGAGGCAGGCAAACATTTTTATTCTGGTGATGGTCGAAAATTTTCGTATAACGATGGCAAAATTTTGCTTAAGAACTTGAATCCTATTAATTTATAATGTGGCTCATGTCCTTTCAGTGTGTTACTTTGTTGTTAAACATCCAACTCACTGAAGTCTAAAACCCAGATACAGCTCATCCTGTATGCCACAATCATTTTCAGTTGCTCAGTCAATGTGTAATAACAACATGCATGATCTATATTGGGTACTAAGAAGAATAGGGTCTGATCTTGCAAGCTTTCCTAATTGAATTTCACCTGTAGCACAGCAATCACCATTTTGCCGGATTAGGCCCACAGAATGACTCTGGTCTCTCTCTCTCTCTCTCTCTGGAATAATACAGATTACTAAGGCTATATTATGAAATGATCCATCTCTTTAATGGTTCTATACTACTACAGCATGACACGCTGGCATGAGGGAGCTGTATATGAGTATGTAAATTCCAAGCTTTCAATTTTTTTATGACTAAGTCCTGAAGATTTAATAAAGATGAAAACAATAGAGTTCCTTGAAAATTTAAATAAAATTATAGAATGTATTGGTTTTGTCCTATTCTGTAGGTTATCTATAGAAAGTGCATAGTTCTCACTTCAATCCTAAAGGAAGGTAAAAACACTAAAGTGTGGTCATAACTTTCTATTAAATTCAATAAGACATTTTCATCAGGGATAAATGGATATTGTAACTGAACTTAATGATCTGCTTCAGTGAGTCTCCAGAAAGGGGTCTTTCTCACTGCCGTCTCAGTGTTACGTTAAGTCATTTTACATAATGGCACACAGCTGGAACTAGATTCTGGCAGTCCCTCTGCACAGGCAGATGCACCAGGCACAGGAGCATGGAGCAAATGTTGGATGCCCCAAACATGATGTCCCACAAACCATGCAGCGATGCTACTCCACAGGAGTTCCACTATTAGCATGGTAAAGGGCAGGTTTTGGATGGGGCTAGAGCAAAATTTCCTGGGAAGTCTAAGGATTTGAATCCCCCTCCTTGTCTTGGTGCAGCAATAGATTAAGCTCAGTCAGTAAGAAATGAACCAAACTGAGCATCTAAGAAACCCAGCCTCCAGTGCATTTCATCAATTAGATTTTAGGCTGTATGGGGAAGGGACTGCCTACACATTGTCTCATGCAGCATTGAGTATGTCTTTGGCACATAACTAAACAGATAACATTAAGTTTCTATCTACAGAAAGAGTGACCCAATTTCTGTGATGTTTAAAATGTACAAATCCCAAGGGTTTGACTTTTTTAAAACAATGCTTTTGTTGCTTATTCCACTAAATACTTTATTTAGAAAATTAAACTTGTGCCAACTACTGTCAAGCCACTGACATGAAAATTGTTAAACTTTCCTAATACAGTACAGATTAGGTTGAAACATCTGAACGTTCTCCTGAAAGTTGATACTCTTGTGACTTTTAAAAAACCAAGAAAAATACCCACAATATTATTTCTTCTACCTGATAAAGTTCATCTGCAGTCCAGGACTATTTGCATGCCATATGCAATTAGGGTGACCATACATCAAGTGTGAAAAATTGGGGGTGGAGGGTAATAGGTGCCTATAGAAGAAAATGTCCCAAATATTGGGACTGTCCCTATAAAATAGGGACATCTGGTCACCCTACATGCAATGGAAATTTTTCTTTCAAAACTCTCATTTATGCTCATCTCATTTAGGAGGACCCAATCCACACCAGTTCTAGAAAACTGGGTTCCCAGAAGCTAGGGTGACCAGCTGTCCTGATTTTATAGGGATAGTCAAGATTTTGGGGTCTCTTTTCTTATATAGGCTCCTATTACTCGCCCCCCCCCCATCCTCATCCCAATTTTTCACGCTTTCTGTCTGGTCACCCTATGAGAAGCATCCAAAACTACTCCGAGGTTGTGTAAAATTTTTTAGATCATTTTGAAAAACCCTAGATGTTTTCATGAAGCACTTTTTGAAATTTAACATTTTTCATCAGATGTTTTGAAAAGGGAACTGATGAGAAATGATTTTCTAAGTAAAGAAATGAGTTGGTCTTGTGCTATTAAAGATAAATAGCAATGCTTCCCTCCTGTCTTGGTAGCACAGTTCTTTCAAAGGTGGTGTGTCTTGTAGATGCTCTGACTTGGCTCTCCATATTCTGGATCTGCCAGATATCTTTCTCTCTGTTCAAAATGTTTCTGTGCTATCTTTCTTTGTTTCCATCGGCACCAATTTTTCTCTCTTTCTGAGGCTAAGTCTACACTAAATTATATCAGCACAGATAAATTGGTCAAGCTGTGAAAAAACCGCACCTCTGACTGACCTAGCTATGCCAGCATAACTTCCAGGGTAGACAGAGCTATGTCAACAGAATAGTGCCTCCATTGATGTAGTTAGTCATTCAGGGAGATGGTGTTCCTACCCCTAGGGAGAAACCCCTTCTGTTGGCACAGTCTATGTCCAAGACCTGGTATTAAGCTGGCATGGCATAGTCCAGGGGTAGGCAATCTATGGCATGTGCGCCAAAGGTGGCACACGAGCTGATTTTCAATGGCACTCACGCTGCCCAGATCCAGCCCACCACTCTGCATTTTAATTTAATTTTTAAATGAAGCTGCTTAAATATTTTAAAAACCTTATTTATATTTAATATTTATAACTTATAATATTATATAAATATTATATTATAATTTATATAATATATATAAATATTATATAATTTATAATTATTATTTATAATATAGTAATATATTTATATTTAATATTAAATATTTAAAAACCTTATTCCAGCCCACCACTCTGCATTTTAATTTAATTTTTAAATGAAGCTGCTTAAATATTTTAAAAACCTTATTTACTTTACATTCAACAATAGTTTAGTTATATATGATAGACTTAGACCTTCTAAAGATGTTAAAATATATTACTGATACGCGAAACCTTAAATTAGAGTGAATAAATGAAGACTCGGCACACCACTTAGTCTCTCCAGACATATCCTAAGGCCTTATCTACATGCAAGGTTTGTACTTGTTTAGTTAAACTGGTCCCCTGTGGGGACACTTTTATTTCCATTTGTCTTTAAGCTTGTTCCTAACTAATTTAAGCTAAACCATGACAAGCCTAGTCCAACACAGCCTTTTGCGTCAGTTTAATTCCTTCACTTTTTAAAATCCCACCTTAAGCAAAACTTAAAATGCATCTTTTTCTCTCACTCTTCACAGCTCTGCCTTCAGCATTCTTCAAGTCGTCATCCTCCTCATGATTTTATCTTTTTTTCCTTTTTCCTTCTACAAGCATGTCCCCTTTCTCTCAACATTTTTGTATTTGTCCCACCTTCTACCAAACTTCGGTAGAACCAGAAGTGGAATCACTATGAGAATGTTCACATTTGGATGTTGTCTCCCAGTAACAGGGAATCTTGAGAGACCCTAACCTATGGTGATTTCTAGACCCTTCACTCGACTAAGGAAATTTGTGTCTGAATGAGCAAATGAAAGCCAGGATGTCTATATGAACCCACAACCTCTTTCTGAGGGTTGCACAACACAAGTAACAACTGAGAGATCCTTTTCTGTCATCTGAGTGTATTTCAAGTTGAAGAGTCCAGCTGCCATTTACCAATGTTTTGGTGTGTGCGCATTTGATTATCTTCCCATTTTAGTATAATGTTTTCTCCATCCAAACTCCTGCTTCTTCAAAAGACTAAAATTCCCTTCTCTCTTTCCTCATAAAAATAAGCACACCCCCAATTGATATGCACTTGTTTTGGAAACACTGCAATCTTTTTGTGTGGGTTTGATTTCTCAGCCAGGATTTAAACTCACGACAACAGAGAGTTGAATGTTTCTTCCATCATAATCAGACAACAGAATGACAGCAGATCCATGGGGAATAGCTAAGATTTTTTTTCTCATAAAAAGAGAGAGCTGCAAGGTTGTCTGAGCACAGCAGCCACATAATTACCTGCTATAGTAATGGTTAGAATTAAAAATAAACTTGTGTTTATATATGTAGGTTTCATACTAGTTGTTAAGAAAACCCTGAATTACCAAGCTGAGACAAATGAATTCATTCATGAATATCCAAGGCAATGTGTGAGGGGTGCAAAGTCTTTCGGGGGGGGGGGCGGCTTTTTATTTTTGTGGAGAGATCACTATTTATATTGTGATAGTGCCTAGTGAGCAGATGCTGTACAGATATGTAACAAAGATGATCCCTGTCTTAAAGAGCTTGCGATCTAAGTTCAAGATAAGGAATGACAGGTGCATGTGATAAACAGATGAGGGCGCACAAGATACCAGCAATTGAGTTATGAACAATTTAATAAACAGCTGCCACATCTGTCACAGCACACCAGCTGTCCAACCTCTGTCAAGGCTTGTCCCATAGGAGTTACGGCAAGGAGAGATTTAAAGATGGATAGTGTGGGGGTGGCTCTGTGGAGTTTTGTTGGGAACTCCAATCATGTATGATGGGCAGCACAATAGAAAGCACCAAGGTGATTCTCTCAAAAAGGGACCAATGAGGACTCAAGGGCAGCTTTGCTGCAGGAGAGGAGGTGGGCTTCTCTATCTTTATAATGTGAAAGAGACAATAGGTGGGGCAAGGGCTGGCCATGAAGGGCCTTAAAAGTGAAGTCCTAGAGTTGGTGCTTGAAGTACTAGAAAAGGGGTGATGCAGTCAAAATGATGAGGTAGGAAGATGACTGCAGCAGGGTTTTAGCTGGATTTCATGCAAGATGGCATTTGTTCAGGCCAGAGAGGAGAAGGTTGCAGTTATCAAGAGGAGGTGAAATAGTGAGGGGCTGTACAGGGTTTCAGTTGTATGGATGGAGAGGGAAGGCTACATGTTAGGGGTGTTGTGAAGGAAGAAGTAATAAAATGTAGAGATTGCCTGGAGTGTCAATAAAATTTATCATAGTTTTATAGAGTTTAAGGCCAGTGAGGCCATTAGATCCTTTAGTCAGACCATTGCAGGCCATTAACTCTCACCCAGTTGCCCTGTATTGAGCCCAGTAATTAGTATTTGGCTAAATACATTTTCTAAAAAGGCATCCAGCCTTGAGTTGAGGCTCTCAGGACACTTCCCTTGGCAATTAGTTCCAGTGGTTAATCCCCCTCACTGTAAAAATGTTGTGCTTAACTTCTATTTTGAATTTGTCTGATTTTTAGCTTCCAGCCATTGGTTTCTCTTATGCCTTTCTCCACTAGATTAAAAAGCCTGGTATTTTCTTCCTAGGAATATACTTCTACCCTGTAATTGAGTCACCGCTCAATCTTCTTTTGATAAACTGAACAGACTGTGACAAGCAATGGGCAACCAAAGCGGCCTTTAAATGCCAGAGAAATATAACCCACAAGCATCTCCGTGTACTATTTTGTTTCACAGCAGGAATCCATGGGGCATCTACATACACATACAGACCTCTTTACAAGACTGCAATAGAGCAGTTACCAATAGGCAATTCTGCATCTGTGGGATGCCAGGATGTGCTTCTGTCCAGATTGTGTGGGGGACCCTTACAATGACTTTGATATGATTGACTGGAAATACATACATGTGCCCTTGAGTGAGGTGCCTTGTAGTCATTTATTACCTTCACAAAAAAGTATGGCATTGACCTTATGCAAGTACATAAAACAATCTTTATCAAAGTGCCTTTTCCCCAATGTCAGAAAATTATGCCACCCTAACAGAAAAAGTAATCCAGGTAAAGTTCACTCAAGTGCTTGAAGTTTGGGAGGGAGGGAAGAGTGCATAAAAGGTCACCAGACCCAGTCCCCTACCCCCACCCACCAATCAGGCTAGGTAGCTGACAGGCTCACTTTAAGCAGTGTCTCATTAAAGCTGCTGCTCCCAGATTTTGGGGGAGGGGGGGAACCCACTTTTTTCAGACCTGTTCTGATAGATCCAGAACACTTACTTTTGCCCTGCAGGCAGGCAAACTGAAAGAGATTAAAAAACCAACCAGATAAGAATCCTTCTTCACAGTGATAAAAGGGAAATAATACAGTTAGAGGAAACGAGATGAAAGCTGGAGACTGTACCGAGAAATCAAGGGCTTCACTTAAAATAAATAAGCAAATGAGAGAGTTGCAAATGTAGCCTAAAATATATTCTCATTAATATCTCCTATCATTAATGCACACAGTTTGCCCGCTGTCAGTCCCAAACAATGTCTTCCCTATAGAAAGTTTTACACTTTACAATTTTGAGTACCCATGTGCAGCGTGGGAAAAAAAAAAGTGACAGCTTATTAAATTGATTCTCAAACAATGTGAGTTCCAGGTTTGGTAATAGTAACAGAAGTAGCAAAAAACGAAACAAACGGGACTGTTCTCTCTTTATTTTTGGACCCCAAACATGAATTTGGCCGAAAGCTGGTAGTACTATTATGGGGAAAACCCTTCAACATTATGTTGTGTTGGTGTATGTCTTTTTAAATGCTAACTAAGGGTCTGCTTTAGCAAAGCATTTCAGCACATGGATAGGATGCTTTGCTGGATTAGGCATCTGAACGTTCACATTTTGGGAAAGTTACGATTCAGAACATCTTGGCTTGTTTCCGCTCTCTGTATTTAATGAAAGCTGGGATGCAGTGAAGGATAGGGGAGGTATGTAGCTGCGGTCTGTAAACATATGAAGAGGATGTTTTCTCTCCATTTTTTTTGCAGAAAATTTCACGGGATCTTAGTTTTATCCCGCTCTAGGATGAAAACAAATTCCCAAACCTCAAAATTTGTTGTGACACAAAATTCTTGTTTCCTGGCCAGCCCAAGTTAAAATAGAGAATTCAGTTCCACAATTGGCATGAATGAAAAGCTGGCCCTTTTTTCTTCTTTTGAAGAGGTGGATAGGTCTGCCTGCCTATCCATATTGCCATGGATCCAGGAATAGCAAGGGAAGGGTTATTACTGCACATGAGATTTCCACAATTATGAGTTATGATCCATTAGGAGGTCCGAAGAGGATGTGGCTCAGCCAACTATCACCGTGCTTGCTTCTAAATCTACATGTACTTTGGGCTCAGTTCTGATTCCAGATCTGGCTTTGCATAGCGCCAAAGAGCGGAACTCCACATGCTATTGAGTGGTTGCAGGAACACTGGCTCAAAGTTACATCTGGACTTAAATAATATTCCAATCCTCCAACAGGCACCATAGGACATCCATGCATGTCTATGGCACGTATGTTTGAAAATCCCCAGGAGAGATCAAAATGTGCAAGGTTTCAGTGCCATTTATCAATTATTTGTGTGTGCCTGGATGAAACACAAAGAAGCAGTGAGATCTGCAAGAGGGAGCAAGAGGATTGACAGTTAGAAAGTCCTGAGTCCAAATCCAGACTCTGCCATGGTAAGTCTTTCCCATCTCTCTCTTTCCCTGTCTATAAAATGAGGATTTTAATACTTCCTTACATTCCTAACAGGAGTGTTATAGGATTAATTAGTCTGTGTTAGTACAAACCCAGAAATATATAAAGTGCTACATAGAATTATTTATTATTTAAACTAGAATAATTATTTCCATTGCAGTTAACCCCGGGGCCCCAGTCATCGTCAGGGCCCCATTTTGCTAGGCGCTGTACTAACACAGAGCAACAATATGGTTCCTACCCCCAAGATGCTTCAAATGAAGTATGAGACGAGACAGCAAGTGGGTACAGGTGGAAGACACTTAGTGTATATGAGACACATTTCATGAGCGCTACATATTTCATGTAGCATCTGAAATAAGAAACACATGGCACGAGAACCTTCTAAGATGTGTAACACAGTGAGTGTCAGCCTTCAGTTGATTTTACATCTCTTTCAGCTAATGCAAGGATCAAATTCAAAATTCAGCACATAATATGGATCTCTTCCTTAAGCAGGTCCTTAAACCTTCTCTCAATGTACATGTAAATATTTTTTTTTTCCCATATGACCAATCTAAGAAGGGCAGCAGTCTGGATTTAACATGATGAAGCAGAACTTGTAACAAACATCAGTTAGAAACAAGTCTTCATTTTCTCATTATGATGTGTCCCAGTAGCTCAGAATTGTTCAGAGCTGTGTTACTTAAAGGCTGTGTGGAAGGTCACTAAATTCTCTGGGGAACTGGAAAATATTCTGTCTTTTTAAAAACAGAGATGGGTTTGAGCTGTGAAATTCAGCTGCAGACTAGAGTTTCCCCAGGGATCAGGAGAGGTTCAAATGTTTCAACTTATTATGTACATAGCCAAAGTTTTTGTCACTGCATCCAACCTCCGAAGCCCATCTCTAGAAGAGAGACACTTCGTGAGTTAAGAAGAATACAGCAGCAATGAGAGAGGTTTTTGGCAACAGATCCAACCTCCCTCAGCATCAACTCAAAATCCCACAAACCTGTGGAACGGGCCCTGGAGCCACTCCCCTCAAATGCCTATGGTAATGAAATACACAAGATGACCAAGTAGCCCCCGAACTCAGCAGTGCATTCAGGGCTTCCGATGAAAACAAATCAGCCAAGAGGGCATGTGCAGTGTTGTGGGGTGGGAGCTGTCTTGACCTTCATCTCTGCAGATGAGCGGGGAAGGAATAGAAGGGAGAAGTTTTTTTTATCTGCTGCTGCTACCAGTCTTCTACTTTTCCCTGACACTCCATTTCAGAGCTGGAGATTTCCCTAAAGACTTGACATTATCAAAATTGCAAATAACATCTTGGCTGCCCCCTGACTTCTCTTTCAGACACGCATCCATTTCAGACTCTCTACGCTGTCTTAGTGAGCCACATCATGCTAGCTACAAGGCAAATAGCATAAAAACTACTCTGAGGCACAGAAGGATATTCTGGCGTGGCAATTCCTTTCTTTAGGATACTGTGTGCCGATCACAGGAAGGAATCTTGTCACCAGATTCTAGGCTTATACCAAAATGTGTTTGAGGTCACCTATCACAGCAGATTAAAGGGAGGGATGGACTGCAGTCACAAAATTTTAGGGTTTTGGCCATTCTCTAATAGGTTCCCAAGCCCAAAATAAGACACTAAGGCAAGGCATTTGCTGTTGCCCTTACCTGTACCAGCTGAGGCGCAGGGACAGCCCTATACATACGATGAGGTACCAACTGTATTTCATCAGGATTTATTTTCAGAGATCAATTTGAATGAAAGTTGGTGCACTACATTTATCTATGATTGGCTACCTCTGCCTTTCCTACTTTTCAATCTGTTGCTGTCTAGAGATAACGTATTTAATTGGTCTCAAGTTACTTTCCTATAGAGTTCAGTGATGCCTATTAGAAACACTTCTCATTGTTAACAGATTGTCAGCTGTGGCCATGTAGGGAGCTGAGGGAGTGAAAGAAGGAAAGAATGAGGGATGAGGGAATGAGAATGATCAACTTTCCAGCATTTAACAACAAAAGGACTTGTCAGAAACCTGATCTGCTTCTACTAAATGCTACATCTCAAGTGTTTGTTCACCCAATAAGCAGAACCAGACACATTTTGCAGGTCTCATACATATGAGGTGTCTTTGTACCCCCTATAGCTAATTTGTTACAATTACTTTTTTGAAATAAATAATTGTAATCAATGACATGACGTGTAGAATAAAGATTTGATTTTCCTACTGTCCTCCTCTCTTGCCTATTCTATCCTCCACTGCATCCTGCCTTGTACTTCACTTAAATTCCCAGTTGCTGTCTTACGTACCTAGATTAGGGTGACCAAACCTCGAATGTTGGCCAACACAGCCCTCTTTTTAAGCCCTGTCCTGGATGTCCCAACTCCCCCCCCCCCCCCCAAACTGGACATTTATTCCATTTGCTCTTGTCAACTAATCACTTCAGAAAGGAGATGAATAAGCGGCACCAAGAAAAAGGACTATAAAGTGAGCAATATATGTATGAGGTAAATTTGGTGCTCCTTTTTATCCTTCTCATAAAACCGGGACATAGGGGTGTTCAATGAAAATGGAAGATGACAAATTTAAAAACGATAAAGGGAGATGCATTTTAACACCACATACAAATTTGCCTGTGGAGCCCATTACCACAAAATACTGCTGAGGCCAGGAGCTTAGTAGGCTTTAGAAAAATTAAACATTTATGTGGATGAGAAAATCCTGTCTAACGTAACAATGGATAGGAAAATTTATGTCAGGTACGGGGGTGTGTGTGTCTACGTATCCCCTCATGCTTCATGGCATAAATTGACCATGAATGGGAGAGACTTAGAAACTTCCCTCATGAGTATTCTGGACTGGACTTCCCTATTCCAGAATGGTCTTCTACAGGGCATCTTGAGCTTTTTTTTTTTTCCTGAAGATTTCCATTTTGACCATTCTAGGTACTGGATTAACTGGACCACTCATCTGACTGGGCAATTCCCATATGCCTCCGCAATGCATGTGGCACTACGCAGACATCAGACAATTATTTTTCAGTTTTGCCTTCACTGCTTGTGATAGTTTATTAGAATATCCCTGCTCTGTATCTTTGTTGTACGGTGCTTTGCTGGAGAATTCTATATGGATTCAAAAGCACATTGCAAGAAAAGTAATGAGGCTTGCAAAGTTCCAACGGTGTTTAAAAAATTCTGCTGAGTTTTGCCTGTCTATAGGCTTCTTTAGGAGGTTCAGCCTAAATCTTACGTAGCTGATGTCCCTGCTATGGCTTGAAACCAAACATGTTTACTGCCTAGCATCATTGCAATATACTTTGCCCTTACCTAACAGGCAGTATTGCATTTACTCAAGGCATGGGTCAGCTTGGCAGCTGTTGAGGGGCAACATCTAGCCCTTAAAAGGGATACATGATTTTAAAAAAGGCAAATACCCTAGCATAGAATTTCCACTGGGTTGTCATTGATTTCTTGGCCTTTCCAATGCATTCTCCTACACTTGATACTTCACATGTTTTGCCTGGGGTACTGGTTCTAAATTAGACAAAGTATTTTATTAGTGCTGGTCATTTTTTTTGGTTAAAAATGTTTTTGATTGAGGAAGAAAAAACCCTTTTTCTGAAAATTGTGATCAAAATTTGTGATTTTTTTTTTTGTTGGAGTCTCCCCCAACCCTTTTAATTCCCCCCCTTTTTTCCTCCACCCCGTTTTCTTCTGATGGGGAAACAAGGGGGAGAGGGAAGATAGAAAAAGAGGAAGAAATAAACACCCTCAAATAATTTTTTTTAAATAGAAAAATGTTTCTTTTGTTTGATTGAGAGACTAAAATGCCCATAACATATTGTGAATGAATAAAATTATTTTTGCAGAAAACATAGTGTGTTCCAGACAGCACTAGTTAAGGAGCATGGAATATTGTTTTAGTTTCATCCCAGAAAACAGTCTTGATCCATAATGGTTAGTATGATTCCAGAAGTTGTTCCTTCTACATAGGAACAACTGGCAGGTCACTATCAGCCCTGAGAAGCCTCTCCCAATACAAAGAGACCCAACCTGTTGGGATGTACAACTGGTCATACAATGCTTGTTAAGGTCTCATCTTTATTTACATGTTCATAATTGTCTAGCCAAGCGATGGACTATTCAGTGACGTGATGCAGGTCCCGTAAATGGCAACATCTGTGTGGTTGTTGCAATGACCTCTACAAACCCATCCAGGTTACAAAAATACTCTTTAAAAGTGTAGCTGTTGTGTGTGCAGTGTGTTTTAGTTATAAAGCGTTTAGAGCTGGCAGCTTGTCTTCTAATTTCTGTTGCACGTGGCAGGAAGAGGGAGGATGAAATCTCAATGACAAGATATAGGAAAATTGCAGTCTGGATGTAGCAGAAATGTAGAAAGGAAAATAAGAGGCTTTGGGCGTGTTTATGCAAATACTAATGCTTCCAAAATGATGATAGATTGGATGTATCAATTTGCAAAATTATAGATGCTGCTATGCTGAGTAAAAAGAGATATGTCACACTTTGAGCAGTATGGGGACTGTGCGTGTCAGCCTTAATAAATGCAATTAAACAAGAAGAAAAATTGCTTGCCTGCAGTGTGAAAATTTGCAGTATTGCGCTAACAGATTTAGCCTGCACTTGCACAAAGGGAGAATTCTTTTGGACCCTACGTAAAGGCCATGCCATGCCCAGTAAGGTGCTGGGGTACTGGAGATTAGTTAATATTTGTAAAGCACTTGGAAAAGCAAAAGTGATATTTATAATTATTTGATACTTAAGGCCACATTCAGTCACCCTTACACTGGATAGCCCCTATGGGTTTGCTCATGGGCACTGGACTTGTTGGATACTTACCCCTGCCATGGAACAGGAGTATAACTTCTTGCAACTCTTTGTTTGGCTTGAGATCAGGAAACGTAAAGATCATTCTCTTAAATGTGTTACACCTTGATTACAACAGGAGTCATTTCAGTGAGGTATTTGCTTGTTTTTTAATCTTGTGGAAAGTGCCCAGCTATTAAGGTGACATAAGTTTGGGTGACTGGAGAGCACCAAGAATAGCATGCTGCATCTTGGTATATATTACTAGCCAGGCAGGATGTAGTCTCAAGAAACTGTAATTTGGTATTAAAGATGCTGTATCTGTGAACCAGACTGTAGAACTCCATAAGTCTTGCGTGGACCTCATTCTGCCCTTTATCCACCCCTGGTCTGTTTCTTTCAAGCACCCTTGTGTTTCCAATGGCTGCCATGTAGCTGTATTAAAATGTAGGCATCCCAGCTGGCACATACTCATTAATAACTAATTCTGTGTGCTTATATTATAAGAACACAGACTAATACACATTTATAGAGTCAAATGCTGCACTTATTGTGAATACCTTATTGCAGCCAACAAAAGCTGCTGAGGAACTCCTTGGGAATAGTTATATTGAGCTTGGTTGCTGTGGCTGGGAACATAGTTGAGGGAAGAATGCTATGATTCTGCAGCAGTGGGTGTCTCTTATGCAGTATTGGCCATTTCTGATCTTCGTTATCCAGGTGCTCAGCGCTTTCTTCTCTCCTGTCTAGCTCTAGCTCATGTATAAGTAGTGTGACATCTAACTGCTGTGGCAGGGTCCAAGGGAAAATTATGTAACAAATCTATGGTCACAGTCGACTTGCAGAACTTCAGAGACAAAACTCAGATTTTGCCTGCTTCAGAAGCTTGGTCCCCCCTATTACTTCAGCAGATGAAGAATCTCCATTACCTGTTAGCAGTGTAGACTCTATGGCACACAGCTGAGTCATTCTTTTTAATCCAGTAGAGGGCAGTAGAACTCCTACATACTACCAGCCAGTTCATTACAGTATGATGGCTAACATGCTGGCTAGGTCAGTAGTACCCCATGCAACTCTACAGGAGACTAGAAATCAGGAGAGGCTGTCTGATGTCTTGCAATGTTGAATAATGCTCTCAGCAGTCAGGTTGGCTGGTGAGAAGGCACAATACACAGACACTGCTGCAGGTTTGAGACTCTAGAGCAGCTCTTCAGTTTTGTGCCCACTACAGGGAAAGAAGTCAGGGATTCTGTCCCTTGTAGAACTTCCCAAACTAGTTTGCTCACTGTTGGTGCAGTATAGAGGTTTAGGATCATTGGAGAGTAGCATATGCCAGACCAGTGGTTCAATTCTATCCCCTGGTACCAAAAGCTCTTTCTAGATTGAAAACTTTGGGGCACTGTGTTCCTGTGTGTGTGTCTGGACAGCACCCAGCAGCCCATTGTGAGAACACACCTATAAATGACTAACACATCCATCCATTTAGGTCCTTGATATGGGTCTGTCAGTGGAGTATCTAAGCACACCTAGTTCAGTATCCTCCCCTAATACTTCAGGAAAAGGTATAAAGCTGTGTGAGCAGCAGACCAGTTACACAATGGATTTGCCCTCCTGATCCCCACAGGTGGTTAGAGTATACTTGGAAGTACAAACAGTTGTTTTAGCATTACTGTCTTCCTTGTGCCGTCACCATATGTAGTGATCCAGAAGCCTTTTTAAATGTCACTAACACATTGCAGAGATGACTTCTGGAATTCCACAGATTAATCAGAGATTGTGTAAAGAAACACCCTCTTTTTCAGTTTGAAAATTGCTACCAATCCATTTCAGTAATTGGTGAGTGACTGGATGAGCTAGGATCAACCATTCTGTGTTACCTAAAGCTTTCACTTGCTGTAGCACCTTCTTCTGGCCTCCTCTCTCTTTCTAATGTAAAAATAGTCCACCATTCTTCAGTCTGTCTCCACACAAGCCAGTTCTGTGACTTGCTGTATTTAACATTCAAGGGTTTTGGATAGCATGCCAAATGTTGTAGCAGTTTGGTCCATGGCATTTATTAGCTCTACTGGGTTAACAATTTATTTGAAGTTTTCAGAATGTATGCCCTTAAGGTATTAGGAACAACAATGAAAAGTAGCACTGGTGTAGCTACATTGCTAGAGTTACACTAATTCCAAATCTCTAACGCAGATGTGCTGCACTAATGTAAAATGAGACTTAAAGCCATATGATTTAATCCGTAAACTCTGGTGGTGAGTCCCAGCAGCATAAAGTCGCATTTACATCCAGGTACTAATAACATTGTATTTTTCTCTCATGTAGATGGGGCTTTTCATTTTTAAAGGTCAAAACTGAAGCCTCTGGCGTGCGAAACACTAGTGCTATAGTTGTTAAAAAGTTTCTTATATAAGAAAGAGGAAAATTAGTTGAGATGGGTTTGCTGGATTGGCTTCAGTAAAACTATAAATCTAGGCTCCCTCTCTGATCACTGCCTACTTGAACCCAACTGTGGTGGTTGTCAGCTGCAGCCATGCAGGCTGGGCTAAAGTCTGCCAGTTACCCTGTCCTAAAGGACCAGGGACCTAGACCAGGGGTGGGCAAACCATGGCCTGCAGGCCACATGTGGCCCACCGGCCATTTTAACCTAGCTGTGAGATGGGGCTAGGGCGTGGGGCCACTGGCCCCGCGCTCCCGCGCCGGGCCGAGCACAGTGTGCCGGGCCGCAGGACCCCGGCCGGGGGCAGGCCGAGTGCAGGGAGCCGCAGGGCCTGCCCTCCCTGGCCGGGCCCAGCCCAGCGTGCCCCAGCGCTCCCTGGCTGGGGGCAGAGTGGAGCGCGGGGAGCCGCGGGTCCCACGCTTGGTGGCCGGGCCCAGCGCGGCTGCCGCTGGACCCCGCGCTCCCTGGCTGCGGGCCGGGTGGAGCGTGGGAAGCTGCGCAGCCCCATGCTTGCTGGCTGGGCCCAGAGCGGCTGCCGCTGGGCTTCACGCTCCCCGGCCGGGGGCAGGGCAGGGAGCCGCAGGCCCCGCGGAGCTCGGTGAAGGAGAGCCCAGCTGAGTAAGGTAAGGGGGGCGGCTTAGGTGGTGGGGGTCCCCGGGTGGTGGTGGTTGAGGTGGGGAGATCTCAGGAGGGGGCACTCAGGGAACAAAGCAGGGGGGGCTTAAATAGGGGGTGGGGCCCCCGGAGGTGGTGGTTAGGGTGGGGGGATCTTGGGAGGGGGCGGTCAGGGAACAAGGACTGGGGGGCTTAGATAGGCGGTGGGGTTCTGGGGGGGCAGTTAGAGTGGGGGGTCTCCAGAGGGGGTCAATGAGGGGACAAGGAGTGGGGGATTGAATGGGTCGGGGCATCTGAGGGGAGGAGTTGGGGTGGGAATTGGGTGGGGGTCGGATAGGGGGCAGGCCAGGCTGTTTGGGGAGGCACAGCCTTCCCTACCCGGCCCTCCGCACAATTTTTTACCCCAATGTGGCCCTCGGACCAAAAGGTTTGCCCACCCCTGACCTAGACCCTTTACTGACTCACTGTGCTAATCCCCTGTTGACTGGCTTTTTGCCAGTAGGTGGTGTAGCGGTCTCCCTTGGAAGCTGACAGGGAGGAACCACTCCAAACCACTATACCCAATAAACAGCTTTTCTGTTGTTTCCTCCAGGATTCTTGTCTCTGACATTTTCATTTCCTGTGCATTTCTCTGTTAACAGCCTCCTGTGATTTATGTCCTAGCAGTCAGGCGAGTTAATATAAAACAAATAACCTCAGGGGCATAGGATATTTATAAGAATGCAGATATTTTCCAGTTCTCCACACCTTAATTTTTGGGAAAGGTCTTGTAGCAGAGCGGGCATGATTTTCGGTAAGGAGTGAAATACAGAAGGTTCACAAGTTCACTTCTGATAAGCTCCACAAAGTTCGGATTCTTATCCAAAGATTATCTGACTTAATCCAGCCCTCCTGTTAGTCCTGAAATTGAGTTGGAAGTTTCACAGGAACAGCCTTTCTCATGAAATTTCTGTGGCTCTGATTAGAACTGGTAACAATATTTGGCACATTTCATCTTCAAGGAGTTTACAGACTTCGTTTTTTGGTAATGTCTCCTTATCTAGAATTAACATGATCATCCCCAATTCCCTTCTCCAAGAAACCTTGACTTTTGAAGACTGTGACCTTAAGCACTCCTGCATTCACACGCTACACATTATTGCAATAATCTTTGTGTAAAATATGCTGTGTGAGGTATCATTTAAAAACTAATCACACTGATCATTAATATTTGTGTAAAAAGTGTGTATGAAATAAACTGAAAATATTAATAAAATCTGTTTACCTGACAAGTTTGGGGATGGGGTAAACCTGTTTCTCAAAGACAAAGGATAAGCTGACACCTTTAACAAGGTATCATCAAAGTTGATTAGCAATCAGCGGTCAAATGGCCATTCTTTGGCAAGGACAGGGTGCAGGGACAGATCAATCTGCATTTTATCAAAGAACAGCCTGAAGCCTCTTTCACCATGCGACTCCATGTCTCCTTTTGTCACAGTAGGAATGAACATTATCTAGGGGTGAACCTCAGGAAAATGCATTTTGAAGGCTGGCTGAACTATAAAAGTGAAGGGCAAAACACCCCAATTCATATCTTTCTCACTCTCACCTAAGACAAAGAAACCAGCCCTTTGATTTTGGGAGGATCCTAACCTTAGAATTTGGTCATCCCTGGTGCTGGGAATATGTGGTAAGGATTTTACCTTGAACCAAGTCTAGCTTGTTAAGTTTTAGCTATAGGATGTGTGTTATCTTTAATTCTCATGTAGCCCTTTCTCACCTTGATACCTTAGGTTTTAAGTGAATACAAATATATCTCTTTGTCATTAAACAAACTTGTTTTATTTTTAATCTAAACTAATCCAGTGCTGTGTTTAAATTGAACTGTTTGATAATGCCAGAGAAAGTGGCAAATGGTTGAATATTGACCCTTTATAAGAGCAATGGACCTCTAATATCTGAACCATCCAGAAGAGGGCTGGTCAGGGCAGAACACACGTTTTGGGAAAATTCGGAATTGGGAGTGTGCTAGTAATAACAAAGGCTGGTGGAAGCCAGAGTGTGACTGGTGCATTGCCAACAGACTTCTGGGTCAGAGCTGCTGGACCAGGGCTGCAGCTCTACATAGACGCTCAGGGTGTGACTTGCCTGCTCTTAGGCTGTTTGTGAGCAGCCCAGGTTGGGAGCTACAACAGCAGAGCAAGGTTATGGATCAGGGTCAGGAGTGACACAGCCCCTCACTGGTCTGGACTGCACCGTGGAATGCGACACAGACCAAAGAAAACAACAAGAAACAATCTCTTTGTTGTTCTCTTCTTTTGGGAATAAGATTAGGGAAATGACAAACAGACACTATGAGACTCTCAGATAACAGCACCTTTCCCCCTTCTTCCCTCCCCTTTTTTCATTTTTGAGTAACATTTTCAAAAGGGCCTATGTGACTTAAGATTCTCAGTGCTATTTTCAAAAGTGACTAAGTCACTTAAGAACCCAAGTCTCATTGAAAGTCAGTGGAATTTAGGTTCCCATGGCCCAGATTTCTAAAGGTATTTATATGCTGCAAGCTACCCATGTCCCATTAACTTTCAATGAGACTTAGGTTCCTAAGTATCCAAGTCACTTCAGTGCTTTTGAAGATTTTACGCTTGGCTATTGGGCAACGTTTGGCGGCTGAGCTTAGTCACATGGTGGTGAGATTTTATTTTCAGTATCCTTAAAAGTTTTATACTTCAAAATGTTAAATGCTGGATTTGGGGCCACTTAGGTAGGGGATACTTCCAGAGCTAGATAGGGGGTAGGGGGTGGGGATGCTCACAGGGAGAGAGACAGTGACCACTGCATGGAATTGCACAATGGGTGCATTTGACTTGAGGTCTTTTAAAGAGACCTATTTTTGGTAAATACTTGTTTTTAATTTGGGCAGTTGCAATAGGAGGCACTGCAAATAAATGGAAGTCATTAACAAAAGCAAAGTGGCAAGTAAAAAAAGACAAGTGGCAGAGAAATATAACCAAATGTTTCAAATTTCAGAAAGGTTTCTCTTCTGATTTGGCTGAAGGTTGGGGCAGTTTGTACTTTGCAGTCTCTGAACTGGTTTGTCCATGATGGAGTGGTTTTCTTTAGATGTGTTCTAGAGCAGACATTTCAGAGCACACACTATGGATAACTTAATTGAATCACTGTTAAATTTAAGAAAAACAAATTTGAAATGCTGAGAGAAGATGAAAGTTTAAGAATCAAAGAACCTGGATTTTGTGTGGGTCACCTTTTCATGTCGTCTCTCCAAATGTTTCCATGTCAGCAGAAAAAATAAGAGCAAGGCTTTCTGACCTTGAAAAGAGCTGCCAGAGGGGAAAAGCACATTCATGCCATTTTTAATACTCCTTCCCCAGAGACTTTGTTTGTTTTTGAATTGCCATAGCATGATGCAGGTCTGAGCTAATGAATGTCACATTCATGTGGGGCAACTCCAAAAATAAAAGACCTTGACTGAATGAATGCTATTATTGCACTGTGTGATGACACTGCATTTCTGGTACTCAGGATCACCCACATTATTGACTTTCAAGTGTCCTGGTCTCTCTAGCTTGATGGCAAGATGTGAAAGGCACTTCATTTCAGTTTTAAATCAGTCACGTAAGCTTAATAATAATTGGATATTTGTATAAAATGGAACACTGAGTGCTGAATTTGTAATGTATTACTCTTCCCCTCCCACTTTCTTTCAAAATACTGGTTGGTAAAGGCTATTTGCAGCAGGGGACTGTAACGGTTGGTGGAAATAACTTGCAGCTTCCTGCTCCTATCTTTAGAAGAACTGAAGGAGAGTTCTAGGCTATACTTTGAGAGCTCTTAAGCTGTCCTATGCAGTTGGTTGAAGATTCTAGGGGGGAATATCACCCACAAATTATAGAGCTGAACACCTGAAAATCAGGTGTGGGAATTAAGACTGGATGTAAAAGTTTCCTAATTCCCATTGAAAATCAAAGGTACTTAAATGCCTGCATCACATAAACATTCTTGAAAATGTTACCTAGAGCTAAATCAAAAAGTTGTAATGAGCTATTTTATAAGTGGGCCTCTAGAGACTCCTGAACAATTAGCACCTCCCAGACATTTTACTGCAGACCCGTAACTCACTGAAATGTTCAAATATGACTAACATTTTAAGCACTTCCAGGAGACGCCAGGTGCAAACCACACCCTATGTGGTTTGGAGAGCGGTTATGGAAATGTTGAGAGAAAGCAAGTTTGTAACACGTGGGCTGATGAGACACATGGATGCCATGACTGTAACTGTGTGCCAAACATTCAGAGATCAACTGCCTCTTCTCTATCATCAGGGCTGGAATTAGGAATGAAATTCAGACTCCACTGAAGTCAATGACAAAACTCCCATTGACTTCAAGGGTATGGGATTTCACCTCTGGTGTTTTGGGATGATGCTTTAGGGCCTTCCTCTTAAACTTAATGCAGACACTTTAAAGAGCACTGGACTAGAACTCAGCAGACCTGGGTTCTATTCCTGACTCTGCCACTGATCGTTTGGGTGATCTTGGGCAAGTCACTTCTTTCTCTGGGACTCATTTTTCTCAATGAGGGTGATAATTTCCTCTTAAGTGCTTTGAGATCTACTGAGGGGAAACACTATATAAGAGCTAGATGGTATTATTATTTCTTATTTAATAAGAGTAGTGGGGAAGGAAGAGGCTAGTGGGGTAGGCAGTAATTCTTGGGTCATCACAGCAGGAAGAGTTGAGCCTGATGTTTGGGCTAGGGTCCACGTATAGTTGCCAGTATTCAGGCAGACAGGGGTATCGCCTCGTGATAGACTTTTGACCACAGTTTTTTTTTCAGTTTCTTTCCTCAATGTTGCATTGTCTTTGTTCTTAATCTTCACTTTTGTGTCTCTGACACTTTCTGTCTTGAGATGGCTAATGTGGATCTCCCATATGCTGAAGTTCGCTTTGCTTCTCTTAGGGCTTGTCTTCACTACAGCGGGGAGGGAGCGATCTTATGGCGATCGATTTATCGCGTCTCGTCAAGACGCGAGAAATCGATCGCCAGCACTGCCCCTGTCGACTCCGTAACTCCAGCTTGACCAGAGGCATAAGCTGGAGTCGACGGGGGGAGCACACCATCGAGTGCCGCCGCCGTGAGGACGGCAGCTAAGTCGGCTGCAGATACGCAGACTTCAGCTACGTGAATCTGCAGTCAATCCCCCCCCTTCCCACTCCCCCCAGTGAAGACCAGGCCTTAGTATGTCTCCCCTCTGCTTCTCAGGTTAGCAACCTCTTGATTTGCAACCAACACTTATGAGAAGGGTGTTTTATGTCCTGTCTGAAGGCTGGTGAAGCAAAGAGTGCTGGATAAAAGCCCATAGCAGAACATTTGACATTCTCAACTCTAAAGCTAAAGTTGTCACAATCCTTGGCGAGGCAGAAACATTCTAAGATGGAGGGAAACTGTGTAGCCTGTTTTTCTAGCTCTCTTGGTGATCTATAATGTATCATTCTTCTAAGTGCCTTTCTTAAAAGAGGTGTTGTTTTGTTGAGAACATTAAAATGTTGTCTCTCATAATACCGTTGTTTAGTGTGAACAAATTCAGAGCTCTTCTGTTTCCTTTCTCATCAGTTGTTTAATCTTTACTGCAACAAATGTCTGCACAAATTCTAAAGCCCTCCAATGTGCAGAGTATAGAGATAAGATGTGAACTATTTTTGCATCTCTGGATCAAACACATGCAACAAGTGGGGATAACAGTGTAACATGTTACACTGTCTTGAAGTCCCTCTAGCCCAGGGGTGGGCAAACTTTTTGGCCCAAGGGCCACATTGGGGTTAAAAATTGTGCGGAGGGTGGGGTAGGAAGGCTGTGCCTCCCGAAACAGCCTGACTCCGCCCCCTATCCAACTACCATCCATTTCCTGCCCTCTGACTGCTCCCCCTCAGAACCCCCTCCTTCTCCCCTCCCGCTCTTTGTCCCCTGATTGCCCCCACTGGAGACCCCCCCCGACCCTAACCTCTGCCCCAGGATCCCACCCCCATCTAAACCCCCCTGTTTTGTTCCATGACTTCCCCCTCCCAAGACCCCCAACCCACCCTAACCACCACCCACTGGAACCCCACTCCCAATCTAAGCCCCCATGCTTTGGTGCCTCACTACCCCCTCCTGAGATCGCCCCACCTCAACCACCACCCACCAGGACCCCATCACCTAGCCCCCCCTTTACCAAATTCAGCCGATGTTCCAGCCCAAGCGCTGGGCTCCGCGGCTCGCCACACTGGATCCAGCTGCTGGCTAGGGAGCGTGGTGCGCTGCTGCTCACAGTGCTGGGTCCGGCTGCCGGCCAGGGAGTGTGGGGCCCCAAGGCACGCCGCGCTCAGCCCGGCCTGCAAGCTGGGAGGGCGGGGCCCCCTACGGTACAGCGCGCTAGCCCAGCCCCCAGGCTGGGAGGGCGGGGCTCCGTGGCATGGCACTCTTGCCCGGCCCCTGCGCCAGGAGCGCTGCGCCAGGAGCGCAGGGCCACTGGCTCCGCGCCCCCCACGGGCCGGATGAAAATGGCCAGCGGGCACATGTGGCCCGCGGGCCGTAGTTTGCCCACCCCTGCTCTAGCCTGAAGAGAAGATCTAATTTGTCTAGTGCAGCATTTGTCAGTATGTCAACTCATATTGAGATGGTTTGTTTGTATTCACTTCTGTGCCATGGCTGACTCAAGCTTTCAACTTTTTCTGATATAACCTGATTAGCAACACACCCGTGCAATTATTTATTAGTCCTCTTGCTAGGCAATGGATATCCTTTTCTGGACTTTCCCTTGGACCAGCATTCAGCAGCTCCCATACACTGTGGGCACCGTGCACACATCGTTCTTTTCAACAAAGATTCAAGCTAGGTCCCCCCAAGGTTAGGGGGAATGCAGCTGTAGCAAGCAAGAGAAAGTGAAGTGTCCGAGGAGGAGCATGTGTTAGCCTTTTCCTAACTCAGTTGTTTTTACTTACCCAGTAGGGCTGCTCAAATGAAACTGCCTATACTCTAGCGCTTGCAGTGGAACCAGTGCATCATAGTGGAGAGTTCTAACCCTGCCGCTGCAGCAAATCAAGCACAGCCATAATGGGCCAGGCCTGCACACAAACTGGTGCCTCGAAGGCTTGTTTCTATTCGCTGGTAGGTTCCTCCAGCCTTGGACAAATGAGCACTTCTTTGATTTTCTTGGGGGTGGATTTTCTTGCCTGGTTCAGTCAGTAACTCACTGGTGATGTGGTGCCACAGCCCCGGCTGCTACCCCAAAGGAAGCATCCTTTTCCTATCTGACAGTAGACTCCCATTGAGGCCTGGCGGAATGTGTAGGTTTTTCAGAAGCTCGAGCCTGAAGCTGTATTCAGAAGCTGAAGTTAGTGAATTAAAATAATCAATCAAGATAGCTATGTATACCATCAACTTCTGCTATTGAGATGGTAGGGTCAGGATCTGACCTCTGTTCTCTTGCCGTTAAGTTTCATTTTCTTTTCGTGAAGACATTTGGTTTGGGGTATAGCAAATCCCTCCACTCTTAGTCCAGTTCAATTTAAACTGTCCTCTAAGCTCAAACAGGTTCTTTTAAAGCAAACATAATAGGTACAAAAGTGAAGCATCTGGCTCTTAAAGACGTGTCAGTGAGGTGGAAGGAATGTTTCGCTTAGTCCTTGTCCCTCAGGATCAAAGAATCAGTTCTATTCTGAGTTCTGACATAAAGCCTTTATAGACGTCTGTTCACTTGCAGTACACCAGCGTTTTGGTTTTGCTTATGTGCTCCCTGACAATCAGACCAAACAATCTGGCTAGGGGGTTGTTCAGAGGCTGAGATTGTTTTCTGAAGATAACAAAAGAAAGTGCTCTGACAAAAGTAATAGAAACTGGTAAAAACATATTAAAGTTAGAGCTGTTTTATCTTTGTTCTCTTGTCTACTATTCCCCCACATCAAATAACCTTGGCAAAATGTAATCTTAGGCTATACTAGCTCTATTCTTGAGTAGAATTTATAACATAGCAAACAGAAGCAATATTCCTAATCTTATTTAGGTGACCTGGAGAACTTTGTTCAATGGTCCCCTTCTGCAGTGTATATTTTTATGAAGAGTTTTTTATCTAAACTTTCCTCATTGAATGCTGTACTTGGGGTGAGTGGCACAGACTTACTTTCTATTCAATAACTTTAAATCAAGGAATGGGGAAAGAAGTAAAAAAATATTGTTGGAAATGAAGGCAGGGAAAGATGAAGTGGGTGAGTGGCTGTTGAGGAAAGAGATTAAATGTTTTCCAGACTGCAATTAAGAATAAAACAAATGTCTCATAGAAAACTTATTTCCAAATAGGAGAATTTTCTTTGCTAGACAAGCCAAGCTATGAGTTTTGATTAGCTTAATGTGGTCCCCAACAATATGAGTCTCCTGACTCAATGCCCTATTCAGTGCGGAGAGTATGTTAAAGGTCTCATGCGTCCAGATGTGTTTTTTTAAAAAAAAGTCCTTAGAGTCCCTACAAATCAGTGATGATGATGTTATAATACAAAAAGATATTGTACCTATCATGGGAAAATCAATGTTAGACCTCATTCCAATACATTAATTTTGTGCAAACAGGAAATAGTACTGCTAGTAATTTATATCCTTAGCACTTTAAAAGGGGCCAATTAACCCCAGTTAAAAATGCTCATTAGAAAAAATTGACTCTGAAGAAAAATTCAGAGATGGATGTGAATGAAAACTAGGAACTATTTAAGAACACTTTACTAGATGCCCCAAAAGCAACAATTCTTCACCTATGAATAAAAATTACAATGATAACAAAACCATCCTGGTTAAGAGGGGATGGTGATAGATATATTGCTGCTATCTATATATCATCCGATAAGTGTGGAGGGAGGAGCGGGAGGGAAAGGGAGGTTTGTGACAATTCTTAATTAGAAGTTAAGAAATGTAGGCAATTGACGAAGGAAGCTTTCCCTACCAAAGACTCTTGACCGTCACACATGTCTGTCAGGATGGCAGCAACTGTGAATCCATCCTTGATGCATCTCTGAATGCCATGGTCTCTCCTGCTCCCAATGAGCCAACCAGTCCACCTGGAAGCTCTTGTCAACCCAATGGCCTCAGATCATTTTATGGAACAGGATGTGGCTAAGGCTCACGGGATACCTGCTGTGCAGAGGAATTCCCCTAATTTGTTGGAAACCATTGATGGATTGCTCCAGGCCTCACAGGAACAAAGGACACTGGCCTAGGCAACAACAAAGGCTCTGTAGGACTCTCGAGTGAGTCACCCTCTTACCTTGGTTAGTTTGGGACTACGATGAGGTAATGCTTACCTAATACCGAAAGGGGGGGGGCAAGCCAAGAGGGAAGAGACGTTTGCCATGCTCTTCCTTTCTCTTTCACCTCCATCTATAGACACCACTACCAAGTGATTGAAATACTGATCAAAGGGGAGAGCCTGGCTGATGGACAACCATCCAGTTTGTGGATCTTAAAATGTGTTTTTGCTTTTGTTTCATTTGACCAAATCTGACTTGTGCTTTGATTTATAATCACATACAATTTATCTTTTGTAGTTAATAAATTTGTTTGTTCTACCTGAAGCAGTGCATTTGGTTTGAAGTGTGTCAGAGACTTCTCTTGACTTCTCTTGAGCCAAAAGTGCTCACTCACCCCTCTTTCCCCATCCCCCTTGAAGTTCATTATTTTCTCAGTATCAGAGGGATAGCTGTGTTAGTCTGGATCTGCAAAAGCGACAGAGTCAGCCACTGCATGCATCCAACGAAGTGGATATTCACCCACAAAAGCTTATGTTCTAATACATCTGTTAGTCTACACGGTGCCACAGGACTCTATTATTTTCTCAATTCATTAGGGCATTTAATTAATACTTCCACTAGGTAAACTTCATGAGGTGTACTTCATCCTTCCGCAGCACAGGGGGCTGGGCTAGGTGGTCACCTGGCAGCCCTACGCTCTGATTAACACAGAGCTATTAGCAGTAGTAGTTGTGTAGTATACGGTTTGATGAAGCATTGAAAATTCACTTGGTATCTTATCAAATGCCCTGAGAAGGCCAGTGTGATTGTTTTCTCTCTTGCATCATGATAATGGTTACAGAATCTCCCTCACTACAATGCCTGGTATCCAGCCCTTGCTACTTCCATCTGTATGAAGCTATTGTGACCTCACCAGCCTTTCTCATTAGTGTTTTATCTCCTTCCTTGTTTCACTTTGGCCTCTGGCTGACCCAGATGTTTTGCTCATCAGTGCCCCTCTTGTGTTTAATGTTGTCACTCAGTTTCTCAGGATGTGTGTCTGCTGCAATAAATAACCTGCAGCTGGCCTTTAATGACCCTGACTCTAGCTTGCGGGGCTCCGGCTGCAGGGCTGTAACATTGCAGCATAGACATTCGGGCTCAGGCTGGAGTCCAGGCTTTGGTATGCTCCACCCTTTTGGAGTCCCAGAGCCCATGCTCTAGCTGAAGACTGAACATCTACCCTGCAATTTTAGATCTCCGCAGCCCAAGTCCTGTGAGCCTGAGTCAGCTGACACAGAACAGGCTTGGGTGTTTTCTTTCAGTGTGGACATACCCTTGGTGGCTGATCATGATCTCTCTTGGAGGTGAGTGTGTGTGTCGGGGGGAAACATGTTTCTAAACTTCTCCCCTCCCACCCCATCTTTAAATTACTGTGTTGAAAGAAAAACCAAACTATCATTTTTATCCAGGCTTCCTTCTCGATTCCCAGTTTTGATTTTAATCCCCAAATGTTTTAATCATTTCCTTCGCAAACCAACACTGAAACTGGACAGATGGTTTTCGCTTAGTTCTCTTCCCTGGAGAAAGTTTTCTCAGTTAAAATTGTAGCTCTCACACATTCACTTTATCCTTCTCAGTCTATCCCAATTAATCCTCGAAATGTTACATAACTACAGCTGCTTTCCCCCTCATTTACTTTTCCAACTTCTCATTGTTTCTTGTGTGTTTGTTTACTTGCACTGTCTGCTGTTGGGAGACTCGATACAATCTGTTGTTCTCCTATCTGCAGTAGCAACATAGGTGTGTATCATTTTAAAGTCATTTGGAACAGAAGGAAACGGTGTGGCTCATTGAAGTCAATCACATACAGTTTCTCTCCTTGTTGCTTTTCCTCCACAGAAAATAATTAAACAACCTTGTAAATACTAAAACCACCACAATTAACTTCTCATTATACTGACTTCTTTATTACTGGATAATCCTACTTTTGTTTTTGGTGCTAGACTAGCTTGCCTCACCATATGCTTACTGCTTTCAGAAGTGTGTTCTTACACATATAGTACAACACCTTTCCTTAGCTATGTGAATGATGGGATACAAATTTAGAAAGGGGACCGAAGAGGTCAGACTAGATGGTCAAAATGGTCCTTGCATAGAATTTAAGACCAGAAGGGACCATTACATCATGTAGTTGGGCCTCCTGCCATAAGCACTGACTTTCCCTCTTTCCTGTGGGTGCTTGACCTCCCCTTGGCCCTGCCTCCACTCCACACCTTCCATGAGGCCGCATTCCTGCCCCGCCTCTTTCCTGCCCTGCCCCTATTCCAACTCCTTCCCCAAATCCCCACCCCAGCCCTGACTCTTCCCCACCTCCTCCCCTGAATCCACCTTGTTCCCACTTCTCTCCCCCACCCCCCAGAACATGATAACGCTGCCAAACAGATGTTTGGCAGTGGCCAGGTGGGAAGTGCTGGGAGGTATGTGGAGGAGCGGGGATGTGGTACGCTCAGGGGGGTAGGAGAGGTGGGGCAGAGAGGAAGAGGAGTTTGGCCGCCAGTGGGTGCAGAGCACCCACTGATTTTTCCCCGTGGGTGCTCCAGGCCCGGAGCACCCATGGAGTCGGCACCTATCCTTTCTGCATAACGAAGTCCGTAGGTTTTTCACAAATAAGGTGAGGAAGACTTTGTAGCACCTCAGAGACTAACCAGTTTATTTCAGCATAAGCTTTCATGGGCTATAGCCCACTTCATCAGATGCATAGAATGGAACAGAAGGAAGATGCATTTACACAGAAAGCAAAAAAAAAAAAGAGGGGGCGGGAGGTTGTACATCAGCATACCAATTCTAAGAGGCTGTTTAATTTGGATGGGCCATTATCAGCAGGAGAAAAAAGAACCTTTTGAAATGGATATGTGTATCTGATAGGAGAGAGACAACTATTGAAGGTAAATTAACTAGGGAAATACAATCAATTAGTGTAATGAGCAAACCATTCGCAAGTTCTCTTTAGTCCTTGGTTAATTGTGTCCAATTTGAAAATTAATTCCAGTTCCTCAGTTTCTTGTTGGAGTCTGTTTTGGAAGTTTTTCTGTTTCAGAACTGACACCATCAACTCTTTAATGGAATGGCCAGGAAGATTGAAGTGTTCTCCTACTGGTTTTTGAATGTTATGATTCCTGGTGTCCATTTATTCTTTTAGGTAGAGACTGGCCGGTTTGGCCAATGTACATAGCAGAGGGGCATTGCTGGCACATGATGGCATATATCACAGTGATCGATGTGCAGGTGAATGAGCCTCTGATGGTGTGGCTGATGTGATTAGGTCCTACGATGGTGTCAGTTGAATGGATGTGAGGACAGAGTTGGCGTCGGGCTTTGTTACAAGGATAGGTACCTGGGTTAGTATGTTTGTTGTGTGGTGTGCAGTTGCTGGTGAGTGTTTTTGTTTCAGGTTTTCACAGATTTTCACAGTTACTCCTGTATTGAGCTCAATAACTTTTGTGTCTGACTGACCTCAAGATCTGTTAATCAAAGAAGTTTGGACACAGATTTCAGTAAAGCTCGTGTGTGTGTGTGTGTGTGTGTGTGTGTGTGTGTGTGTGTGTGAGAGAGAGAGAGAGAGAGACTGGAAACAGGTTTTGTTTCAAGGGATCTCTAAAGCAAGTTAAGGGAGGTTGGTGGTCTCAGATCAGTATTTGTAACATTACATCACATAACTATTTCATGGCTCAGAGAATAACTGGGCTATTGCAGATTGGCAGAGCTGTTTGGGGAAGGCTGCATACTATTTGTCTCTCACTCTTTACGAGCAATATGATTCACACAAAAATTAAGGGTGAAATTCAGCCCTGTGCAGGCTATCAGTATAAAGCCTGTGCCCTACTTAAATCCCATAAGGCCTGAGATGGGATGTGTTGTGGTAGCCATGTGCTGTGCAGGGATGAATTTGACACTGGGGGCCATATTCCCAAAACAGCTCAGCTCCCATACAGGCACCAAAATATTGACCAGATTTTGAACAGAGCTCAGCATCTAGGATTCTGAGCTCTTCGGAAAATCTGCCTGAGTGAATCCATGCTCCTTAACACAGCTACCATCCAAAAATGGGCAGACAGTCTCTGTCTTGACACTTTCCCCATTGAGATGAATGAATGTCCAGCACCATAATTATCATTAATGATTATCTGCCACATATACAACTGTTGATCAGGGTGTTCTCTCTCTCTTCGTGTTTGCAATAGGCCACACACACAGAGGGAGTTCAGATTTCTTTTCTGCCTTTTAACATTTGCATTTCTTGAGGTTTTAAAATCAATGTTTGATTGTAATTTAGTCATCAAGAGATGCTAAACAAAATCCATTGGATGCTTCCTCTAAATAAATAAACCAAAGAAGACAATCTGTTTTCCACGTTTGTTTAAACTCCTTCTGAGCTGATTCTTGATTCTCCACTCCCACCCCAAACTCCTTTTGGCTGCTAATGGCAATTGTACTAAATAAAAGGACTTACTGTATGGGGGGAAAAACAAATCTTTACAAAAAATAAAATAGCTAATGTAGATTTTATTTTAATCTAAAGTAAAATTTTGCTAATTTCCTGAGATGAATCTTTTCTTTTCTGTAACATTGTCATAATGTTTCATTTAAAGTCAGTGAAGAGTGAACTAGAGTATGAGGCATACAGGTAGAAGAGAAATATATTCTGTTTATAACAGAACAGATTTATAGCATCTGAGTGGGAGCAATGGGTAGGTGCAAAAATATGGAGCCGTTTAACTTGAGAGAACCTCCGCTGGGAGGGTGAAGGGAATCTAATAATCATGGACGTTAGAGATGAAGAAGATTTATTAGAACATCCAGTCCATCTCCTTGACAATTCAGGATTGTTCCCTACAGTATATTTTCTAGGGCTGTGTCTACTATAGTTATTACATTCTGGAAAATAATGGGACTGTCTCACTTTCCTTGGGGAAATTATTTCACAGCCTTGTTGTCCAGGAAATTTTTATTGATATTCAGGGAAAATTCAGGTTTGTCTGTTTCCATAAAAGCTGAATTTCACCTTTTGTGACTAAAACACTGTTTTGTTTTTTTTTCATTTTTAAAGTTTGCTCTCATTGTGTTCTTGGCTGTGACACGCATTTCCTGTGCGATGTTGGGCAAGTCACTTTGAGGTAGATTTTCAAAGGCACCAATAGTATTTAGGCACTTAATGTCCATTGAATTACTGTGGGAATTAGATGCCTAAGTGCCATCTGTGCCTTTGGAAATCTACCCCTTAATCTCTTTGCCTCAGTTTCCCATCTGTAAAATAGAGATCCTAACATACAGGCAAGCTGGTCTGGTTTCCAGCTATGAATTTGTCAGTGCTCAACTGATGCCCACACTCTTGGCAAGAGCTGGCAGCTGGTATGCCAGCATCACAGGGAGCATATTTGGAGCCACCTAAATATTTGTCAAAGCAGAGAGCTCCTTTAAAAAGCTGGTAGGCTATTAGTAGGCTATCTAGGACAAGATCTTAAACCAGCATGACAATAATGAAAATAAATGATGATCCTGAAAATCCTGACTTCAGCATGACCATGTGTTAGGCTCTTTTAGGTTTTCATTTGATCACTGAGAGACAGTTACTGGTTATTGAATCCATGTCAGTACTGTGTCATCTCAGTGCTTTCCCCATCCTAGAGCTCTGTTGTCAGTCTTCAAGGGCTCTTGCAGTAGGTTTATACTGACTGGCAACAGAGAAAGATTGAAACAATCATAAAGCTGTCTTTTTTTCTTGACAGGCTCAAAAATTTAGTATCCTGTTCAGGATGGTTATCCTCTTGCCTACAGGTTGTTGTTTGTAAGGGTGTCTAACTGTGATTCCATATGATTTTAAAGTAGTTTTTTGTAGACTCTGAAGCTGTTTTGCACAGCTTCTACTAGACCATCTGTGTATCAAAGAGCCAGCTCACTGTTTAACAGATGAATCTGTTTGCAAAAGTAATACATGGCTAAACATAAAAGCATGTAGCTGTCTTGTGATATAAGCATTCTTTTACAGACTGATGAAAAAACGTTTGTGCATCAGTTTCGTCTCCTTCCTCATGGCTCAGCAGAAGGATTTTTTTTTTAAAGTATATCATAATCACAGTAAACTGTATTTTTACTGATTGGTTTAATGGTTCAATATTTATTCTAGTTCTTAAGACTTGGCTTTAATTAAATGTCAGTTGACACCCTTCTTGCATCTCCAACAAACAGACTGAGCAAATGTAAAATTTAATGTGCTTTTAAGTCGCACAAAGTTAAGGTCCAGAATTAAATCTGCGAAGGCTAATGGAAACCATGTTGAGAACAAACGAAACCTACTTGTTAATCAGGAATTTTTTAAAGTGCTTGACTAACGAAGGCATGATTCTGGAATTATTTGGAATTTATTTGAGCACCAACAAAGTTCAATAGTTTTGTGCGTGCACATGTGTGTGAATTGTTTTCCCCCTTGGAAGCACCTGCAGGGTCCATGGCAACTTTTTTTTTTTTTTTTTTTGTACTATATGTTTTCTCACTTGCAGGTATCCCAGCCAAGGAGTTTAGCAGATAACCTTTGACATTCTTTATCCTGAAGCAATACAGTGTTTCAGATGGCATGTCAATAGTAATTCTTTTTTGCTAGCACCAAATTGAAAACCTCAGCTGACAGGTACAGCGTATGATTTAAAGGTGTTGCAAATGTAAATAGATTTAACAGCACCATTTCAAGTGACCTGCCAAGTCAATGACACTCTTGGGTGAATTAGAAAAGCAGAGTAGAACGACTAATATCTATTTTATGTACAACTAACATTGACACAGACTAACTTTAAACACATTTGAGTGAGACAAGCAACTAATGGCTTGGAAAAGGTCTATTATGATTACAGCTGGATGAATACTGCAGAACCATTTCCATGAATAGTTTTCTCAAAATTTTAAATTTCACTTAAAACATATTGCAAAAGCGTTACAAAACAGCTTGAGCTTTTTAAATTCCAAGCTCAAATCTGACAGTCATAAAATATTAAATTCTGTATTTAGTTATAAAAATCGTCTAGTCAGTGAATACGCAAAACCATGTGACTTTTGTAACTAATCAGCAGGGATCAGCCAATTGTGAACATCTAAAACAAACCATTCACAAATGATCTGCAAAAAGGAGGACTGTTTGCTGAAGAAATTCAAATAATGAATAAATGATCTGTTTGACAAATGTTCACAAATAGTCTGTGAAGTATTTAAAATGATTTCCTAGACTCTGATGATGGCTGCCAATGGCCAGACAAATAAATTAAGAGTCTGGTGAGCATAACCAGCTGTAAACTTCCTGGTGACACACATTGAAAGAAATCAACCAGTAATACTATTGACTCTTTCTTATGATTGGTTGCAATTTTTCTGAGTAAATTATACTACAAATTCATCCTTGGTTTAATTCCATGGGAGTCAGACCAAAGATTAGTTTGATTCTGAATATCCCTATATCTAACCATATATTTTCAACCATTTTTTAAAGTGCTACCGGCCATGATGTATAAGAAATATCTTAAAATATGAACAGTTATAGAGCAAATTATACACCTTCCAAGTCTACTTTACCACTCTTCCACCTAACTTCATCTTCTTCCTTTCCTATAGCAATTACCCCTTTTTATGGCTGCGGTCCATTAGCTCCCTTGCCACAACCAGAGATTAAGACCTCTAGACTCACTGCCACAGGCAGTATTATAATTATTATTTCTTCTTATTATTGTAACGGTATCTAGAGGCCTCAAGTAGGGATCAGGGCCTCGTTGTGCTAGGCAACATCTAAAAGAGGATTCTTGCCCTAAAGAGCTTGACATCTAAGTAAAACCTGAGAAACTGTGTTAACACCTGGCTAAGGTATCTTGCTTACATGCAGTCTGAGGCTCCTGAGTTGGGAGCATGGGGGTGTGTGCGCCAAAATGCTTCGCTATAACTCCTCCGCGTGGATGCTGTGGGCGCAAATGTCAGGATTCCTAGTTCGCACTAATATAGTCCCTTTCAGAGGACTACATTAGTGTGAACTAGAAACCTTTAAGTTCACATCCACGGCATCCATGTGGGGGAGTTACAGTGCAGCATGCTGTTGTGCACTGCTATTCACATCTCAGTCTGACCATGTGAGGCCATGAATTCCAGCGGACAGTGTGCTGGCCTGGGACTAGGGAGGCTAAGGTTCTGTTCCTGACACTGTTACTGATTTGCTGTTGCTTCAACTCTTCCTCTCCCTGCCCCCTTTTGATTTTCTTTGTCTCTTTTGTCTATTTAGGGTAGAATCTGTTCAGGAAAGGGAAGGTCTCCTACCCTGAGCATGATGAGGCCTCTAAATGCTACTGGATTATGAAAACATGAAAAACTTCACCCTGGACTATTTCTAAATGGAGAAAACAAAACCATGACCTAGTTCTAATGTACAGGTAGCATTCAGAGATGACTCTTTTACTCAGTTCTTACAATAGATGTGGTTTCCCACTCAGATACAAATTCCTCTGCAGTATGTGTAAAGATTGAGATGGGGCTTCTACTTCATATTTTTTTTTCACGCTTGAAGAACTGAAATGTATTCATCTCATTTTCTTTGATTTGGTCCTACTGTGCATTTAGACAGTAGCATTTGTCTATGGAATTTAAAATGCCTACAGGCAGTTTCTCAAGAGAGAGCTATTCTAGTGTTTTTTGAATTGTAGCATTAACCATATGGAAGTTGGAATGTTGTCTTTTTAATTAATTTCATTCAAAAAACTAAGTAGTAGTCCAACTGAGTATTATTTATGTGTATGTATCTGCCATGAAATGTATTACTAGCACACCACAACATTCACATCTGTCAAAGATGTTAATCATTCTTCAGTGGTAGAAAATACCACATTTTAATTTGTTTTATCATTCTACATATTTAGGTCATCCTTTATTAAGCACTGACCATGTGTTTGGGGCTATCCGGCACCCACCTGTGCAGTAAAGAGTTTGTAGTCTAAAATATAGATAAATGGAGGCAAAGACACTGGAAATGAAGGCTATAGCCCATCTGAAGAATGTTCTGTTGTGCAATCTGTTTGGTAGGGTTTTTGGAGAGGTCTGAGTTTTTATAGGCAGCTGACTGACTGAGTTCTTTTGAATGGATTAGTGCCAGTGCTGCTGCAATGTAATTGTATCATTAATGGTATATTGAGGCACTTAGAACCTTGGATAGATATTTGTTTAGTTGTTGTTCAAAGTGAAATAATTATAATCTTATTCCATGAGTTTAGGGTGACCAGATAGGAAGTGTGAAAAATCGGGTCACGGGTAACTGGCAGCTATATTACCAAAAAAAAAAAAGCCCAAGATACCGGGACTGCCCCTGTAAAATAGGGACATCTGGTCACCCTACATGAGTTCCAGGTGCTCAGTTTTTGACCATGAAATGTGCCAATCTCTGCAATCCCAAATCCTGCAATCTGAGGCATGTAAGCAGATCACTGAGCCTGTGTGGAGCTCTGTTGAAGTCAATGGGGCGCTCTGTGGGCGCAATTCATTGCGTTCTCCTGCATGCAATGAATTGCAGGATTGTGATCCAAAATTACAATGTATCAACTAGTTGTACACACAACCTTCTGTGGGAAAATGGCAAACTGCTGCCCTCTAGTGGCTGGCCTATGGACACTAGAAACCCTAATTACAGAGCTAGCAGGGATTCTTCTATAGGTCAAGGAATAAAGACCTTAATCTTTTTTAGAGCTGAAGATCCAGAGTTTTTTCTCCCCATGTGTAACCCTGTGCAATGACATCTGGGAATAGTTGACAACTGAAGTATCTGTGGCCATGGAGTTGTTGTTAAACTGTCCAGTCCTTACTCATATTTGATGACACTGCTTTACTGATGAAACCTCAAACACCCAGCCCAGTAAGAATGGCTAGTTCATTTGATTGCACCTGTCAACATGCACAAGGCCTGCAGTTCATTGTCCAACCATTCCACCATCTCCTGACCTCCTTGTCTCAAACTAACAGTGACATAACAGCTGGAAGTAGGAAAGGCAATGGAATGATTAGAAGTGGTGTGTTTCTGGGGAGAGTTAAGGGAATAGTGCATGGAAGTTTCCTGTTAGAGAAGATGGGATGTTTATCAATAGGAGTGCTTGCTTGGCCTCTAGCACTGTTGTATGTGAACATGCATCCAATCTAGGAGTGAGATGCAGCATCGCCCCATAACTCAAGGTATGATTGCAGAACTTGCAATCAGCATGAAGGAGCTGGCATGCAATATCACGCAGCACTAAACATCACACTGTCCTTTCAGCCTGTCCACCAGAAGACAATAATGAAAAGCAAGTAGGGCCTCATGGCTGTTTGCAAAGTGGAGGGAGCTGTGGCTGTCAGCTTGGCAGCACAGTCTGAATACTGATGACCTTTCTAAGAGTCTTGAAAATCATCACTTCACAGTGGATGTGAATTCTTACATCCTTTATGCATGATTGGATGCCATTTTTTAAACTCCTGCAACTATCAAAAATGAAAAGTCGCTATTTCCAGTACCTATTAGATGTGTCCAGAAACGTCCCCAGTAAAGAAGTGGTTTTTCTACATTATCTTGCCCTCCCGACAGATACCTTTATTTTTACTATCAGATTTTTTTTTTATTTGTTTTATCAGTAGGTATTGATTAGCACTCTGACAGGCCAGGTGCTGGCCCTGAATTTCTCATTAGGACTTCCAGCCACAGTAGGTGTCTGAGACATTAGCTGTACAGTACTAGTTGCAAATACAAAACTTTAAAAATAGGAGGCGATCCAATTAGAGAGAGACTGGGATGTCATCTAGACTGAAGCTGCCACTAGGCAGCAGGGGAATCATTTTACTCTCAAAGGTCGTGTTTTAATCTCGAATTCACAAGTAATAACCAGTGGTGTTAGCTGGCACTGACGATGGTGATTTTCCTTCAGAGCTGCTGTGCAGTCAGGTCCCGGGCTCCAAAGAAAGATGATTTGAAAACTCTGTTCTTGTCAAAGTGCAGCGAACTAGCTCACTCTCTACTTCATTCACTTTATTAATCCACTAAGCAGACCCGGTGTTGGCAGGGAGACAGATGGGTATAATTTCAACAACTATTCCAGCTATCTAAAGCCAGCACAATGCTTTATACCTCCACACAGCAGAGCTGTTGTATATGACTCATATCGGACACATGTGAAACAACATCTGTGCCAGGAAAAGCACTTGCATTATACACGGGTGGGCTTATGAAACATTTGCAGGGCTGACTATTGTTTAGAAGGAACTACTAGCCTGAGAACACAAAACTCATTATAGCTCTTGCCTTTGAGGTTTGAACTCTGGAGTGACAAGTCAATAAGTCTATCTGCTGGTATGTTCACTGCATTAGTAATACATTAATTCCCTGTCTGGCCTGGTTGAGACAAGGGAGAATAATATCAATAGAACATTTCTTTCTCTCCCATTCCTGTCATAATGGGAAGATAATATGTATATAAAGTGTGTGTGTACACACACCTATATGCATAATTTTATACTATAATAGAGGTGGTTTTTCTTTTGGTTTCTTTGTCCCAGGAACCGTTATTTACAAAAATCAGGCCCCATTTTAAATCCCTTTATAAGTTACAGAGATACAGGATGTAATTTCAGCTGTATGAATCTCCTCACATTTAAATTCTCAGGGATCCATATGCAGTTTATCAATCAGTTTTTACACTTCTTTACTGCCAAAATTTGGCATTTATTTTCTGCTGCAGAGTTTGCCCGAATGATACTGTGCAGGTAGCTTGAGATATAGCATAAATATATTATGCTTTAGTAGAAGCCTCATTTATCATGTAAATATGCATTTCACCTACGGAGATGAAACAGCTTGATGAAAAGGCAGGGTAATACCTTGGTTGACTTTCATTTCCAAAGTGGTTAAATGTGCCCATGTAAGGTGGAATTTGAAAACATTTGTGTCAACCACTGAAATTCAGGCAATACGTGTCTCATCTTGTCATACCTCTTTTACTGATGCCAAGGCTCCATTTTCAATCATGGCAGCATTTGCCGGGAATGCATAAAATCCAAGTGAAAATTATTGCTAATGCTCTATTATTGACGTGGGTATAATGGAACTCTACAACTGGCATCTTTGGAAAGGTGATTTATGTCCTAGCAATTCTATTGTAGGCCTACTCTTCAAGTCTTAGTTGGAGCACCAATAGGATATGCAGATCCTACATTTTAGTGCCCACATCAGCACGTAGGCCTTTTAAAACAGCTATAGGACCACTATATGCAGTCGCAAGGAGTTAACTAGGGGACAGGAGCTTCTCAATAGCTGGCTCTCACCTCTGGAATTTGCTCCTATGGAAAGTACATTGAAGTTTCAAGCTTGTCATCGTTATCATTCATTTATGTTAGAGGGCTGGGCTGCACTGTTTCAAGGTTAAACCTTTCCATGGATTATCATGGAGACCTAGATAGTGGCTCCATAATTTAGTTTATAGCAGGATTTTGCCTTGGACAGGACCTTTATGCCTCTCTGGAGTTAAAACCGTGGTTGATTTTTCTACTGCAGATGGTTTTTCAACTCTTCCTGGGAAAATTAGGTATACAGTATCCTATATGCAAGTGTAAATAACAATCTTAATGGAGGGACAAAGGGTCTTTGTGCATCTCTTCCATGTAATCTGGATGTACAACTTAAAAATCCTCAGGAACTCTGTATGGAGTATCTTGGGGGACACACAATGCCCTAGTATTACAACAACCGGAGGAAAGGCAATGCGTGAATGTGCTGATGTGAGTTATAAAAGGCAAGGGGGAGGCTGGTTATGAAGCCAACAATTCTGCTGTAAATTCCGCCATGAAAAATAAATTGTTAAAAATCAGTCCAGGTTGCTCAAAGGCAATACCTGCCCACTATCACCTTTAAAACCAAGGAAATGCCCAGTTATGGTACTTTCTTTAACATATATTTACCCCCACACATCTCATTCACCGCTTAAGTGCTATTTAGGTATTTGCATTAAAGTAGGCACTAGATGCACTCTAAGAAAAAAATTGACAAACTTTGTAACAATCTACAGGAAGTAATGCAAGAAGTTGCAAGACAAGGTGTGTTATTGGTGACGAGAGATTTTAATGTGAAAGTGGAATGGGACTGATGTTCCTGGGCTGGAGCAACAGGCAGATTCGGACTCAGTGAAGAAAATGAAAGAGGAGACAGGTAACTGAATTTCTACCTAAGCCATAAACTGGTGATGACAAAGCTGCTATCTCAACAAAGAGAGCCTCACAGGAAGTGGACTTTGGCTATGTCTACACTAGGCAACTTTTAGCGACGCAACTGTGCCGTTACAGCCATGCTGCTAAAAGGCGCACAGTGTAGTTGCTGTTCGTTGGCAGGAGAGAGTTATCCTGATGACAAAAAAACTTCCTCCTCCACCAAGATTGGTGTTAGTGTTGTTGGCAGGATAGTGCTCTGGCCACAAAGCACTATTCACACTGGTGCTTGTCGTCGACAAATCTTTTGCCTTTCAGGGGTGAGAGTGTTTTTTTTTTTTTTTAACAACATCGCTCAACAATAAAAGTTTTGTCTTTCACTTGCTGGCATAGAAAAAGCCTTGGATAATGCCTGCTGGGTAAGTGAAGAATATGGTAGACTTTTTGTATTGGTGAATTTCAGACAGAAATCAAGTGTGCTGTTGTGCAGACCATTTGAGGCCACGATCAGACTGGATCAAAAATTAATGCTGGCATCAATTAGGCTGAGGCTCAGAGCAACCAAAAATGTGCCAAGAAATAAGATCTATGGAGAGAGCAGAGCTATCCCCATCACCAGATTTGTTCAATTTGGTCCTAGAAGCAGCAGTGACTGTAGCACTGAGAAATGAAATGGGAGGAATCATATGAAGTGGGAGGGCAGCCTTAGCTTCACTGAAGATATTGATCTCCTAGTATTGTCTAATGAAGATTTATGGAGAATAACTGACAGACAGCAGAAAATTCAGACTGAAGATCAGCATTGAGCCAGTTCAAATTATAGCAATTGGAAGACCAGACGAAGAGGTAAAGATCAAAGACAGAGACGACAAACTAGAACAAGTGGAAACATTTGTAAACTTTGGAGGACTGGTATTGAAGAATGGGAATTGTGAAGATGAGGTAAAAAAGAACTGGGTAAAGCACCACTGCCTTAAAAAAGCTCAGGAAGGCTAAAGCCATTTCAATGAAAACAGAAATGAACTCGCTCAGGGGAATACTGAGAGTTTCAAGACTGGAAAATAAACAAAAATGGGTAGGACAAGAAATAAAATGTTACAGAAGATTCAAGACATCTCTGAGGGACATGTCAAAAATGAACCTGGAAAGGATATTACACGTGGCAATATACCCCAGAGTGCACGGAGCTAGCAGTTGAGAAAGACTGAGGGTACATTGTGTAGAGACGGTGAAGAATGACATAGAGCAAAAGAGTTCATAGATTAATGAAGCTGGCACAAAACACAGTGGTGGAAAGTCTTCATTTGGTCCCAGCTGTGCTGCTAAGCTGATGGAAAGGAATAGAAGAAGGAGGACCTAGAAGCTCCCACTAGCATTGGGGTCCCATTGTGCTGGACACTGTACAAACACAAATTAAGAGACCATTTCTGCCTGGAAGAATTTACAGTCTAAACAAGCAGTAAACTCAAAAATACCAAAACAAATAAACAAAAACTAATGGGGGGTAGCTGTTCTCTTCCCTGGTCCTGGATTCAGGTCAGCACAACTCTCTCTCTCTCTCTGACACCCTATTTGTCAGGCTGCTTCTGATTCCTTCTAAAAGTCTTGAGTGACTTTTCTCAGTCTGTGGTATTAGCCCACAAAAGCTTATGCTCTAATACTTTAGTTAGTCTTTAAGGTGCCACAGGACTCTTTGTCACTTCTGCAATTCCAGACTAACATGGCTACCCCTCTGATTCTTTTCTCAGTCTATTGGCTGCTTTCTGAAGAGAGAGACTCTTGTTGCTATGGCAATTGGAGCCAAAACCAGAGTTTCAAACAGAAGACACTGGAGAACAGATTTGTTTGTTTGTATTGGATTCACTGTTGCAAAAGAGACAGTGTGCTCTTGAGTCCCCCATTCCCACATTAGCACCACAAGGGAAGACTGGCAGAACTCACAAGCAAATAGTAAAACCCATAGGGTTACATCATTGTAATGTGCTGTTGTCCTAAAAAGGTAACTTTACCACTATTCAGAGGGGCACAGTGCCTTAGAGATTCATTTATTACAGGCAGGGAGCTGTGGGGAAGCAGGTACCCTGAAGGAGAGGGGAAACAAACCAGGTGACCAGGGTTGACATTTGAGCCTGGGTGTGTGGAATTGGAATGTGTGCTGTCACAGGTGGTTCTGTGTGAGACCTGAGACACTCACACAGGTGGTGTGGGTGTGCATTTGGTGGCCTGGATACTTTAGCTGTTGAAAGCGGGTGCAGCACCATCGGTATCAATTACATGAACGGAGGGTTTGTGTGTGTGATAAGGATGTGAGTTAAAAGGTGAGCTGGATATTAATGTCATCTTGGCTGGAAGTTTTGTTTAATTTCAATGGTTGTCCCAACACGAAATGCACTTCAGCCCTGTGGTGGGGCAGCTGTTCCACACCTATGAGAGAGTAGGTTAGAACAGGCCAGAGCAACTGCGTGGCCTGGCAGCCAATCTGGTTCTCACAGGGCCTCCCTATCAGGGCTGAACAGGAGGCAGCCAATAGGGGCCAGGCTCAGCCATATAAAGGCTGCCCAGCAGAGGAGCAGGGCAGTTTCTCCCAGACTTTTGAAGGGGAAGGAAGGTCTCCTGAGAGGAGTAGATCAGCACTTAGGACAGCGCAGTGCTGAGCAGGCTCGGGGGAACATGGAGATTTCCAGCCCACTACCTGCCAGGCAGGAGGCCCTGAAGAGAAGGGCACCACAGGTGCAAGGGGACAGAGGGAAGTGGCCCAGGGAGACAGATGGAAGCTGGAGAGAAGGAGGGCATGGAGGCTGCTATTAGAGGGTCCCTGGGTCAGGACCTAGAGCAGTGGGGGGGCCTGAATACCCCTCCTCCTCCTCATGCTGCACCTGGTTGTGGGAGAGTGGCCATAACAGACTGCAACCGGCCCTTGAGCAGAGGGGCTAAACTTTGGGGTTGTGGTTGGCCTCTGTGGCAGGAGCGAGCAGAAGGACAGTTGTTAAGATCCTCTCTGCCAGGAAGGGGGTAAGGATGGACTAAGGGGCGCTGCTGGAGGGCAATGACCAGAAGTGGATGCTGCTGAGCAGGGAGCAATGTGGGTCCGCATACCAACAGGGGAGCAGAAGAAAGGCAGGACACCACTGGCAGAGGGTGCCCCACAGAGGACTGAGCTAATTCCCAGACTGAACAGTAGGAGGAGCTGTGGTGGTGGGTCCCAACCCTGTTACAAGCCCCTTTACAGTAAGTTAGCCAACCTTCCTGGGTATGTGTGGCCATGAAATGATCCCTTATATGGCGCTGGCTGTTTGAGCAAACAAATACAGAATTTGGCTGTCCTATTGAGGCAGCCAGGGCTTAAAATCAGCCCTTCCATTTTTATTTTCTGCTATCGGAAACCCTTTGTTTTGCATGCATATATGTTTAACAAACAGATGAGGAAAATCTGCTGCATCTGTTCACGTCACAAAAATTTGCAGAACAGACTTAAGCCTGAACAGTTGTTAATTGAGTGACTGCTTGAACGAAAATTAAAAGCCAATGAAACCGAGCACATCACGTGCATCCTGACAGAAGCTTAAGCAAGACTGTAGGTGTTCCTGTTTGATGTTGCCTCTTCGTCTCTCTAAAAGACCTGTGTGTTGCCAAAATATTTTCCCTATTCACACAGCAACAAACTCCTGGAGGGTCAGACTCTGCCATTAGATGCTCATGGGTCTCTCCCATTGCAGTCGTTAGAAGCTAAGTGCCTTTTATCAGCGTAGAATTTGGCATTGCTGTTTATTAACTCCTGGAATTTTTCCTCCATTTGCATTTGCAAGTATGCTAAAGAGCTGTGTATGTGCCTACAGCTTTAGATAATGCAATAGTAAAGAAAATAAAGATTTCTCAACAAAACCATCCCTTCAAGAATCAAATGAATCCACAGGACATTTGTGGGAGAAGCAGAACACTTGTATTACAATGGGCTTATCTGCATTGCTACTTTTTTTTATAAACTTTCTGGTGAGCATGCCATGGGAACAGCTGCATCTGCCGGAATAAACACTTTGCAACTTAATGACCATTCTCTTGAAAATACCACTATAAAAAATTCAGCACTTGCGAACAGTTTATGAAGTCCTGGTACATTCTGACCTACAACTTTGCATCAAAATATTTGCTAGCTAATCACCCTGTGGAGCCTATGAAGGAGAGTGATACATAGCTGGTGGTTCAGGTAGTGGTACATGAAGGTTGAAAGGTGAATACTAGCCGTTCTTTGAGTTAAACCCCATGATGCTAGGGAACAATGCAATTAGGAGGAAATTGGAACTGCATTGCCAGAGGTGGTGTTCAGAGTTGCAGGAGAAACAGTAATGAGGTAATTTATGTTTTCTCCTTGTTGCAATGGCTTGCGGTCACATTTACCACCCCTAACCCATTGTGTCATTAGAATAAAACTAGTCATTAAAACGGCAGAGAGAGACTTGATTCAGATATGTCATTCTGAGTAAATTATAAACCGAAAAGACGGCTGTACACAGAGGACTGAATGGAATTTGTGAGCTGAAATTCTACATACTTTGGACTCCATCCTGCACTACTGGTGGGAATTTGGCCATTGACTCCACAAAGGCCTTGGGTCATTCTCAGGCCTATACTGGATCAGACTGAAGGATCCTAGCAACATAAAGTTTGACTTGTGAGAAGGCTGTGTCAGTGGAAAGCAAGCTCCCCTCCCTTGTCAGGGCCTTCACTGGGCTAACAGCCCCAAATGAATGGCATTGGTTGGAAACAAGCCAGGGCCAGCCAGGGGATATGTTGATTCCATACATCTTTAGTACTTCTGCCACTGGGACTCCTGTGAGTGTCCACCATAAATTAAAGCTTCTCTGCCCTAGAGGAAATCCTAAAAGAGAACAGGTGGTGATAATGCGAGCACTACTATCTGATTCAAGGAGGTGTAAATTGCACCCTGGTAAACCAAGTCCTGTGTATGCCACATGGTTTTCCACATATAACATAAGAGGCAGTTTGAAGAAGACAAAAGGAGTATCACAACAATGTAATGTCAGCAGAAAAGTAGGTTTGAGAGGGGCCACAGGTTTGGAAGCAGGAGCTCTTCAATGTTAATCCTAGCTTTGCTACTGACTCATCTTATGCCCTTGGGCAAGTCTGTGCCTCAGTTTCCCTTTTTATAATACCTGTTGTGAGGTGAAATTAACACTTGGATGCTGCTATATGAGTGCTAAGTATTGTTTATTTACCATTTCTGTACATAATATTGAATGTCTGTCACTCTATGAAGAACATTTTTAAAGTAAAAGTCCTAATGCAGCTGCAGATTTCATGTTGGGATGGGTGAACCCATTAGGGCAGAATAAGAACTATTCCCAAATTTTCAGTCCCTGTGAACTGAACTGGTCTTGAGATCCAAAAAAGTCCCTTTAACCTTTAGACGACTTCTTGCTATCCTGTGTGCCTTTCAGCTCTCACCCTCACCTGTAAACACTAAAATACAGGAGAGAGGCTGTTCCTGTGATATTGCAAATCTGTTCTTGCATAGTCCCAAGGGGTGGGTTAGCTGGGAGAAGGAATAAGCATTCCAACACTGGATTTCGATGGGAAAAGTATCTGACTTTGAGCATGGTTTTTAAATAAACTTGCATATTTAAAAATGTGTGTTTATTGGAGAGGGGTGTATGTAAATGGAGGTTTTTCTAATTTAGCTTGTTTTTTTAATATGTTCTAGGCAGAAGGGAGCTTGGATTTGATCATTAATTTAGGTAATCTCTATTACTTCTACTGATAACTAGTCCTCTGCTGATCTTTCCTCCAGTCATTTGCAGGCTGAACATACTATTATTGTTGTTCTTTTTTCCCCATTTATAGTGCATATGTTAAAAGTGCTTTTTCTAGGCTTTGGATGCCTTTGCTGTACATTCCAAATGGAATGACAAAAATAATTTAAACCACTAGCTGCTCTTCATCCCACAACCAGAAAATACCTGACTAATAGTTGCCCTTCACTTCTATCCTGCCAATAGATACGAGAAATCTGACCACCACTGCACAAAAGATTATGATGATAGAGGTAATGGAGGAGAATCAAATTGTCTAATGGGTTAAGAGGGTAGAACTTGGACCACAGTGTTGTGAACTACTTATGCTGAACTATCTATTTGATTTATGTGTTGATCTGTCAAGAATCAGAGGGGTAGCTATGTTAGTCTGGATCTGCAGAAGCGACAAAAAGTCCTGTGGCACCTTAAAGACTAATAAAAGTATTGAAACATAAGCTTTTGTGGGCTAGTACCCACTTCATCAGATGCATCCGACAAAGTGGGTGTTTATCTGTGACACTCCGAGTACCTTTCTCAGACCTGAAGAAGAGCTCTGTATAGCTTGAAAGATTCTTTCTCACAGACAAAAGTTGGTCCAATAAGATATTACCTCACCCACTGTTCCTCTCTAATATCCTGGGACCGACATGGCTACAATAACTCTCTCTATATGCAAAGTTTAACAGATAATAGGATTTCTGTGCTTACATCTCCTGTACCATCTTGTTCCTAACACCTCATAAATGTGCCAGCCTGCCAAACAATTGAAATTAATTGTTAAAAGTTCCTGGAAACTTATCACTGTCAGCTTGGTAGTCCTGTTCCCTCTTGTTAAAGTTTCCCTATTCAGTGTCAGTGAATGGCACTTGAATTCATCCCTGACAAAAGTTTCCCTTTTGTACTGCAACAATGAGCTGAATGTTAGATGCCAGTAGTTACTTGTCATGTGTGCTTGTTTATGTATGGGATGTATATTGGAAACATATGATTATCTCATGGAAGGGGCAGATAGGACCTATCTTTACTAGTTATCTTTCCTCTCTGTTTCCATACATGGTAATCTACATTTTAAAACCTGCCTTGGATTCCCAACATCAGCAACCACTATCAAGGAAGATGGTGAGAACCTTTTTTTTCCCCCTCCCCTCCCACCCCCGAGTAATTTACATTGTTTTTGCTGCTAAAAATGGGTCTGGTGTTATGCGCCATATATAGTAGCTGTTCAAAACACACCCCTCTCATTGTGGGAGCAGGAAGCATCAGTCTTTTAGTCAAGGCCAGGAAGTTACTTTTTCTACATGGTCGGAAGTTCCAACTGTGTTGTTTGGGAACTGTCTGATTCTCAAACGGCTTCTCATGCTCTGTGGGGTAAAATCTCAGCTAAGAAAACTGTGGGAAAATAGCTCTATAGTGGCAAGTATCACTACAAAGGCACCATTTCCTGAACCCTGACTACAGTTGGGCTCACGTGACCATACAGAGCCTCCTTGAAGGCAGTTATGTTCTGTGCTGGTGTAAGAGATCACCCACACTGATGTGATTACAGGAGAAGGGCCTTACAATTTAAACTCTTTAGGTCAGGGTGTGTGTATTCATATATGTCTAGAAAATGTGTAGCACCCAGGGTGCTACAGCAATACAAATAATCCCTAAGGAAAGAATTTTCAAACATGTCTAAGCCCCATTTCAAAATGACTTAGGCAATTAGGAACCTATTGGGATTTAGGCACTCTGTCACTTTAGAAAATGGGACTTTGGCACCTCTGAAAATTTTACCTAAATGCTTTTAAATCAGACCGTATATGTGCCTACAACAGATACAAGCCAAATAAGCCAATACGCATGCGAAGCACCTATTCTGGAATGCAAAAATTAATAACCGAATGCACACTGTCCATGTGCAGGTGAAGCTGCCTGCCTGCCTGCAGGCGCATGTTTGGAAGGGAAAACTTGGTGGGTGGTGTGTGTGTTTTTTTTTTTGTTTTTTTTTTTTTTGTTTTTTTTAAAAAAAAGTTTGGCCTTTTATGCTATTGGGATAAATAATACGAAATTTCACTCAATATTTTCATTCAATTAAAGTATCTTTTTTTAACCAATTAACCCTTCTAAGGAGACATAGCCAGATGACAGCTCAAATCACACATCACTACTTAATGCCTGTTTTCAGGTTTAAATATCACATTTTTGTTTTCAAGCTGTTATATAAACATCCTTTAAAATGGCTTGTAGACAGCCGTGCATGCTGTGTAATTGCAGAACCAGCTGGGACGCTTCATGAACAGTATTGTTTGGTAAAAGCATGTCTGCACCTACATCTATTTGATGTTTTTGTATTTGTGGATCCATAAAAACAGACATACTCTTACCCTTTTTGTTATGAACAATAAGACACATGCAGTTCCAAATAGTTCAGCAGAAAACTAATTTAAGGGTTGTAAAGCACATTACAAGGGAGAGTGTCAAATACTCAAAGGAGAACGAAAATCAAGCAGCGATGGGTGCCTAACACCCCATGTACCACTGAAAATTTCCCATTGAGATTCTCTGTATCAAAGTTTTTCCTCCATGGTCCCTTTTTGCGGAGGAAAAACTTGCGTGGCCCCTAGGAGGTATGTCCGCCAAAATGCCACCAGAGAAAGCTGAAGCTTCCGCTTTCTGCGGCGGGATCAGCGGTGGCGCCGGGGTCTCGTGCTCCCCCGGGGATGGTCTCGTGCACCCTCTGGGGGTGTATGCACCCCACTTTGAAGACCACTGCTCTATATACAGCCTGATCCTGCAAATCCATACTCCTATGAATACACCTCACTCACATCAGTAGCTTCTGGACTGTTTGTGGGAGTAAATGTAACTTGTGTGATGCAGGATGACGCCCACTGCACCTTCCACTTCAGTGCAAACTTTAGTGGCAGGTTCTGCTCCCCCTGTTCATGCTCAGTTGCATCTTGCTCCTCAGATGGACCCATTAACACCAATGAGAGTATAAGCAGCTGGTCCATAGCATGCAGAACCTGCCCCTTTTTTTCATTTCTGCACCTAGTGGGTCAAAGCAGAAAGCAACAGACATAGAGGCCTGACCCAGAATAACCAGTAACATTGTGATAATTGTCTAATTGTGTCCATGGGGTGACAGCCTCTAGTGAGAGGGTGAGAGTTGCTCTTTTGTGTATTCCTGAGTAGTGGCATTTCCTCACCCGTTATAGGTAGGCATGGATAAGAAGAGATTTGGTATCTTTCTAATTAATATCAGGTTGTTGGGAAAGATTGAACCAGCCTTTTATTTTGCTACACAGTTTCACAATTTCAGCCTGAGCATGCCACACAGAATCAGAAACTCATGGTTATTAATATTCTGCATTAAGTGCCGCCAATCCAAAGCTTTCAAATTGCTTGGCAAAGTGGGGCATGACTCCTGTTATCTCTATAGTCCAAGTGGTGAAAACACCTCAAGGGCCAAGTGACTTGTGTGAGGCCACACAGCAACTCAGAGATGGGGACAGTTCTCGTTGACTTCAATCCCAGTGAGCTCACCTCCTCAATGCTATTGGGAATAGAAAGTTTTTTAGATTGTTGTTCTGGAAAATCTGCATCATGGGGCTTGTTTTCACTACTGGGGAGATCAATGCTGCTGCAATTGATGTATCAGGGATCAGTTTAGTGGGACTAGTGAAGAATCACTAAATCGATGGCAGAACACACTCTGGTCGACTCTGGTCCTCCAGCTCCCCAAGAAGAATAAGAGAAATCGACTGGAGAGCGTCTCCCATAGACACAGTGCAGGGAAGACACCAGGGTAAGTTGACCCAAGTTATATCGACTCAAACTATGTTATTCATGTAACTGGAGAAGCATAACTTAGGTTAACTTACTGCGGTAATGAAGACAAGCCCTTAGTGACCTATTTCAGTGCTTCCCCAATAGCTGATTTACCTGCCTGTTATCTTTGCTGTGTGCACAACTTTAGGAATAGGAGAGAACCACACACACAATTGGGTTCCACATAACCGCATTTTACAAACTACACAAACATACAATGCTTAGGTACATGTTATATATAGTGCTGCTCTGTTAGGTTCTGCTGGCTTCTGTGACACAAGACAAGGAGGCCCACTAGAGGCATCCCATATTATTTAAAGGGATGTTACCAAATTCCTGTACACCCTCAGGAATTGTAGGTCACCCTTCTATGATTGATATTCTGTGCTCCCCCTTGCTATCTTAATAATGACTCACTGGTGCCCTCTTCAATATTAACCAACAATGAAGTTTGTCCGCTCCAACAAATTGGGGTTGTCTGGAGCAGTCAAAGCTCCATGACTGGCTAATGCAGACACCATTTAAGTGGAAGTTGGCAAGCACTGGTTGATATGGCCACAGTCTCAGTCTAGTAAACTTGTACAGTTGTCCAGAAAGGTTGGGGAAATGATGACTCGGTTGATGTGCATGAGACACTTTTTTACAAAAGAAATTGGTGCCAAAGAGATGATTGTGAAAAAATCCAATCAGGTAATGAACCTGCCCTTCCTTAATGCGTTACTACAGGAGGTAGCACTAGATAGAGGTGGAACTTTGTTTTTTAGATGCTTATCTTTCTTCTTCCGTGGCATGAAGCACTTCTCGGCTACAGCCAAACCAGACAAATCTGTATTGATTTTCCTCTGTTCAGGCCCATCATTATTCAGAATTGCTCTGCCCCAGGTCACTCAATGGCAGGGGTTGGCAACCTATGGCACACATGCAAAAGGCAGCACGTGAGCTGATTTTCAGTGGCACTCATACTGCCCGGGTCCTGGCCACCAGTTTGGGGAGCTCTCCATTTTAATTTAATTTTTAGATGAAGTTCCTTAAACATTTAAAAAACCTTATTTACTTCACACACAACAATAGTTTAGTTCTATATTATAGACTTTATAAAAAGAGATCTTCTAAAAATGTTAAAATGTATTACTGGCACATAAAACCTTAAATTAGAGTGAATAAATGAAGACTTGGTATACCACTTCTGAAAGGTTGCTGACCCCTGCTATGGGATGAAATCATAGGCGTGTGCACAGGGTGTGCCAGGTGTGCCCAAGCACACCCTAATGTCTCAAAAAAAAAAAAAAAAAAAAAAAAAAAGTGGCTTTCAATGCAAAGTGCAGCACCTTTTATTAAAAAAAAAAAATTCCCTGGGTGCACACCCTAATGAAATGTGCTGCGCACACCTATGGATGAAATCCAGCCCTTCTTGCACAAAGTCTAAATCACTAGCAGGAAATCAGGCAGATGGTGAGACAAATGGAATTCAACACACATGATCCCGCAGCCAGACACCAGGCCAGCCCCTCTTTGACTGCAATTCCAGTCTCTGGGCTGGATTCTGTCTGCGGCCCCTCTCCATTCCCTTCTGGGAGGTTTTGAGTCGCTGAACTTGCATAATCATGTATTCCGTGAGTCTTGCCTTAGCCTATCTTTTAACCAGAGCAGCGCGCCCCAGGGGTCAGAGTAAATACTGGTCATCCAACGTGTGGCTATCCAGGTTTTCTCTCCTCCCCCCCATACAAAGCCCCACTGCAGACACCAGGCACTCTGCACCACCATGAATTCATTTTGTCTGAATAAGAACTAAAGGGCTACTTGGCTCGAATCTTGTAAAGCACTTTGGTGTGAAAGACATCATAGAAATCTAAGATATTATTTGGTGCATGAAATTATGCTTAGAGTATCTCCTGTAATTTAACTGCTGATCATTTCCTTTTAAACTTGGATGGTTTGACCAGTCCATCTTGTCATATTTCAGGACTTGGGTGCATGATAAAATTCTAGCATAGTTTCATAAAAGGTATTGCCTGGTTCACTCATTACACTGGTCTATAATTTTTTAGAAGTCGTCTGCTTCAGAGATAAAAATGTGATATTTATTACGTATTTTGATGTGCTGAATTCAAATATGACAATTAAAACAACTGATTTGGCTACTGTTTCTAAGATATTTAAATTTTTACATTTTATGTCTATGTATATTGTGTAGATAGTAGAGTTTTAATCATAAATTGTAAACCTAGGTCTTTTCATGTGTTTATGGTTGCTTTACATGATAATATTTCACCTGTCCTGTTTATGTAACACTTTAAAAATCAGCAAAAGGGTTATATAACTGTATTATGAAACAAAAGGCAAAAAGCTATTATGTACACAGTTTAGTCCTATTCAGTGTCTACTCGGCGCTTCTTGGCTTGTCTCTTGTATTCATTAAATGGAGCATCTCTTGTTTCCTTTTCCTGTTCAACCACTGGCGAAGATTTGTTGCACAAGTGTTGCAGCATATGTATGGGGCCCACCTCTTGTCCTGATCTCCAATTTTGCAGCCAAAATAAAGGTGACAGGCTTTCTTAACCATAGTGGTTATACTGCGCTTTTGTGATGCAAAAGTCACTTCACCACAAACATAGCAGAAGTTATCTGCACTGTTCACACATGGACGAGGCATCTCTGCTCACTTTGGCTAAACAGAAACGTGTCCTTTTGCAGAATCAAACACTGACAAATAAGAGAGCACGACACTGTATGATTTCTAGAGCTGATATAGGGCAATTTGTTCAGCAGAGTGATGTAAGCTTCGTTATGATTGCATCATCCATGACTTCTAGGAATAACATGATGCAATTCATATCATGTATGACACAATACCAGCTTCAGATTGCATCATTCATTGTTTTGCCTAAAAAGCAAGTACTGTCCAAACCCAGTCATAGATTTATTCATAGATCCAGTCAAAGATGTATTTTAGTCATTTCTGGTTTAAATTGAGATCCCTTCCCTTTATAACTCATTTATCCTCTGCCATTCCCATGTCAAGGGTCATATATACTGACCCAATATCATATCTTGAAAACTAGAGCCAATCAACAATTTTAAGCATCATTTTCATTCTCAGTGACCCAGAATTAGTAAAGTTTGACTACATTTATTTTAGAAGCATTGTGGCTGTAGAGCAGTGTTACCTGTCAGAAAATGCATGCATTAGAGTATTTAGGAAAAGGGGGTAATTTTAAAGGATCAAGCAATATTGTGCCTCAGTGTTTTAATTAAGAGCATCTTTAACTGATTTGCTGTCATATTTTTCCATATGTTCTTAATTTAAATAGTTCTACCTTCATCGCATAATAATTTAATTGCACAGTACCATTATGGCAGGCATTCCAAAATTCCCCCGAGCTATCTGTATTTTATGGAAAAGCAATGTTTAGCATTCATAAACAGCATTTCACTGTCATTTTGTTTTGCATTTTCAAGTGCTAAGAAATTGGTGTATGATATTCTTTATAATGCATCAGGGAGAAAGATAATTGAACTGCTGCTCTGACTGTGGTGTAAAAAATATTAGGGTTAGCTGGTTGGGCATTTATTTTCCCTATGAAATTTTTTGACACACATGGATTATTTTTTTCCAGAAAATTTTCTTTTTAATCAAAATTATTTTTTGTTTTTTAAAAATAATAGTGGATGGAAAATTTTCAGCTATCTCTAGTAATAAAGAAACCGTGATGGCTGTAAGCCAGGTGTTTGTCAGGAGTAGTGTAGTATCTCTAACACAAGACAGAGGTGCTCCCGCTCATCACACATACCCTCTTGCACCAGGCATTTAATTGGTTCCAGTGTGGGGGTTACAGGGCTTCTTACCATGTAACCTGTAATGTGGGTTCTCCTCAGCCTATTCTGCATGACTCAGTGCTCTCTGAGAAGTGCAGCAGTGTGGGGACCGTGGCCTGCAAGGCCACAAGATCTGACCTCACAGCATCTCTCCCTGTCACATGAGTTCAAAGCCCATCACTAAATCTCTGGTCTTTTGCCCCTGGGAACTGTTCATTTTATTTGCTTAACCATATTGGAAACCAGTCGTGAGTTGCGACAAATAAACACCACTATCCCAGTACCGGGATAAGCACTATCTTAGTACCATTAGGTACTAAGCATGTTCCTATTTGCCCCACTATGGCTTGAAGGGGATGCAAGACAGGGAATGCTGTCCAATAAGCACCCCTCTCCTGTAGCTGGCCAATAGGTGCCAGAGACTCCCAGGGGGTGGACCTACCTGTTGTTCCTTGGCAAACGTTTCCCTACCTTTTACTGGGACTGTCCCGCTTTCACCACTGGTCTCATCAATTTCCCCCTGTTCGTTCATCTGGGTGGGTGGCATTTTTATAATGTTTTAGCAAAGCTATATTTCTGGTGTGTCCATTGCTATGGAAAGGATGGGACTCGTAGTCAACACAAACAGGTTTCTTTGTTGAGGTGCTGGGCACCTCCAGACACACTCTCTAGCTTGCAGACTAAGGTATGCAGCTTGTGCTGCACAGGATCTCTCAAAGCCCTGGCCTCGACTCATGACTCCATTAGTTTTCTTTTTAATCCCTAAATACAAGGTGAGATCAACAGCAGAAGACATTCCAATGACCATGGTCTCTACTGGAATTTACAACAGAGCTGTAAGAGGTTTGGGGTCCAGGAGCCCTACAAACCATGTGTAAATAATTGGGAACTAAGGTAAAAACAGTAGTTAGCTCAAAAATATTACTGAGTTGATCCAAAGATGGAGGAGTCACTGCGGGGGAGGATGCCAAGCACAATGATGAGGTCACTTAGGCACTATGTTAATACAAGTTGTAATAATAATCGTACATATCTGTTGCTTGGTATCCAGGGGGAGGAAAGCAGGCTGTCTGAAACGGTGATATTTGTCTAGTCCTGTGCCTCCCTGGCATAGTTTAGCTAAGGAAAGGTCATTTGCTGTAGAGCTGCACACCATAAACCCTCTGTTCATCTGTTAGGTACATAGGCAGGCAGTGTTGCGTGACAAACTGACACTTCTGCCCTTGTCTAAATGTGGGTAGTGACAAATTTATAAGCCTGTGATTGTTTCCCACTCAAATGAGGAAAGTGAACAATCAGGATGAACTTTGTTCTGACATTTAATCTATAACTGGGTTTGCAGCGGCTTACTGGCTAGACTAATAAATTTGATAATGCTGATAAGATATTTTTAGCTGACATCACTAGGTTGGTGTGTATTCAGACTTCTCTGGAGAGGTGGCTGTGTGTTTTAATATAAAAACCTAACGAAATCATTTACATTTATGCTGCTGTTAATTTACCAAATTCCTCCGAGTAGAAATAAAATACCTATTCTTGATATAACACAAACTGTGGGGGAGAGTGTGGGGAGGGCAGTGAGTGGGGAATAGGCCTTTAATACCACATGGCAGAATGAAAGGGAAGGTTCTGTTTTCACACATCTGGAAAATGCTGGCTTTAGGGGTAAAGGAAATATTCAATGTTTCCTACATATACATAAGGACCATGCAAAGCATTTTCATTTTTAGAATCTTTGGCTGGAGGTAGGAGGGTAAATGTGTCAGAAAATAGTTTAAAATGTAAATATGACATTACTTGTATGTACTGTGTGATACAGGAGACCCTGCTGTTCAAATAAATTCCTGATGTCAGTATTGCACAAAAATGCTATTTACCAGTAATTCTTTTCATGTTGTTCATTTAGCTGGTACTGGAGTCTTTTCAAAATGTCTACCTTTTTGTCATCACTTCGCTGGATATTCTAATTGTACATACTGTACATGGACCTTTATTTCTAACTGGGGAAAAGCTGAGCACCTCATCTGATGTCCCATTTCTGAAGGAGAGTCAGTTAGCCCCAGGCAGTGCTTTGGTAACATCCTGTTGTTGATTAAACTGTTTTTCTTTATAAGAGGCTACATCTGGTTGTACAACAAAGAGAATTATGCCATTAGATGAAAGGGTTAAGAGCATGGTTGGTACTGAGACAAAGGGTCAGCCCAGGGTACGAACATAAACAAATGGAAGAGGGCACTTATAAATGTGGATTAGCGTATTATCCCCAAATGCCTTTTAGCTGACTCTTTACAAAAGCTAGGCAGGTTTTCTGCTTATTCATCCACACATCAGCTACTTGTAATCTTTGGTATGCCAGTCAGTCAGCTTCTTCATCACTACCAAGGTGTTCTTTGTCCATGTGAATTGTCTTCTCAAATATATTTTTTTTTAAAAAGTGTCCTGCGGGTTTTACCAAAGAAGATAAAAATAGTGGGTTAGTGATTTTAATCCTCAGGTTTGAAATACATGAAGTCCCAAGAACCATAAGTTGCGTCTACACTGCAGAAAATTCCCACAGCAGAGAGAATCTGAGAGAATCAGAATCTAGGTTAACTGATTTGGGCTTGTGCTATAGGGCTAAAAATAGCAATGTAACTGTTTCTACTTGGACTGGAGCCCAGTCTCTGAAACCCAGTGAAGAGAGGGGGTCTCCAAGCCAGGGCTTGAGCTTGAGTGGGAATGACTAGACTGCTATTTTTAGTCTTATCACATGAGCTACTTGACCCAAGCTCTGAGACTCACTGGGATGTTGCTTTTGGTGGGGGGCGGGGGGAAGGGGGCAGAGGCAGTGTAGATGTACCTTTTTAGTCTCTAATACCAGCAGGATCAATTTAGCCCTTCAGCTTCTTGAGGGTTTATATTTTTGTCTAGTTCAAAAGGAAGGATATTGTGGAAGTTCTATGGCCTGTGTTACACAGTAGGTCAAACTAGATGATCATAATGGTTCCTTCTGGCCTTAGAATTGATAAATTCATGGAACCTAGAGCTGATCCTTCATCTGAGACCTTAGAACCTTGATTTTTTTTTTTAAATCTGTTCTGCTTGGGAATTAAATATTCTTTTTGGTAAGAGAAGGAGGCAGCACCTCTCTTTAGCCAGAATGTTCCCTCTTCCTCTGTTACATTGTACAGTCTGCCATATTGAAGGCTGGCTGCATTTCAAAGCTGCTGTTGGCATATAGGGCCTGATTCAGAGTCCTTGAGGTCAATAGACATACTCTCACTGACTTCCAATGGGCTCTAGGTCAGGGCCACAGTGTGCTTCACAAAGCATTGCTTTCAGTTGATCCTGTAATTCCCTGTCCCTGAGATCTTGGTAAATGTTCTGTTGCAACTCCAAGGCCAGATCTACGCTATAGACTTATATCAGTATAACTATGTTGCTCAGTGTGAAAAATCCACACCTCTGAGCGATGTAGTTATACTGACTTAACCTCCCATGTAGATCGTGTACCACCGCTCAGGGAGGTACATTAACTACACTAACGGGAGCAGCTCTCTCATTGGTATAGGAACGTATTTACTTAAGCACTACAGCTTAGTTTTCATTCTTTATGAATCCATCACAGAGCACTGGAAGGAACACTACCAAAAGCTTCTAAATCAAGAATCGACTCTGTGACTGACAACACCATCAACTCCATCCCTCGGCACTCAGTCTGGGAAACTCTTGCCGAGCCATGCACACCTGAGGAGATCTTCAACGCAAGTAAACAAATGAACAATAAAGCACCAGGTCCTGATGGCATACCAGCTGAAGTACTGAAAGTTGGGGGTGAAACACTAACAAGCTTCATTTGCTGCTCCTCAAAACCTGGCACACCGAAGAAATCCCTGCTGGCTTATGTAATGCTAACATTGGCACCATTTTCAAAAAAGGGAGACAGGGACAACTGTGGCAACTAACAAGGCATTTTCCCTCCTTTCCATCACTGGGAAGATTCCTGCTAAAGTCTTCCTGAGTCACCTCCCTCTTGCAGAGGAAATATTGACAGAGTCCCAGTGCGGCTTCAGACCGCGAGGCACTACCAACATGATTTTCACAGCCCGGCAGATCCAGGAAAACTGTCAAGAACAACACCAGGAGCTGTATCTAGCCTTGATTGACCTGATCAAAGCCTTCAACTCTGTCAACCATGGGGCTCTGGGGAAAATCATGTCAAAGTTTGGCTGCCCAAGCAAATTTATCACCCATTATAAGACTCCTCCATGACCAGATGTCCGTCTCCATCCTGTGCAGTGGCTCCACCTCTGACCCCTTTGTCATCCGAACTGGCGTAAAACCAGGTGATGTACTGGAACCCACCCTTTTCTCCATTTTCTTACCAGCTATGAAAACATTAACCCAAAACCGTCTACCACCATGGGACATTGACATCCAATATCAGACTGACAGCAACCTCTTCAACTTTTCTCATCCTCACCAGAACTAAAGTAATATCAGCAACAATAACTGAACTCCAGTACGCAGATTGTGCTGTAGTTGCACACTCAAAGGAGGATCTACAAACAGCCCTTAATAGCTTCTCTGAAGCTTACAAAAGCTTAGGGCTAACTCTGAATATTGGCAAAACAAAAGTTCTCCACTGGGATTCTCTGGTCAATCATCGGACCCAGCAAAGAAGATCTACGCTGACAAAAAACAGGAAAATGTAGATTACTTTGCCAATCTTGGCAGCCATCTCTCACAGAGGGTAGCCACAGATGTCAAGATTCAGCACAGAATCTGCTGCGCCAGCATCGCCTCTGGCAGACTGTCTCGCCAGGTGTTCAATGATCACAACATCAGAACACATACTAGACTTTTTTAGTTTATAAAGCAGTGGTAATCCCAACTCTCCTGTATGGTTGAGAGACTTGGGTGACCTATAGAAAAGACCAGAAAAACCTGGAATGCCTACACTAGCAATTTCTTTGGAAGGTCCTGAACATAAGTGAGAGGATCATTGCACTAATGTTGGCCTCCTGTGAGGACGCTGACATCTCCAGTGTTGAGGCCCTTATTATCCAGCACCAGCTGAGGTGGAACAGGCCAGACACTGTGTGCCCATGCCTGATATACTCTTAACAAAACTGCTGTACACCCCACTCACCAAAGGAGAAAGGAAATGGGGAGGACAAAGAAACGCTTTAAAAACACCCTTAAGATAAACATCAAGAGATGTGGCATCGACACCACACCGAGAGGGACAGCAGCCCAGGATAGGAATAACTGGTGAAGACTTGTCAGAGAGGGAACGTCCACTTCTGAGGAAAATCACCTTGCCCAGGTCACAGAAAAATGCCAGAAAAGAAAGGAAAGATGACTGTCATGCAGCAGTTGTGGCCCAACTCCTTCCAATACCACCTGCAATGTCTGCCAATGTCCTGTGGCTCAAGGATCAGACTCCTCAGTCACCAGAGGACCCATGAAAAATAAAACCTATGAAAGAGATCATCCTCGACCTCAAGGGATCGCTGAGGAACATGATGATGACAGTTTAGCTTGGCTCTCGTGCTGTACGTGAAGACAAGCCCCAAGGCAGGCATATGTTTTGAGTCCTTAAACAAGTCAGAATAAGGTTGGGCCTTTACCTAACCCTGGATCCTGCCTTGCAAAGCCATTTAAGTAAGCAGAATTAGAGGGTACTCAGTACACTACAGAGTGTGTGCCAACAAAATTTCCTTCTGAGGTTTTATGCTGGAATTTTTCCAGGCTTATGAATGAAGATTTCCTTCTCGTGTGACTTTCATAAACTCCACTTTACACGTTCAAGTGTGCCTTACTTTAGAGCTTGTTTTTCTGAAGTTCTTTGACTACAAGTAAGTAATGTCCCCAGCCTCCTTTAGTTGGCTACTTTTCATTTCCAGCCCTCAAAGTTACAAACCAGCTCCAGAATAAGAGCCAGTAGACAGCATTTTTAACTGGATAATTTGAGACTCACATGACACATTTTGCAAGATGACAAAGGCCACATCTTAAAAAGAGAGTAGGGCCATATATCCAAGTGCTCAGCACCCACAATTGGGGCCCAATTTTCAAAATTTTATTATCTTCTTTTTGTATTACCACAGAACCTAGAAGCCTCCATCCTGGACCAGAGCCCCATTGTGTTAGCTGCTGTACAAACACAGAACAAAAAAGCTGGTCCCTGTCCCAAAGATCTTATAATCAAAATGGAGAACACAAGACAACAAATGGATACAGAGAGACTGACACAGGCGCACAAAAAAAAACAAAGAGAAAATATGAGTCTGTATGATAGGCAGTAGTATTAGTACATTTGTGGCCTAACTGTTGCCAAGTTTTTGTAGCCTTCATGGCAAAGGAGAGTTTAGAGTTTAAAAAAATGACTTGGTACCCAGCAACTCCCACTTACAGCCACATTTTCAAATTGATGACCTCTTTTGAAAATCCTGTGGCTCCAGTCCTTCTGTGAGCTCCATATAACTGGACCCCTGCACCAGTATGGAGCCCTATCAACTTCAGGGGAGCTTTGTAGGGATATTGGGTCTGGCCAGTCAGTGCTCAGGATCAGGCCCTAACATAATGACTGCACTCTGCATCACCTCTCGTTCCATGAGAAAGCTGAGATGATTTTTTCTACAAGTATTTGAAGTGAAAAGAAAAGTGGTAAAATCTAGAAGAGAGAGTTTAGTTGGAAAGACAATATTGGATGCATAAATACTACCCCAAAGGCTAAGATTTTAATAGCCTCCATCTTTCAAGAGCTTTTTTATTTTTTGGATAATAGGGCAGTGTTTAATCCCTAAATAGATTCCCTTTTTAATTTTCCAAGACAGCTTCTATGCTTTGAACAGCACAGGAGTACGGCTCTATGGAAAAAATTTGTTTTAAAGCGGCACAGAACCACTGAAGTCGGGGGACCTGCTTACTCTGAACCTGAATTTGCTCTAGGGTCATTTCACATTTGAGGATGTCATGCATATAATTAATTTATAATGTCTCCACTTATTCACGCCTGAATTGGAGTTATTTTATAGGTTTTAATAGCAGAACATTTTTATACATCTTTTTTACTCCTAGCCAGAAGTCACCCAGTATATAGCGCAGCATTTGAGATACGAGAGGAAAAATGTTTCTTTTGTGCTGCTCACATGGCCCCCATCACCATGCTATTGAATGCCTCCCAGTCTTCAACGTATTTTCTCCTCACAGTAACCAGTGTAAGAGATTCTTATTCTCATTTTATGGATGGGGAACTGTCTGACGCACAGAGGGACAAAGTGCTTTGCTTTGCTCAAGGTCACACAGGAAGTCTGTGGCTGAGAAAAGAATTGAATCCAGGTCTCCTAAGGTGGTACATCTTCTCTCTGATTGATTACTATTAATTGGAAGTATTGGTGTGTCTTCCTCCCCCAACGCCTTTTTGTTTCAGAAACACCTTCTTTCCCCTCCTTTCCATTCTTTTACAATGAATAGTGGTGAGAAACGTAAATATCATCCTTTGTAACCAAGACCTCCCAATACATGTAACCCCCAAGAAATCACGCTACCATCAGCGCACTCTTAACAGAAAAGCGCTCCATGTGCCAGAAAGCTGTTAGGAATGATGTCTGACTCTTCTCCACCATTGACTCCAGTGTCACTGTGTCCCATGGTCAGCAGAGCACTGAAATGTCAGTGACTGTGTCTCTTCAGTAGCTTTCGCCAGTGATGACACTTTTGATCAGCTGATGTACAGAAACAGGAGACACTCGGGGGTTTGGGATACAACACAGTGTTTTTCAAAATGTCAACTGTAATGGAAACTTAATCTTCTAACAAGTTTCATCTGGCTGCTATTTGCAGGCAATGGGAGTGTTGCATCTTAGCAAATGGCATCAGAACTGAAAGGTTCTGTTGATTTCCCTTTGTTTCTCCCAAAAGGACTCTGACGTGTATAGTTTTGGAATTAAATTAATTTGATTTCCCTAAGACAGGGACATGCTGTTCTCTAGCGTCTAGCTTTTTTAATATCTACATTTTTTCTCTTGAGAAACCCCACAGAATCTGTTCACACAGGATGGTGAGGGTTGCAGTGCTGCTGCCACTCTAGCTGCTGCCCTTTTGCCTGAGCGCAAGTTAATAGATGAATCCTGATCCCCTTGTGTCTAATCAGCTGTGAGGCGAGATAGAAAGCAGGCAGTAAGCCAATCCGAGCCAGCATGGCTTCTGTGCAGTGTGAAACAAATGGGCAAAAATCAAAGCTTGCCAACCTGTGGGGCGTGCCCTTTAGAGGGGCACAGAGGAACAGTTGGGCGGGGGGGCCTGGGCTAGCCCCCAGGAGGGGCAGGGAGGGAGCACCACCCAGCCCCGCTCTGCCCCCAGCTCTTCTCTGGCCCAGTCCCACCCCCGGCTTTGGCCCCAGGCTCCAGCCCCACTCCCAGTCATGGCTCCACTACCAGACCCAGTTGTGGCTCCTCGCCGGGTCCTGGCTCCTGATCCCCGCAGTGGCTCCACTCCTGACCTTGGCCACAGCTTCACTCCCAGTCCCAGCTCCGACCCCTCCTTCAGCCTAACCCGGCTCTTCCTCTAGCCTCAGCTCCTCCCGCAGCTCTGCCATCAGCCCAAGCTCCTCTGCTGAACCAACAGCGCAATAAAGGGAGGTGGGGCAGACAGACTCCATTACTGGAAATGGGGGACATGACAGGAAAAGTTTAGGCACCACTGCAATAGAGAAATAAATGCTGTTTCCCAATGTAAAGTGTGGGTGTACTCTGAAAAATGACGGCAAAAATGCCATTGTGGTTCTCCGTGTTTAACGGTATTCGATGGCTTCTGAACCAAATATGCTCAGTTTACAAGTAAAAAGATCCCCCCCCGCCCCTGCACCCAACTGCCAGCCCTGCAAACTTAACCTGGAATCATTCTGCCAATCAAGGTGGTTTCTTCTGCGTGCCCAGTGATGATGACGATAATGCTGTTAATAATAATATCTAGCTTTTGTACAGAGCATTTCACCGTTAGATCTGTGAGTGCTTTACAAAGGAGGTAAAAGGTTCTGCTTACCAAACTGCACCCTCACTTAAGAACATAGGACTGGAAGGAACCTCTTGGGTCACCTAGGCCAGTCCTCTGCTAACAGGCAACCACGTCATATAATCCCTTTCACAAGCTTGTCAAACTTACCAAATTGACACTGATGCAATCTGTTCTCTTCAGTGGGTTTGTTCGAGTCTCACCCATTGCGGGAGGGGTTAGTGATCCATCTGCTGGTGATTCACAAGAAGATATAGGTCTCGATCCAAAGCTCGTTGAGGCCACTAAGGACTAGGTCCAAAAAGCGATTTAGGCTCCTAAGGGCCAATTTAGGCATCAAAGGCCAATATACAGATCCTCAAAAACCCCCATCAGCTGCCATCTAATCCTGCAGGTGCATAAACTCCCTAAATTTCTGCTGATTAAAGTATCTTAGGGGAATAAAAACCTGCTGCTGGGCATATCCACCCCAGTCCTGATCCCTGGGCACCCTAGCTTATGCCTATCCCCTGCACAGCCCTCAGACTTGGGACAGGTCTACTCTTAAGATACTGCTGCAACATAATTACACTGATGCAAGTCTATAGTATAGCCCAGACCTAGGTGTTCCTCTGCCTATCTTACCTTCAGGCCTGATCTGGTGGGTGTTCTCAGTCTGCCCAACCGACTGGCCCATTCGTCTAAGATGGGGGAGACCCTGGCTCAATTTACCTCCCCTGTGCCTGATGTAGAGCAGAGAATTGAACTGCCGTGTCTCACCTCATTGGGCCGAAGAGTGAGTGACCCTGTCTCTATGGGGGTTAGGACGCTCCTGTGGAGCTTTGGAATTCAAGTCCTGATTCCAATAAATAGTTAGTTATTTACACAGAGTGGGACAGTTTCAACACATGAGACTGAGAGCTCCCAACTGCAGAATATCTCATAGGCTAGTGGTTAGGGGCACTCATCTGACAAATAGAAGATGTAGGGTTTGGATCACTGCTCCAAATCGGGCAGAAGGAGGCAACCACTTCCTCTTACTCATTTTTTGTGACAAAGGGCAAAGCCATCCAAGTTCAGGAGAGGGTTCATCACGGTTATGAATCCCAAGTGGTGACAGGCACCTCCTTCTGGCTGCCTGGACTTAGAATCAGGGCTTAGATCATACCCCTCTCCTCAGCATTTCCTATTAGCTAGCTTAGGCATCTCTTGCTCAGCATGCTGGCTTTTGTGAATACCATTCCTAGGCTCTTAGCTCTCACCACGCATTGTCTAGGAAGGGAACCTGGGCAACTAACTAAGAGCTGTGGATTCCACTAAGCGACAGCCTAAATGGTAGGTATTGCAAAGCTGAGTCTACCAGTCCCATGTTTGGGTCTAGCCCAAAGAGTCTTTCCTCTGACTTCAGTGGGCTTTGGGTCAAGCCCTTAAACTCTACCTCACATTCTCTGGGACCGGGGCCTGCAGAAATAACAAGAGTAAAAAACAATTACCATTTGGTTTTGACACTGAAGTCAGCAGCTCTGTCTCTGTACACACCCGGGAAGGAGATCTGTGCAGGAACAAAATACTATTTTAAAAGAATGGAACCGCACTTTAGGGAATTGATATTTTAAAAAGGAGATATGGCTATTATTCAGTAAATTACATTGGGAATGCTCAATGGACTATGTCATGCTAATTGCAAAGCAGAATCTGATTTGGGCCAGATTTTCAAAACACAATCCCTAACCTGTACCTGTAGAAAATGTATGTACATACAATGGCACTCATGTTTACCTGGCTGGTATACGCAGTGTGGGTTTTGCCTGTATAATTACATACCCAAAATTCTCAAACTCAAGAATTTAGTCCTGTATTATTTTCCCTCTGAATGATGTCTCTTATAGCTCAGGTATTTTATTATTATTTGCATTTAGTAATAAAGTGTATTTTTTTTACTGGTTTGTTAATATTCAAACCTATAGCTCCTCCTGTTTTCTGTCCTCTTGAGTCATTGTGTCTCATGGATGATTTTGTTAATTTTGCTGAATCATTTAGGAATTTGCTTTGTTTACAGTGATTGACAATGTCTTTATTAGACATAGCCTGGCCCAAAGAAAATTAGAGTTTAAATCTCCCAACTGTCAATAAAAATAAGATTTTATATTTCCCACTGAACATAAATATCAAAAACTTCTTTTGATTATTTGTAGGGATATTGGTGATGGCCATGAACAGATTATACAAAGTGATAGCTCCCTTGAAATATTAGTCAATTTAGTATGCGTAGAAAATCTACCATTTCTCTTTTCAACTTTAAAAGTTGTTTAACAGTCCAATTTGATAGCAGCCTTCAGAGGGAATACAACAAAATGCTTTACAAATAAGATTATTCAACTTTGGTATCAAAGCTAAAGGACAAAATATTCACAGGTGCCACTGGAAAAACGGATGGTTTTGACCTTATTGATGATAGGTAGTGGAAATCTGCAGGTACAAAAAAGAATAAATTGATGAATGGGGCCAAAAGGCATGAGTTCTCTGAACATGGATGCATTCAGATCTGCACAGTGTTATCTGTGGAACTTACAAATTTTTACATTAAAAAGCATTTGAATGTAATATTTTACTATCAACATTTGATTTGATGGGCACAGAAAAGGAACTAAACTTGAAAGACCATGCTGGCTGATGTGTTCAGTTTTCACAGAGTTGTCAATTGAGCTCTGCTCTCTGTTTCATGAGATTGTGGGACTGGGCACTAAAAACCCTTGAATTTCAAATTCTGGCTCTGTCAGCTGTGGTTTCTGTTGCCTTGGGGCAATCACTTCATTTCTCTGCCTCAATTTCTCCATCTACCAAATGGGGTGTAATAGTGATCTAATAGTGCGACTGTAACTAAGACCCTTGTGTTGAATTGTATGACTTTCATATGTTTCCCCAGCCCCCAACGCACATTTCATTTGGTCTTTTCAAGCAAGTGGAATTAATAAGCAGACTACAGCAGAACTCTTAAAAATGTCAGCATTCGTGTTCAAATACCAGTCAAGTTGAGGTGTCAAAGGTGCTTTTGTGCTTATAGATATTGCTGTCTCCCCGCAGGGTCCTCTCCTCCTTTCTGTGCTGTAGGCTGGGTGCTCATCTGTACTTCATGGGCCAGATTTTCAAATGACCTGAGCACTCATTTAGGCATCTAACTAAGGGGCCAGATGTTCAAGAAAGCTCAGCATGCTGAGTACATGGTGGTGGGTGGGGGCAGTTCGTCAGCTGATGTAACTTGTGACAGCTTCATTGATTTTAATGGAGCTATGACAACTTATAGCAGCTGAGGATCTGGCCCTTGGTGGTGGATAAAATTTTCAAAAGTGCCTAAGTCACATTTTAAAAATGAATTGGGCTCCTAAGTCACTTAGGCACCTTTGAAAAATGTTATTCTATGTGCCTAAATGGGAATAGACTTATTGGGAAAATCTGGCCCCATTTCTAGGCGCTGAGCACTTGAAAATATGGTCACGTAGCCCTTAGAAAATCTAGTCCCATTTGAGTACATCTGCAACACACTGAGTGCAGTTATGTTGGGCTAGCCTGCTTACAACACATTGGTACACTCAGCCATTTTGTAGCATGGTTTGTTCTTTTTCTTTGTCGATGGAAATAACCCATATGAAGAGAATTGTGCTTCAACCCTGAAAATTTGAAGGCTACAATCAACTTTTAAAATGTCCTTTTCATTAAAATGTAATGAAAGTAAAAAATGATGAGTTCAGAAAAACACAGCCAACCATGACAAAATACATAAAACCCAAGAGGAGCAGTGTCTGCTGACAAAAATGCCACCATGCCTGAGTGTATGGAAAACACGAGAGAAAGGGAAAGAGTTTTTCCCTGCCAATGGGACATACGGGCAAACAATTCATGTTTTTAACTCTTTCATAGCAGATGCTGGGATCTGAGTAAGAAGGGTCAGTTTGAAGTGGTACTTCCCCACTGGCGGAGCTGGAGGGTAAATTACTTGGAGTTCATTAAATGTCTGCAAAAAGACAAGCTCCCTCTGGGTGTAGTAATGCTTTTACGGGACCATCACTGTGGATCTGGCATGTGACTGGAAAGTGGACCCTGAGAAACATCAGCTCTCTTCCTCCTTGATGACAGAAGGGTTGTAGCTCATAAAGTGTAAGGAGCTGGATGGCTTAAGTACCCTTCCCTCTGAAGGTATTTATAGGTGTGGATGAGGAAATTAGTGCATGTTCAACAGGCAATTTCTGGGTGGCTTTCCAAGAGGAAAGCTTGTCAGCCCCAAAGGGAACATTTTGCATATAGAGCTTGAATCCTGGCTCTTCATTCAATTCTTCATGCCTTGTTTCATCCTGCTTCAGGCCACGTGCAAAGGAGTACTGGGGAAGCGTACAGGGCAGCTGCTACTATCTCACTCCCACCTGTGTTCTGCTCCGCATTGCACAGTGTAAGACAGAATACAGACTCTTATTTCCAAAGTAACCACACTGGCCCCAACATTTGGGGAGGCCGGGCCTGAGCGCTGGAAGCTCCCTACAAGTGTGTGTGTGGAGTGGGGGACTGGGGACATAGGTGCCTGGACAATGGCCCTGCTCTGCCCTGAGGCCTGCTCCCGCTTGGCCGCCTCCTCCCTCTGAGTCCCCAGCCATACTCCCCTACCATTCTGCTGTAGGCCCTGCTCCCTCCTGTAATGACCCTCCCACTTCCCCCAGCCAACCACCTGTGCCTCTCTGCTTAAACACATGCTTAAGTGCTTTGCTAGGTGGCAGCCTGAGTTCTCAGCACCTTGCAAGACCAAGCCCTTTTTCAATTCCTAGAGGCTGGAATCTACATTCATATTTAGGCATGTAAATCCTTATTTAGATAGCTAAATTAGCATATATATGTTGAAAATGGGCATTTAGGTGCCTGGGTTTGAAAATGTGGGCCATAATTGCAACTGTGCCCTTCAACTATTATTTGAAAAGATTGCTGTAAGGAAATATAGATTTTCCTCTAACACGTTTTAGTCAGTGAGAAATGCAAAAAAATTGTCTATATATAATATACGCCATTTCTCACAATAATCATATCAAGTCACATGTATTAGGGGAAAGGATCCGGCTGGAGGCAACATAATAGTGGCACTTGAACAAAATAATCTAATTTTGAAAAAGCTGTGAAATATCATGAGTCTCAGTAGGATTTTGAATATATCTGCAGCAGGATAAGGTGAAGAGTACAGAATTATTCTTCTTGGGCATTTTGGAGACTTCTAAACAGAAATTAACTTCCACTGCATCTGTAGCCCCTCTGTTTTCTTTTCCTGAACACTGTGTGTGGTTTTGCTTGTACACACATTCCAGAAAAATGAATTTTTGGGCCCATAGCAGAATATTTTTAAATCATGAAACTTAATTATTTTAGACTGAAATGGAAGTTGTTCTGGGCATCCAACAGAGAACTCAAACTGTACCATGTGATTTAGATGACTAGTAAAATAGTTCAAGTATTGAATCATAAACGCATGGAATACTCATTGAACATTTTGTGAGTTATCCAGGAGCTAAACTTTGTTTGAAGAAAATATTTGAAAAGCGAAGTCCATGCAAACGAACAAACAAAAAAGCTAGTGAGAGAGAAAAGATGTTGTGGGGAAGGAAACCCTGAAAATCACGAAACAGAGAATGGAAAACTTAAATCTTTTTGTTTCCATGAACTAAATTGAAAAAATATTTTGTCAAAACAAAATTTGATTTTATTCCATAGTGTCAGTTTGAAACTATATAACATATATTATAGAATTTTTCATTTGGAAGATGATTTTTTGTCAAAATCAATATTTTCCCCACAAAAAATTTCAGTTTTCACAAAACTACATTAGCTGACAGAAAAATGTTTTTGGTAGAAAAATTTTGAGCAGCTCTAATTCTGGCTAGCACCTTTATTACAGAGAAACAATACTCTCTATAATCTGTGAGCACTGATTGTTACTTTGATTATACTGCAAGTGTGTGTGTGTGTGTGATCTCAATTGCTTATTACTTTTAATACTGTAGATCATCATTTTGACAATCTCATGGTCCTGTTTGATTTGCCATACCAAAACACTGTTTTTCTTCTTTTGCAAGTGGCTCCAACCTTTGTCTCTTCAGAGGAGTTGTGTGAAAAAATGTTGGTTTTGCATCTTATACTTAGAATTATTTTTTTACCCTTTCATTATTACCTTAGGGCAACTAATCAGAATACATTTTGCTGGGCATTCTAGCTGCTAGTAGTCTGTTCCTGAGAGACAAATGCCCAGACTTGCTCAGTCAGTTGAAAATACAGTTTCTCTCTGAGAAGCAACATATTTTTCTACTTAGACTGGAGGGGACTGTCTTTTTTTTTTCTGTGTTCATATAGCACCCAGCACAATGGAGATCCTGCTCTATGACTAAGGCTCCTAGATGCTACTTCACTACAAATAATAATGATAATAAGCTGGAACCTAATTTTTCTGCCCTTTATTTTTTGTCGGCAGAGTGCTAAGAGTCTGTATGTACCACCCATAGTTAAGGAATTAAATTAAAGGGATAATAAATGTGCAATTTGATATGTTTTCAGCATTATAATATAGAATATAACTATAATCACAGTAGCTATGTGCTAGCACAGGGGTGGGCAAACTACGGCCCGTGGGCCACATCCGGCCCGGGAGGCCATCCCATCCGGCCCGCGGCTGTGGAGGCTGCCCCGGCCCCTCCCCTGGAGCCGCGCAGCGTGGGCATAGCTGTGGGGTTGGGGCTGCGTGCCCTCCCCCCTTTCCTGGAGCCGGGCTGCATGCTTCCCCCACCCCCAGAGCCACGCCGCGGGGGGAGCGCTCCAGGGGGCTGGGGCTGCGCGCTGGCCCCTCCCCCGCAGCCACGCCGCGGGGGGAGCGCTCCAGGGGGCCAGGGCTGCGCGCTGGCCCCTCCCCCAGAGCCGCACCCCACTGGAAGCCCTCTGGGGACCAGGGCTGTGCACTCTGCCCCTCCCCTGGAACCACCCTGTTCAGGCAGAGCGCTGGGAGCCCGGGCTGTATGCTCCCCCCACCCCGAGCAGCTATGGTAAGAGGGGAAATGGGGGGGGGTTCCAGGGTGGTGGTTGGGGAGGGGGGGCTTTGGAAGGGGCAGTCAGGGAGCAGGGTGGGTTGGTTGGGGTTCTGGGGTGGTGCTTAGGGAGTGGGAAGGTGATTAGGATTTGGGACAGTCAGGGGCCAGGGAGCAGGGGAATTGGGTAGGGGGTGGGGTCCTGGGGGGTGGTTAGGGATCTGTGGAAGGGGCAGTCAGGGGACAAGGTATGTGTGTATGGGGGGTTGGATGAGTCAGGGATTCTCAGGGGGCAGGAAATGGGAGGGGGCTGGATTGGGGGCGGGGCGTTGACTACCCAGCCCTCGATATAATTTCACAAACCCGATGTGGCCCTCGGGCCAAAAAGTTTGCCCACCCCTGTGCTAGCAGCTCTCCTTGCTGCTAACACAGAATCTTTGTGGGCATGTCTACACTGTGATAAAAAAACCCACGGCTCTGAGTCTCAGGGCTGGGTCAGCTGACTCAGGCTTGTGGGGCTCAAGCTATGGGGCTAAAAATTGCAGTGTAGACATTGGTCAGAGCCTGGGCTCCAGCCTGCGCCTGAATGTTCCCTCTAATTTTTGACAGGACATGTGCAGAAAAAAATTCTGCCGTGCAAATTTTTGTGCTTCTGTGCAAATTTTTGTGCGTGCGGTATTTTTGTAGGATTTAGGATCTGTGTGCGCGCACACATGTGTACAGCTTAGAGGGAACAGTGGTTCTGAGCCCGTCCTCTCTCTTGGTGTCTCAGAGCCCAGGCTCTAGGCTAGCCTGAGCTTGAATGACAACACTGCAATTTTATAGCCCCACAGCCCAACCCCCAGGAGCCCAAGTAGCTAAGCCAAGCCAACTGCAGCCATGCCACAGGTCTGTTGTTATAGTGTGGAGTCTAGGGTGACCAGACAGCATGTGTGAAAAATCAGGACGGGGGAGAGGGGTAGTAGGAGCCCATATAAGAAAAAGACCCCAGAAATCAGGACTGTCCCTATAAAATTCGGACATCTGATCACCCTAGTATGGACGTGTCCCATGTGTGTAATACTAAGCTGCCTGTGAAAGAAAGCACCACAGATGCTAGCAGGGCCATCCTGAATGCTTCTGCCTCCATTCCCTATCTTGCCAGTGAGGACTTGTAGGACAAGCAGTATTATCAGCAGAAATCTCCCAGGGTTGTGGTGGATTCTCTATCACTGAGCATTTTCAGATCAGGATGGACTGTGTTTCTAAAAGAAACTGAACTCTAGGGTACAGATGTGGTGACCCGCATGAAAAAAGAAATACCCCCCCAAGCTTATTTTACCAGCTTGGGTTAAAATGTTTTTCCCCAGAACACAACTTCTTCTGTATCTGGACCTGGTACACTGCCACCACCAAACTAGGTCTAGGGTAGTTTGGGACCCTTCTTTCCCTTTCCACTAACCCCCCAAACTTCTTCCTTCCCTGGGAAGCTTGAGAGAAAAAAAACAAACCTCGCCTGCTCCTGCAAGAGGTGCCCGATCCAAAACCAAGATCTTACACAATGAAAAACAAGCAGTCAGCTTCTCAAAAGAAAGATTTTAATAAAAGAAAAAAAGAGAGGAATAAATCCCTTATAACAACCAATAGAACAGCATCTACCATAATTAACAAAAGGATTCAGAAACCAAACCTCTCTCCAAGGCATCTTTCTCCACTGTTGATATCTCTGCTGAATTTTACAATATCAAGAAGCACCCAGCCAACACTCACCACTGAGAACCCTCCAAGTGATAAAAAGAAGGTAAACTTACTGACTACAGTACTTGATAGAATCTTATAGTTACCGTGAAAGACATAGCTGTGTTCATCCCATAGCCGAGGTGAACCGAGAGAGACCTAGAGAGAAACTGAAACTTAAAATCCTTTGTCTCCTGAGGAATTTCTCATTGATCAGTTGTCCACCTCTCAGGTTACCTTTAGCTTAACCCCTTACAGGTGAATAATAATTCTAGGCTATTTCACACTTATGACATATGTTCTATTTCAAACAGAAATTAATTCAAGGAAGTCTTGTGGTCTGTGAGATCAGACCAAATGATTACAGTGGTCCTTTTTTGTCTTGTAATCTATTAAAAGTGCTGTGGCTAGAGGTTCAGAATCTCATGTGGCTGATGAGCTGCAGTTGAATGTGGGTTGAAGATTCAGCTACTGCTTTGCTTGGCTTATTTTGATTACTTTAGGGAAGGGTGGGGTATCATTTCCAGGACACACAAAGCGGGGGTCTCATTGCCCAGCTAGAGATAGAAGTGGGAGTTGTAAAGACACCTGGGATATGAAGGGTAGATAAAATTTTGTAGCAGCAGTTCATCCTGCTGCTAGTAGGGATCTGTGATTGTTGCAGGAGCTTGTTAAAATGTACTCCCATATAATATGCTACAGTAACTGTTCAGATCAATGAGGAAACAATACTATAAACTTCAGGGGTTTAGATGCAATGAAGCCTGAATATTGTTGAGCCTAAGAAGGAGGAACTGAACTAAAATGGAAACAAATGTTTTCTGAGTTGCAGTTGCAGAATATTGTGGCTTCTGCATCATTATCGTCTGATAACGGAACTTGTGGAGTTATAATAAACTACAGAGCTAATTTTAATTACTGACAAATGCCGCTTGGGTTGCTATGGAAACACAAAAGTGCCACTTCTACAAGTTTCAGCTGTGTATGTCTTCTAGAAAATCTCATATGGGTCCCAATTTTTCTTTTGTTTATACCAGTACAAATCAGGAATAACTCTTATGTTGATGGTGTTTAAGTGGTGTAAAACCAATAGAAAAGACAGCCCTACTATTTATTGTTATTTTTATTAATTTATATGTCCTGTCTAGACAGAGCTCAGCCAGGTGTGTGGCCCCATTGTGCTAGTCACTTGCAAACACATTAATAATAGATGATCCCTGCCCCAAAGGTCTTCCAGTGTAAAGGACGAGTTATGTATTGGATTGGAAGGACCCTCCTTGGTCATCAAGTTCAGTCCCTGCTATTGCAAACAACCCTTCTGGAGCCCATACTTGCCCTTGTGAGCACTTGCTCATGTGAACAGTCCCTTTGACTTCACTGAGGAAACGCTCATCAGAATGAGTCCAGCCAGAGGAGTGGGGTGGGGGGGTGGGAGAAGGGGGCATGGCCAGAGGAGCGGAAACAGGTTGTTCAGCATAAATAGTTAACACACATTACAAGAGACCATTCCAGGCGAGGTGGCCTGTGAACACTCTTCTAGTGATAGGGCTGAAAGGAAGGTGGGGGAAACAGCTGGAAGGAATTGGAGGGGGGAAGAGGAGGGGTTGTTAGTGGGTTACAGATTTGTTGTAACAAGCCATAAATCCAGTTTGTCTATTCAGTCTATGATTTTTAGTGTATAGCAAAGCTATGAATTTAAGCTTCCAGGTGTATCTTTTGAAAATCTACAGATTTCCTTTGAGAACGAGGACTGATATGAATTTACTCTTCTGAAAGCAATCACTAACTTTGCTGGGCACTAAAAATTGTGAACTGCATAGAGATGTTGGATTTATGGCTTATTACAACAGTCTGTAACCCACTAACAACTTCCTCCCCTCCCCAGCTGCTTCCCTCTTCTTCTTTCCTCCCTGAAACTGGAGAGAGATTCAGGTGCCACTTCACCTTGAATGGGCCCTTGAAATATGTGCTTACTCCTTCTTAAGCTAAACAATCTGTTCCATTTTGCATTTAGCTGTGACACTTTGAGTAAGTTTCCAGTCCTAAAGAAGAGGTCTGTGTTAGCTTGAAAGCTTGTCTCTCTCAACAACAGAAGTTGGTCCAATAAAAGCTATTACTTCACCCACCTTGTCTTTCTAATATCTTGGGACTGACATGGCTACAACAACCCTAACTAGACAAGACAAAAAGTGGGAGAAATGGAGGCAATTTACAAGCAGAACAAACAGAATGATGATTTGCTGCCCATTAGTCATTCCACAGCAGGATGATCAGATGTCCCGATTTTATAGGGATAGTCCTGATTTTATAGGAACAGTCCCGATTTTTGGATCTTTTTCTTATATAGGCTCCTATTACCTCCCGTCCTCATTTTTCACACTTGCTGTCTGGTCACCCTATTCCACAGGGGTTTTGTTGAGAGGAAGGGTTTGCAATTTCCTTTTAAAAGAAGCAATCAGATTCTGCATTTTCCCAGTGCCCTGGCAGGGTCTAGCCCTCTTTTCCTCCTTGTCATTGTTGTTTGTGTTGCAGTAGCATCTAGAAGACCCATACAAGATTATTAATATTATTAATAGTGTTATCATAGCAACAAGGAGCCCTGACCCCTGGCTCGCGCAATCAGGGCCCCATTGTGCTAGTGATCAGAGTCCCATGTGCTAGGTACTGTGCATACACACAGTAATAGACATCTTCTGCTCTAAAGAACTCTTAATCTAGACAAGACTGACAAAAGGCAGGAAGGAACCAGAGGCACAGAGAGATGATGTAACTTGCCTTAGGTCACACCACAGATCAGTGGCAGAGCCAGGAATAGATCCTAAATCAATGAGATTTATGTCATGTCTACACTTGTGCAAAGCTTACAGTGGCACAGCTGTCCCGATACAGCAGTGCCTCTGTAAAAGCGTTTGTGTAGCTACGTTATACTGACAGCAGAGAGCTCTCCTATCAACACAATAAAACCAGCTCAACATAGCACTGGGCACACTACCACTTACGCCATCAACACTTATGTTGCTTGGGGGGTGGTCTTTTTTCACACCCCTGAGTGACAAAAGTTTTGCTGACAAAAGTGCTAGTGCAGACGTGAGCTTAGGGGGTTAAGTGCCTAAGTCATTTCTGAAAATGGGAGTTAGGCTCCCAAGGCACTTTTGAAAGTTTCACCCCACCTCATTTATTCAGGTGCTTAAATTCTGATTCTGGAGCTGAACTTTAGGCACTAACTTTTGAAATCTTGTCTGCTTCCCAAGCAGTAAAAATGGCAATAATAATTACACCACCGTCCTACATCATAGGAGTGTTGGGAAAATGACTGTAAAGTGCTTTGAAGAAATGTGATAAGAATTATTATTAATGACAAAGAAGGTTAAATCACAACAACTTTAATTAAATGTCTCAAATGTAATTAAAACAGAATTAAGTTTATGCCATTTTGACAGCCAGATTATGTAGAGTGCGGCACAGGGAATCTTGCTCCCTTTTGAATGAATATCTGACAAAAACAGGACACTTTTCTATTTGCTATAAGACAAGTGCCATTAAATTAACCACTTCTGAATATATCTGTTATTGAGGGTAATGGTTGCTGCCCACAGATGAGACACCTGCTGGCAATCACAAACCTCACTGAAACTGATGGGCATGTTAGAGCCCTTTCATTCAGGTTAAACGAGGCAACATTAAATTCCCTGTTGCTTTGTACTAGCTGAAAAAATAAGACATCACTGCCCAAGGTACTGCACCACATGAGATGGACTGAAAAACAATTAACTCAGAAAAAATAAGAGGGGTTTCCCTAGGACTGATTGTAAGTGAAGGGGCTGGGGCACTAGTTGGTGGAACTGTGTGTGTCAGGAGCAGACAGGGTCAGAAATCCATGAGAAAGCCAGAAAAGCACTACTTGGGTATGGGGGGAAGCCAAGAGAGAGGGTTTCTTTTACCTCAAGGGTTCTCAAACTGGGGGACCCCTCAGGGAGTTGCGAGGTTATCACGGGGTTTCAGGAGCTGTCAGCCTGCACCCCAAACCTCGCTTTTCCTCCACCATTTAAAATGGTGTTAAATATATTAAAAGGTGTTTTTAATTTATAAGGGAGTCACACTTGGAGGCTTGCTATATGACAGGATCAACAGTAAAAAAGTTTGAGAATCACTGTTTTACCTTGACTACAACGTTGAGAGCTCAATTCACTTTTGCCCTGTCCCTTGTGCAGTCACTAATGCCAGTGATGAGGAAGGGTAGAATGCCACCAAGTCAGACTGGGAGTGGTCTGCAGCAGTGTAAATGAACACGTGAGGTGCAGCGCAGTGGTGCTTTTGTCATATAACCAAATGTAGTGGTGTTGTCCCTGGATCCCATACAGTGCAGGGACCAAGTAGGGGGTGGGTCAGGTTGGTGCCTCACCTCTTCAGCAGCTGTAAGGGCCGGTGGTGCAGCCTGAGGAACAGGCTAGGACAGCCCTGTGGTCCTAAATTGTGCCTTTGTTGTAACAGCCATTATGGATCACTACAGTGGTGCAGAATGGCCACTGTGTAGGCTTGGTGCAGACATGTCCCCTCCCAGTCCAGATTCGGCACTGGAATGCCACCTCTATGAGGAGGCAGCACAGAGCTGGTAGAGCTAGTTCTGCGTAGATACATTGGCTCTCTACTCAGGGGCCATTCTCTGGGGGCATTGTGCAAAGAGGACATCAAGCTTTGGTAAATTGGCCCTCTGTTCATATGTAACCCTTCTGCCAGGCCGGGTTAATAGCAGCAAGGGCCAGGTTCAGTACATAGGGGTCCCCTCTCAACAACACAAGGCAAAAACTGGCTCGAGCCCCCACCCAGTGACCTGGGAAAAATCCTAACACCTCCCCTGGGCGCCTCAAAGAGGCAATACTTCCCCTCTCGCAAGCACAGATTGGTGTATCAGAAATTTTTATTAACATGAGATAAATGACATCATCAAATTGGGGAAAAACACCACAACTAGGGTCATAAACCAACTCCTGAGCAAACCGCCACCCCAGCCGATTGGGCTGTGTCCCCTCCTTTAGGTCTGTGAGTCCAGTAACCCAAAAATCACCCAAAAGTCCAACAGCCCAAGAGTCTCTGTTCCTGGTCAGTGCAGAGTTCAAGAGTTAATCTGCAGTGTCTTACCTCCCAGCCTGGGTGGAAATGGAGGGTAGGGCAAGGGGCACCTTACGTGGTCTGAGGCCGACTGCGCTGCCTCTCCGTGAGGTTCCGCTGCAGCTCTAACCGCAATAGGCTCTGCTCCGCTCCGCTGGCTGTCCCACGAACCGCTCTGCCTGTTGATCCGCTAGCTGCTCTGCTAGCCGATACTCGAACTGCTCTGCAGCGCCAGCCACTCTGCCAGCAACACAAATGGCTCCGCTAGCCATCCTGCTAGCCGACACACAGACTGCTCTGCTGCACCAGCCACTCTGCACTATTTTCAAGCCCCCAACTTAAGACAGTGCTCAGTGATTTCTTTAGCTCTTAGGTGATTTCAGCATACAGTAGGGGAACCTTAGTGCAGGTGCCTTAGTGAGCCCAAAACCAATTTCAGCTCAGTAGTCTGAAATCAGGCTCCTTATAGAAGCAAAATTCAATTCTGACATTCTACAGTGTAGAGAGACAGGGTGCAATAAGCCTGTGAGGCCCTCAGACAAAACCCTCACCAAAAAGTATAGATACTTGTCCACCATCTCTCTCAATCTCACAGTGGTCTGAAACGCATGGCCCTTGCCCAGTGAGTGCTACCTAGATGATGGCGAGTCCCTCCATCATAACAAGGGCCAAGTACGTGTCCATAGTCCTTCATTCACATAATCAGTGTAACATCACTTTATCATTCCTGCCCCAATAACATAGAAACTGGAGCCCCCACATCAGCCGAAGTGGCCATGCGGGCTGCTGTGAGCTCAGGCTAGGCGCAGTGGGTGTGTCTATGCAAATTGATCAGCCCCAAAGTTATTTTCCATAACTCACTGCAATTCCCATAATTCACCACCAGATGTCAGAATATATCTCATTCCTGACACTGCTTACATCATATGTGTCTGACAATTCTCTTCTTTACTATAGTTTCAATCAGTTTGCCCAGTATGGAAATTAGGCTTACTGGCCTGTAATTGCCAGGATCACCTCTGGAGCCCTTTTTAAAAATTGGCATCACATTAGCTATCTTCCAGTCATCTGGTACAGAAGCTGATTTAAATGATAGATTACAGACTACAGTTAGTATCTCTGCAATTTCACATTTGAGTTCCTTCAGAACTCTTGGGTGAATACCATCTGGTCCTAGTATCTTATTACTGTTTAGTTTATCAGTTTGTTCCAAAACCTCCTCAATCTGGGACAGTTCCTCAGATTTGTCACCTAAAAAGAATGACCCAGGTTTGGGAATCTCCCTCACATCCTCAACCAGGAAGATGGATGCAAAGAATTCCTTTAGTTTCTCTGCAATGGCCTTATCATTTTTGAGTGCTCCTTTAGCACCTCCAACATCCAGTGGATTCACTGATTGTTTAGCAGGCTTCCTGGTTCTGATGTACTTACGATTTTTTTGTTATTACTTTTTCAGTCTTTGGCTAGCTGTTCTTCAAATTCTTTTTTGGCCTTCCTAATTATATTTTTACACTTCATTTGCCAGAGTTTATGCACCTTTCTATTTTCCTTACTAGGATTTAACTTCCACTTTTCAAAGGATGCCTTTTTGCTTCTCACTGCTTCTCTTTGTTGTTTAACCACCGTGGCTCTTATTTTGGTTCTTTTACTATGTTTTTTAATTTGGGATATACACTTAAATTGAGCCTCTATTTTGGTGTCTTTAAAAAGTTTCCATGCAGCTTGCAGGGATTTTACATTTGGTGCTGGAGCTTTTAATTTATGTTTAACTAATCTCCACATTTTTGTGTAGTTCCCCTGTCTGAAATTAAATGTTACAATAGTGACTACTGTGGTGTTTTCCCTGCCACAGGGATGTTAAAGTTAATTATATCATGGACCTCCTCTTGGGACATATCAATAAAATGGTAGAATTCCCTCAAACCAGACCAGCATCCCTGAAACAGTGACAAGTACCACATTCCTCAAAAGTGTTCAGAAAACTATGCCGCTACAGCAGAGATCAGCCTGTGATTCTTTTTCTGTTGCCCGCCGCTCCTCCAATTTTCATATACAGTAGCTAAGCCTTGATCCACATTTCAAAATGAGGTCAACATAGCTGTGTTGGTCAGGCAGTGTGAAAGATCCACATCTGGGTGTCCGACATACCTATGTTAGCTGCATTTACACTGGGGATTAGGTTATGTCAACAGAAGAATGCTTTAATTGATGTAACTATCATCCAGGGAATTGATGTTCCTACATTGATGAAGATACCTCTTCTGTTGGTGTAGGATGTGTCTACCATGCTATGACAGCATATCTATGGCAACCTATCTAAGCCAGTATAGTCTTCATAGAGTAGACAAACCCTAAGTGTGCTATCATTGTGCATATTAGCTAGTGTCCAACTGTTATCATGCAGAAGCAATTATCCTATTATTTTTGGATCTAATATTTTCAGTTTTTCATTGTGCTTCATTGTACATTTTTGGTCCCTTGCATTTCTAAGATGAATCATAAAATGAAAAATGTAGCATTTTGCAGTAAATGGTGGCAGTCACTGAATAAATTAAACTCTTCTGGATGCCATATTTGCTTGAACAGGCTTTTATTTTGTATGAGGCATCCAAATAGACTAGTTTTGTGAGAACTTATCTTAAATTGTGATCTTGAATCCAGACTCCATGAAAAAGGTGAGGATGTGATATAAAATTTATGAAAATTGAACTGGTGTTGCTGATTTTCTTGGTAGTAATTTTTCATCATGACCCAGAAGTTGCTGTTTGAATTAATAAAATTTCAGATATGTTTGAGTGATAGTTTCTTTATTAACAGTTCCCTTTTTTCTACAGAAAGTACATGCTTTTAGTAGACATTTCTTGCTATAAAACATGCTTAAAAACGGATACACTTTAAAATGACTTTTGATTGGTAATTGATATCATTTACTTCTTTTGTTCTTGTAGCTACTGATCAAATTTATAAGAATACTTTGATGTTTAATAAAATATGCTGCTCTTTATGTGTTGTGTAAGTCACAAAATAACACACAAGCTTCCATATTTCATAAGATTAACTTGTAACACTGCCTCTCAATAGATGATACTGTAAAATCAGATATCTTGTAACATGACTGATGCTACAGGATGGAAGACGCCTCCAGATTACAGAGTGAGGCCTAAACATTTATTTTCAAAGTTGTGCTCATGTTTTTGAAGTTTTTGCTGCATAATTTCACTCATCTGAAATGGGACTGAAAAGATTTGTCAGTTCATTTAATTCATAAAAAAATAAATCCATTATAAATTAGTAGATTAAATATCCCCACAAGTAACAGCATAGGTTTTCAATAGCTAATTGATATTGCTGGTGATGGACCAGCCAGCCAGCTTTTTGTTCCATTACAAACTGCATTTCCTGGTGATGCCCGGCTCAGCTGTGGTCACCAAAAAGCTGTAGTGCCCGAGGGAGTTTGCACCGTGGGGCTGTGCTCCACTGAAAATGGCTTTTTGCCAAACAAAGGTAGTATGCCCCCTTCCACTCAATCCCAAAGCACATGTATTGTCCCCACAGCATAAAGCATGAGGTAGATTAAACTCACCATCCTCAGTGTGCTCTGAGTCAGGTGCAGTAAAAGATCTGGCCACCAGCAACCCCTCCAATAGCAGCACAGGCAGCAGGGCAGGGCAGACCAAGAGCTGTCTCTGTGAGGTGCCATAATTCAGCTTGCATTCAGATGATATTGACATGCGTGTTGGTGGGAATGCACAAGAGAGAGTGCCACAATACTATTCCACACAATGTGCCAGACACTGGACCTGGACAGTCACATACCTTCTTCCTTCCTTCATGTTTTAATTAATCAGTCATCCATTCTGTCCTGTTCTTCCCGCCCCCCAGCCCCCCTTTGTGTTTTTAGTTTAATCTGATAACAATTACGGATCAGCACAAAAAAAGGCGGGAGCTCTCACAACTGGCTCCTCACCTGAGATTTAAAAAATGTTGAAATAATCTGATAAAGTTCCCCCCTCACATCTCTATTTTATACATATTGTTGCTTCCCTAGTACCTGCAGTCTCTACCTGTCAAGATGCTGTGGAATTTCAACCTAACCACTTGAGGACGAGATGCAAAAAGGAAAACAAACAAATAACAAGCATTTCTAAATCCCACTGCTATAAATCTTGTTTCGTTTCTGTTCTGCTTGCAAAAGTGACAAGTTATTTATTTATTTATTTGATATTGCATCAATAACAAGGAAGTAGACTCCATGTAGTCCAATTATTAAAAGATACCCGAGTCAAAATGACTCTGTGGTCCAATCCTTCATGGCTCTGGTTCAAGAAAGTACTTAGGCACTTGAAGTTAATGAAGTGCTTTTCTGAATTAGGACTGCTGTCCCACATAAGCTTGTGGCAGCTGACTTAGCTAACAACATCCAATTTTAAAAAAAATGATTAGCCATTGTTGTTTATACAGTTATGTAGATGTGAAAACAATACTCACTCAGAAAAACCTGACTGAACACTCAAGCTTTGCAGTATAATTGGAAGCTTTATAAGCTTGGCTCTAATGGACAATGGGCTTGTCTAAATCACAAAATGTTTTTGTGTCTGAATGTGATTGTGAATGGCTGAGTCAATACAACCTATCTGGTGGCACAGTGTTAAATGTGATTTGTTTTGGTCTTCATTGACTGTTAAGTTATACTCAACATTGTGTCAGATATCAGGACTATTTCTGAGTCCTACCCAGATCAGAAACCTGATTATCAGGATCAAAGACCTTTATGGACATGACATGTGATAGCTACCATCCTCTAACTTTTCATAAACAGGGAAGGTCTAAATATGGATAATTTGTGACTGCTAATGCCAAGAAATGGCTTTCCAAGCAGCACCTACTTAAGGGCAGCTGGTATCCTACCTTTTCAAAGAGAAATTAATTCCATATCAATAGTGGCTTTGGTGTCTCCTGGTAGGGGCAAATGTCTATTTCACTGGTGGCCAGATGCAGTAATCTCATTTCCTAATCCACCTTACAGAGCAACAACTTCATCAAAGAAAGACTAGGCCCTATATCCATGGATTTCTAAGCCATGTGATAGAGTATTATATCTTCATTATGTCATCAGCAGAAGTGGCAGAATAATGTAGCCTCTCTAAGACGTTTGGAAACCCTCTGGGTCTATCAGTCTTTGGAACTATCAAATAGTAGGAGCAGAAAATAGACCTTATAATGTTTACCCAGATTCTGCATGGATAGAACCTCCAGAAAGGAATGAGTTTGCTGCCTCCATCTATTGATGAACGAGAGGAAATATGACTATAAGTAGAACTACCCATAATCCCTCTGGTGACATTTCAGGAGTCACCACAACTGATTATAAATACAGAATTGGTTGGTTAGTAGAACTCAAAAGGGGGTGAAGGTAAGAATTTCTACTTTAGGGCAAGGAGTATATCCTTGATAGTAAGGACTCTTCTCAAAGTCTTACATGCTGCTGGTTCCCCTTTTCTGAGGATCTTAGGATGCTGGGAGGGCCCTTTGCTGAAGCCACAGAGGACAGCAGTAGAGCTGAATGAAAACTGGAGAAGTCACTCCTATTTAGCCTAGTACATAAAGCTAAATCACTACAGCTGAATTAGGTGATGGAACATCAGGACAGGACCATGCAACATTTCCTAAAGAACTGGAGAAAGGCTCTGGGATTATGTTACCCACTGCCACCAAATTGTGAATGGGGTTTAGCAAAGTGGAGAATGGATAAATGATGAGGTTTATTTGTCTATTGGACATTTACAGTGGTGGAGGAGGAACAGAGTTAATAGACTATTGCCAGGGCTATCAAGGAGAAATCATTTTATTTATCAGTGATATAAACATATTATTGCTGTATTTCCCAAGTTGATGAGGTGTCCCCCTTTCCCTCTTATAAATGCTTTCCTTGTTTCATACACAGACTCAGGAGTTGTGAGGGGGGGAAGTAGTGCCTGGTAAAGGTGCTCAGGGAAGGTATTTGGTGATCCAAGAAATTCTGGGTGGGAGCTCAAGCTGGTGGTGTTTGCTAGTTTTAAGTTAGACCCCAAGTTATTTGAAGCCAACCCTTGTTGCTACCAGCAGTATGTGAAAGAAAGGTTACTGTGGTAGAATTCTCATGCTTTGGAGAAGTCCCAAGAGCCTCAGCCAATAAATGAAATTACAATGAACTATACCCTCCACCCTACATCACTCCCTCCTGTAAGAACACCTCGCACCTGGCCCAACAGTTAGATGGGTATGTCAGGCTATATCCACCTTCAGAATAATCTGTTTTTCATTAGTCGTCTGACCCTCACTAACACTCCCAGATCTCACAGTCTGAGCTCTCCCAGTTCAGGGAGCTCTCACCAGCACTGATCTGAATCTGTCCCTGAGCTGCTCTCTTGACACTGGGCCAGAACAGCAGGCAACCTGCAAGCAACAAAAAAGAATCACAAGAATCAATATAACCACTTAGGACTGATCCAAAGACCATTCAAGTCAATAAGACTTCAATGGTTTTTGATTAGAGCCTCAATGCTTTCCCCATCTTTTTTTATTTTTTTTTTTTACTTCTGACCTTAATCATTAGTGTTTGTTCCAGGCTTTACACAAGGAAAAGGCTAGCACTTTACATACAGTACAAGTGCAGAGCTTTCATAACCGTTGGAATGGTGAAACATATAAATGGCATTTAGGATCCTCATACATCACTTTCCACTCCTCGGTCTTACCCTTCTTGCTATTAATAATTAGGCATTTTCCCCCGGCTGTAATTGTGAAAAAAGTAGCAAAGCCAGTGTGTAAATAGAGCTTTCAGGTGAAGAGGGGAGTGAGTTGGTTATAGCTTTTTTTCTGTTCCCATCATCAGTATTACATACGTGTTGATTTGATAAAAAAGTGTGTTTTATTTTCAGCCTAAGTGGATGATGTTAATGATTAACAGCAGAGGAGTAAAAAGATGGGTTACCCAGGAGAGGTTTCTGTGGTAACTAAAAGTGGGAGATGGCAGAAACAGAGGAGGATGAAGGGTATATACATTGCAGCAATATTAAAATGCCTGTGATGGAGAGACTGCTCTTCAAAGAAGAAGGCGAGTCAGAAAATTGCCTCCTTTGTCTCTTTTATATTTTGGAGAATGGCAGTAGATAAATTCCAGCCTCCTGAAAAATTCATGTTCACTCTGGGAATTTCTTTTGCCTCAAGGCAGCACATTTAGAAAAGTACATCTTAAAATAAAAAGAGAGAGAGAAAGAGAGAGATTTGCTTAGCCACATGAGAATGCTACAGATGTTGAAGCTCTGGACCAGGCACGTCTTCATGTTTTATTTCTAAAACCCAGTGCCTCTGTTTCGTGGTGTTATATCAGATCAACTCGTGACATGGCATGTAACGTGGCTTTGTGAGGCATGACTCTCTGTTGTCTGATTAGACAATGCAATTGTAGAAAAGAACCAAATAGGTATGTTGCTTCACGCACGGTGACCCCTGAGCTGAACAGATCTATTGACTGTTTGAAAGGACAAAGAGGGTGGTGCTAAACAACAGTCTCTGTAAAGCAAGACAGGTGATTTGCCAGCTTCCCTGTCACACCTGTTTGGGAATAGAGTTACAGAGATGCAGTATCAATAAAAGTCTTTAGAGTTAAGGACCTCTCTTGAGTTTTCACTAGTAGCATTGGGTGAAAAGGTGCTAAACATTGTGTCAATCATTTTCATTGTTACTTACTATGGGCTTTATAATTCTGAGATTTGTATTTGCTCCCTGCTGAAATTTGCTCCCCAAGTTCTTGGGTAGGCAGTAATTTTCGTAGGATTTTTTTTTAAAGCACGTTGGAAGTTATTTTCTCATTTTCCTAGGCTTTTTATACATTGTAATTTTGGCTATTGGCTTTAACTTTTTACATAGCATTATGTGCCTATCTCCTTTGAAATCATTTTTTTTTAAACATTAAGTGATTTTAGTCCTTATGGAAAGTGCTGGATTGAAAGAATCTACAGACTTGCAGTCTCCATTTAACCACAGGACTGGCACAGCATTGTCTTGGATTGTGTACAAAATTGGGGGAAGATATAGTCCCTGCCCTGCAGACTTAAACCTATTTTGAGAAAGACCTAGTATGTAAGGAGTTTGACAGCTAATAAGAAGGAAGGGAGAACCAGGTAAAAGATGATAAAACCTTTGCATAATTGTTTATTAAACTTCTACTTTCATAAATGCTCCAGATTGTACAGGAATTGGCCAACTATATAGTTCTGAAATTCTTGCAATGAGAAAATGGTTACTGAGGAAAAATTACATTTGTGAAAATAAGCTCTTTACAGTCACCTGGGCTGTTTTGTTTGTACTTTTCTGAAATTCCTTTCAGAAAAGCTGATGGATTCTCAAGGTTTCTTTTCAGATCTATTTTCTCATTATGTTAGAGCTCATGGACACAACAGCACTGCAGTCTCCTTCTTCCTTTTATTCATTACATTTATTTGAAATGTGTTTTTCCTGCAAGTTTTTCTTACCCAGTGGAATGGCTGTATTAGATAAACAATCTTTCTAGCTTTGGTGGTTAGATGTGATTGGTCTCTTAAATTACCAGATGGTATTTTTGTTTCTTGACTGAATGAATGTAACAATTATAATCAGGAGGAGTGGCTTGAAATAAACCTCTGTGGCTTTGAATCTCTCTGGGAGAAGTAGCAGAAAAACAGGATTAGGGAATTTTAGAAAATTGTATACTCTCTTCCTTTCTGGGCCCCCACAGTTTGTCCAAGGCATCATTTCTTCAAAAAATACCCCACTGCCAAATTTATTGGCTGGGTACGGTGTGTCAATTTCATTTTCCCTCACAGTGCCATAAAACAACTGAACGTATATCCACAATCCTAGTTCTGAAGGGTACAGTTAAATTTATGTCTGGCTGATTTTCTGGTCTAACTAAAATTTGTTTTCCATGAATACTTATGTGTGACTTTCAACTTCAATTTCCATGGACATTTGTGTGAATAAAACTCAATCATTTACCTGCTTGTGGGAAGCAAACGGAGCTGGAATTAATTTAATTTTAAAATCAAAATGAATATTTGTGAAAATAATTTTTGTGGCGTTCCCCAACTCCACCTTCTCTGACTGATAGCACTACAGAAATTTAAAGTATGTTTCTCTTTGATAAGACCAACACATGTCTGTGCCTCCAATTTTGAGCAGAATTCTTCTTTGACAGACCTGCAAATTCAAAAGTCAGCCTCATTTGATTGAAATGAAAGAAAGGAATTGAACTTCAGTTCTCCCTCAGAATCGTTCTTCTCTTTTCCCAGCTACACATTATTTCTGGTTCTCAGTGAAATGGAATAGATGTGAACTTATTGAAATGAGGTTTCAAGCATAGAAACAGAGCTCTGGCCCATTATATTTTGCTGGGGTTGAAATTGGGCAAGTGGAAAAAGACTTTCAGCTACAAAGCAGTGCAATGTAGAATCAAATATCTTCCTAGATTAAATGGCTTTTCCATTTGTAATGTTAGAAACTGGTACATTATTTTTGTCATTAATAGTCAGGTCTTCATTATGCATTGCTTCTTAACTTTGTCTCCCTTGTAATCTCTATTGCTCAACTCCTTCCTACTTGGTGCTAGCACTGAGTTTTGGAAGTCAGCAGGAAAATGTTGGAGCACTGATGGCTTGTAATTATCGTTCTGGGATGAATCAGTAACGACATGCTGGGCAGTACACAAGCAAACGCTAAAATTCTGCTTCCACTTTCCTCGGGAGAATAATATGGGCCTGATCTTTTAAAGAGGGTTACTAACATAAGACACATGATGAGGCTCTAGATATTAAACATTGCCTTCTTCTGCAGTGATTTGAGGTTTAGAAGCTGACTACTACTGAGCCAGTGTTTCAGATTTCAGTCATATTTCCAACTCAGTTGGAAGCATAGGAGATTTATGCCCTGAACAGGATTCATGTATTAATGTGAGTTGTTGAGCCACAGTGTGTGTTCAAATATTTAATTTTGTGACAAGTTTTATTATATTTGCTTTCCTTCACATCATATCTCCCCCCAACATACCCATTCTGTACAACTCTCCATAACATACACATACACCATCTGGGAAACAGTCTGTAGCTGGGTTAGAACCCACACTTAGAGCTATTTGCAACAAGATGCTAATGTACCATATTAATCATCAGTTTGACTTCCTTGTGTTGCATTTTTAGAAGGTCTAATGTGACTAATTTGTCTAATTATTTACAGTCCCATTTATACCAAGTTTTCTTACAGAAATTACTTCTTCTGATGCAAAGTAAATAATTCACTTTTCACAGACATTTGAGGAAGAAACCATCTGAATTTCTGTTACCTCAAGAAATTCTGATTTTTGCAATTCAGTTCACATACAACACAAATGTGAAGTATGTGACTCAAGTCAAGAGGTCACTGTTGGGTCAAAGCTATGAAAATATATGGCAACATCAATACATTGGGAGAAAACTCACTGGGAAACTATTGAAATGCAAATATCATTATGGCTTCAGAGAGGACATTTTGTGATTCTTTGCCGTCTTATTTTTGAATTTTAGGTCATGTTTTCCAGCTTTTCTCTGCAACAATGAGGGCTGGAAACTTTTTTTTAAAAATGAAATCTGAAATTCCCATGATTCCTGGAGCTTGGGCTTTAAGCAAAAACACCAGACTGCATAAGTCAGCAACACTAGAAAAAAGGAATAGAAGAGACTGATGGAACAGGGACGTAGGAAATTACATCCAGAGTTTGACTGGAGTAGGAAAAAGAGTGGTGTTCTTTAAGCATGTTAGCTAACATGATTTTTAAGCAGGACTTTACAGCCAGTAGAGAGAGGGCAAATCATGTTTTTTAAACATATAAGCCTCTTAGCTAACACATTGAAAAGACCATTTTCCCTAGGAGAGACATGCTAATTGGGTAGAAATTGTTCTTAATAACAATGTTGAACTCTCAGGACAAATATTTCACTGTTTTCCATTGATCCTGCTTAGGGTTAAGCATGTCCAGGAATATGATATTAAATACGACAGGTCCTTCTCTACATGCCCTAACATATGATTTTCTAATTCAGATAAGCCTATAGGAGAGATGGATGCAGAACATCCCTTTTTATACAGGCCTTTAGGAAGAGGGCTAGCGTCATTAACAATGCTGTGGTGGACAACATAGGGGTCTATCTAAAACCTATGAGAGTACTTAAGGTGTATGGGCCACGAACAGGGGACAATGAGGATGTACCTAGGAATGGAAAGTAGGGGTTTTGCAGCAGCTTCATATACTTTTTGCTAAAAGAAGCAAAATTTTAGATCAAAACTTTAGGTGTTGCAAGAGAGCAGTGTAGATATTCCATTGGAACAGTGCCACTTAGGGCTGTGTACACACAGCTTTTCAACCAGTGTAACTATATCCGTTTAGGGCTTGTTCACACTACCACTTATGTCGGCAGAACTTATGTCACTTTTGTGTGAATAAGCAAACCCCTGCGTGACATGAATCAGAGGGGTAGCCGTGTTAGTCTGGAATTGCAGAAGTGACAAAGAGTCCTGTGGCACCTTAAAGACTAACTAAAAAATTTTTAGAGCATAAGCTTTCGTGGGCTAATACCCACTTCGTCAGATGCATGCAGTGGAAGTATCCAGGGGCAGGTATAAATAGGTAGGCAAGAACCAGGTGAGAGATAACAAGGTTAGTCCAATCAGGCTGAACCAGCTTGTTATCTCTAATCAGGGGGGGTGAGGTGTTCCTCTAGCAGTTGAACTGGAGGTGTGAATAGCGAGAGAAGAGAAGCTGCTTTTGTAGTTAGCTAGCCATTCTTGATAAACATCCTTGATAAACAACCAACCCTCCACACAAACAGACTTTACTAAAATAAGACAGGAGATCTATATTACACACTTCACCTCTCTACAAAAGAAAAAGGACTGCAAGCTATCTAAAATCCTGCCTGCCACATGGGGCCACAGCAGTGGTACCCCTAACTCACCCAGCAGTATCGTCAATCTATCCAGCTACATACTCAGCCCGGCAGAAGAGTCTGTCCTATGGACATGGATCCCACTAAGGACTGCAGCTTTCAGAAACAAGAGCTTAACAAAGGTCTCAGGAGTTATGAGAGGAAGCTGTCCAGCTTAGCAGAGAGGAAAAGAGCTCGCAGAAGGTGGAGCCCAAAGAGTCGAAACACCACCTTTAAATGTGACAGAGGGAGCAGAGATTGTTCCTCTCAAGTATGTCTCTTCACCCAGTCACGGCTGCCATAAAATCAACTGAGTAAATTCTTTACCCCTCAGTGGCGCATATCCATGGTCTCTTGAGACTGAAGGATGCCTACTACTACTGAGCATTTCTATATCGATATTACTGCATCCATACTAAGGAATTCCACTGGTTTAACTGATCGGTTTCCAAACTGATATAATTAAATGGATACAAAACCTGTCTGTAGACAAGCTCATAAACTGGTGCTGTCACAAAAGCAGACAGATGTGTATTGGCCCCCGCATCCAGTATGTTCAACACCCATTGGATTTGTCACTGGTAGGTTTTTATCCAGCTGTCACATTTACGTTCCCAGCTCTCAACCCATTTAATCTAATTTCCATGTCTTTAAGAAAAAAACATTCTGCTGTCAGTTTAAACAACAGTCTCTGTGGGCGTTGAAACAACAGTAGGGAGATGTGGTGATGCTAACCAATTAAGTACTGGCACAAACATCCATTTTCTCTGGTTACCATACCCACCTTTTCTGCTATACTCCATTTTCTCAGATACAGCCTGCTATTTTTTCCATTTCTCATAGAAATTAGAGATGGAAAAGTTGTCTAGTCTATTGCCCCCTGCCCACATGTTTTTAAATATATTATCCAGTCCAATTTGAATGACTCAAGTGTTTGGGGCTTTCACCGCTTCTTTTGGGAGAACATTCCACAGTCCAACAGGCTGGCTGCTGGCAATTTCTTCCAGTTTTTTCTTTGCTCAGTGCTCATACTCCTAGTTATTCACACCGCTGTTCTACCCAGACAGTTCTTCCTCCTTCATCCAAATTCTTGGAGAGTGCATATATCCCTTGCCATTATCTGTTAGCTAAACTGTGCATATTTAATTGGTCTCATCTTTTCTTAACTCCCTCCATCCCCTCAAATCATGTTTGTTGCTTTTTTTTAATTGCTTGCAATTTGTTGACATCTTTCTTGGGTATTCATAGATTTTCTTTTTTAAAGGCCAGCGTGGACAGTTATTATAGAAGAATAGAAATGTAGGACTGGAATGGACCTCAGTAGGTCATCTAGTTTAGTCATCCACACTGAGACAGGACTAAACATTATCTAGACCATCAGTGGCAGGTATCTGTCTAACTCAGGCCTGCACATCTTGGAAAGCAGCAAGGGCCATATTACTGCAAAAAAACCCAGCTGCGGGCTGAAAAGCCCCGCCCTCGCCCCACCCCCATCCGCCTCCTCCCACCCCACCGCTTGGCTTGCCCCACCCCTACTCACCCCCCACGGGCCGCACAGTGAGCCCATGCCAGCCACATGTGAACCCCGGGCTGCGTGTTGTGCAGGCCTGGTCTAACCTGTTCTTAAAAACCTCCAATAATGAGGTTTCCACAACTTCCCTAGGTAACTTTCTTCAATGCTTAACCATCCTCACAGCTAGGAAGCTTAATCTAATGTTCCTAAATCTTTCTTGTTGCAATTTAAGCCCATTACTTCTTGTAATCAAGTCTAAACTGCAATATAACACAAACCATAGAGTATCACCAAATGAGTTTTGTATCAAGGCCAATTCCTTCTGATTGAGAGTCCCAGACCTAATCACAGAGGGCCAGAATATATGACCTACCTTACCCCACTGTGGCTGACTTGACTGGCTAACAGTGGACTGTATCTTCCTGGGGCAATTCCTCAATGGCACAGGGCTTCTGAGCCAACAGTATAGCCTCCAAACTGCAGCATCCCTAGGTCCTGACATTCTCTGGATGCTGAGATGATCATTTGGGACTTGGGGAAGTTGGAGACAAATTCAAGCAACCCTGAAGGAGGTTGGACAAGACTGGCGTGGGCAAACCTTTTGGCCTGAGGGCCACTTCTGGGTAGAGAAATTGTATGATTTAATGGGCCATGAATGCTCACGCAATTGGGGTTGGGTTTGGGACAAAGTGAGGGCTCTGGCTTGGGGTGTGAGCTCTAGGGTGGGGCCACAAATGAGGAGTTCAGGGTGAGGGAGGGGGCTCCGGGCTGGGGCAGGGGAGATGATGGGGAAGGGCTCGGGCAGGGAGTGTGAACTCTGGGGTGGGACTGGGATGGGGAGCTTGGGGTGTAGGAAGGTGCTCTGGGTTGAGACTGAGGAGTTCAAAGAGTGACAGGGAGATGAGGGCTGTGGCAAGGGGTTGGGGCACCGGGGGCGTTGGCTCAGGGATGCAGGCTCCAGGTGGCACTTATCTCAAGCGGCTCCTGAAAGCAGCCGCATGTACCTACTCCAGCTCCTATGCGGAGGCGCAGCCAGGTAGCTCTCCTGTGTGCTGCCCCATCTGCAGGCACTGCTTCTGCAGCTCCCACTGGTCATTGTTCCCAACCAATGGGAGTTATGGGGGCAGCACTTGGGGTGGGGACAGTATCCAGAATGGAGACCCCTGGCTGCCCCTATGCATAGGAGCCGGAGGGGGAATATGCCACTGCTTCTGGGAGCTGTGTGGAGCGGTCCCTGACCCTGCTCCCCAGCTGGACTGGGACAAGCCTCAGACCCTGCTCCCCAGTGGGAGCTCAAGGGATGGATTAAAACAGCTGATGGGCTGGATCCGGCCTGCAGGGAGTAGTTTGCCCACTTCTAGACTAGATCCTCAGAATGATTCCATCTAGCCTTAAAATCTATGAACATGCTAGGGACTTGCCTGATCCCCAGCTGGCCTCAGGATTGAGAGGAGAGACAACATTCGCTAGTCGTTTTTTGCCCCCACATCACCTGAGCTGTATGAAGGGCAGCTCAGATGCAGCCCACGATCAGAGCTACGGTATGGCATAGATTTTTCTTCCTCCTGTCAGAGAGGAAGCAGGAACAATTGTCTCCCTATCCATATTCAGGGTTTGGGCTGAGCTAATATTTGTTCCCAATTGTACTAGCACTACTTTAATCCTCCACTCTGCTCCCTGGCATTCCAAGCAGGAACCTAACATAAACAAGCTCTTTGCCAGAGTAGTGGTAGTGACAGATCTTATTCTTAGGAATTTCACATTGCTTCTTTGCTCAGAGCTTTTTCAGGTGAAAGCCCAGAGCTAAGGGGTGAGCAGAAGAAAGTGGACATGGAGTGATAGTAAAATAGAGGGTTTGGGAAACAACAGGATAATACAGGGCCGGCGTTAGCGAAAATGCAAACTTGTATTTTGGCACCCCCGCTTCCTTTCCCTCTCCCACCATCACCTCTGGCTCCTACGTGCTCCCCGGGCTCCCACCCCCCATCACCACCAGGTCATTTCCTAAACTTTGAAGTCTCCAGGAAAGCCCATTCAATGTAGATGGGTGCCTCCCGTGGTCCACTGCGAGTTAAGTGTCCCTTGATGAGCCACTTTGACTAGTCCTTTCAAGATGGTTCTGGCTAGCTACGTAAAGCACTGGAATGGGGTACCTAGAGAGATGATGGAATCTCCTTCCTTAGAGGTTTTTAAGGTCAAGCTTGACAAAGCTGTGGCTGGGATGACTTAGTTGGGAATTGGCCCTGCTTTGAGCAGGGGGTTGGACTAGATGACCTCCTGAGGTCCTTTCCAACCCCGATATTCTATGATACCCTGTGGGCGTTACCCTAGGAGCAAACATTTGAAATACAGGTATAGAGCCAATACTCAAACTTCAAATACAAAAATGATGCACGCATACAGATAGCATAAATATATTCCGCAAATCATAACCTTTCCTAAGACATCTTACATGCCACATTTTGTACAAGATTTGTTGCAAATATATAACAATGGTTGCAACAATTATCTGCATGGTCATGTTTTAATCGGATAATGTCACAATAAGTAACTGCTACAACTAGCAAATTCCTTGGCCACTGTTAGCAAAAGTAAGGGTGGCATGGTATATGATGTATTGCCACACTAACTTCTGTGCTGCTGTGGTGGCTTGCAGCTCAAGGCAGGCTTCACGCTGTCACATGGGGGCTGCATCTCACCAGAGCCCACAGCCCTCCTGCAACCCCTCACCATGAGCATTTTGACAGGAAGTATCAAGCAATAATAACAATAAGAATGCAAGCTTGTGTGTGTGGGGTGTGTGTGTGTGTATGCACGACTGTGTTGGGGACTGTGTGAGAGTGTGGGTGTGAGAGCCTGTGTGTGTACTAGGGAAATTTGAGAAACAGTGAGGCACGGTCACTTTAAGTCCTCCCTCACTCACATAGAAGTTTCACTCCTTCTGTCCCCAGTCTGGCCGGCCCCTGCCAGAGACCAAGCAGCACGGGGATCGCAGACAGGGAGGGATTCAGCTCCGCTCCAGGCAGCGAGCGGTGGCACGTGCTGCCAGTGACTGGCCCTGGCTGCACCGCTCTGGGCTCCCCCCGGGGCTGGGGCAGAACTGGAGCCCCCAGCTGGTTGGCTGAGGAGCAAGTGAGGGAGAGGTTGGGGGCGGGGAGAAGCCCACCGGCCCGCAGCAGGGGAGGGGCCGGAGAAGAGATGAGTCTGGCCACAGCCAGCCAGGGGCATCCCAAGCCCCTTGTGGCACCCGCTGGCTATGGCACCCTGGGCATGGGCTCAGTTTTCCCGACCCTAAGGCCGGCCCTGCCAGGTCATAGGAGGTGAGGTTAATGTGCAGCAGCTGAATGAAAAGGGATGTAACTAGACATGAGCAGGGAATGTGGTGTAGGAAATAAAAAGACTGATAGTTGAAAAGAGAAAACAAGACATTTTGTGTGAATCACTGAGCACCCTCCCCTCCCACTGCAGTCAGGACCAAGCCCTAGAGTTACAAATGCCCCTGGTGTTTGCAATGAAGACGTGCATAAGGAAAGTTGTGATTCTGCAGCAGGACCAGGCACAGTTGTGGTTTTAGTGTGAGTCTCATGATATATTTAGTGTTTTTATTAAAGCCCTAGCTCCTGGAATCATGTTATTGCATGAAAATCTCGGCTTGTATTAAAAATGAGTGAGTGTCTAGCCCTCATGGTTGTGGAGAAAAGCTTGCAAATATGAGTCCTAATGACTCAAAAATCAGAGAAATCCTGAAACATACTATTTTAAAAGATCCCATGATTTTGTCGCCGATCTCATGATGGCAGCGGCTGGGGCAGGGAAGGGGGTTGACAAAATTTTGTGCATAAAAAGGGGACACCACCTCTGCAGAGGATAAGAGCTGACAATGTGTGGGGAGGGCATATTCTTGGAAGAGGTGGAATGAAAAGCAAATATAAAGATGCCACGAAACAACTGCTAGTTTATTAAATATTTTAATGCATCTGAAAATTGACTTTGGTAGAAGAAATTGAATATTTTTTTAATAAATAGAAATGATTAATACATTTAATAAATTATACATGGCAAAATATAACTGAAAGATTAAATACTTACAATATTATTTATTAATACTTATTTTCAGTGAAGTATTTGTGAAGCTGTGTCCATGTGCAGTTCTTATCTGAAGAGCGACTATAAAAGTGACGGGACGTGTGAGTCAGGGGAGGAAGGTTTCTGTCTGAGCCTCAGCGGCTTCCAAGTCAAACATGATCAAGTAAAACCTGCCTTGCAGCCTCAATTTCAGTGTGCAAATCCAAGCTGTGTGCTTTCCTTCTTGCCAATAGCAACTAGTAAGAAGGTTCTGCAGCATATTTATGCCCTTGGTTCCCCCGTGGCCTGCATCCCTTTCCACCCAACTCTAATATATCATATAAGGAAACACCATAGAATTCACGAATGGTCTGACCCACTATGGCCAATGGTCCAGTATCTGACTCTGACAGTGATTAGTGCCAGATGCTTCAGAGAGAATGAACAGAACAGGGTATAATTATTGAGTGATCCATCCCTTGTTGTCCAGTTCCAGCTTCTGGTAGTCAGAGGTTTAGGAACACCCAAAGCATGGGTTGCATCCCTGACCACCTTGGTTAATAGCTGTTGATGGACCTATTCTCCATGCATGTATATAATTCCTTTTGGAAGTCAGTTATACTTCTGGCCTTCACAACATCCCCTGGCAATGAGTTCCACAGGTTGGCTGTGTGCTATGTGAAGAAGTACTTCCATATAATTGTTTTAAAGCTGCTGCCTATTAATGTTACTGGGTGGTCCCTGATTATTCTGTAAAGGCTACTGGCAGCCCATTCACTACTCAGTGCCTTGGGCTTCAATGCAGCAAATAATTATAGCAATAAATAGTAATAACACTTTACTGAGGGCTAGGAAATAAAGGGGGCTGTCACTGACGATGAACATTACAGGAAAAATATCAAATGGCTCCATCTACGAAATCTGAAGGAGAGAGACGACAGAGTAAAAGGTTTTGGCACTGCCTTTTCTACTGTCATCCTTTCATGCTTCTGTGTTAAGCTGGTTTTATTATAATCAATCCATCAGTCTTGATTTCCAGACTAGTGGATTCACTGTTATGAGAAGACCTATTTCATAGAGAAGGTCAGTGCTTCAAAAGAAGAAGGATTTTTTTCTTTTTATTCTTCCATTGAAAAAAAGGAATTTATATTTCCTCTTTCATCTCATGGAAAAAAATTGTTGTCCAGGGAAATATTTGGGATTGCATCAACAGTTTGAAAACTGAAGAGTTTTTAGCTTTCATTAACTGAAACCCAATTATTTTTGGTTGAAAACTGAAAAAAAGAAGAAGGTGTCAACTGCCAAAAACCTAGTGTTTGATTTCAGATAGAAAATTTTCACTTTTCAGTTGCTGGCAATGAATAGTGTGTGTGTCTGTGTGTGTTTGGGTTTTCAGGTTTTTTGACAAAAACTTGGTTTTTTCATGAGGAAAGAAAACATTCTTGATCAGTTCTAATGCTTATAGTAAAATGTAAAGCTGGGATTTTCAAAGGACCCTGATAGGATTAGAGTCAAAATCCAATTGACTTTTTCTGTGGGAATTCGACACCTAGCTCTGTCATGTCCCTTTGAGAAACTGCAACACAGACTGTCTATTTCAGTGTCTCTTTCCAACACATACAGCACAGGCTGACTCCTAGGTAGACAATTGAGTAGCCAGTGGAAGACAGAGGAGGAATTGTGGGTGGGTGGAGGGAGTGGTTGTAGTTGTATGAACAGAGATCAAAACAGCTGACAGACATAACTATTATGCTTTATTTTAAAAAATAACATAATAGCAGCATGAAAAAAATAGATTTTGAGTAAGCTAATGGGCTACCAGAGCCAAACTTTAGTAGCCCACCTCTGAACACTGGCAATCTAGTCAACGCTATAGCAAACATTCTGTGAGATACAAAAACATCTTTTGCTTTGGTATCTCCATTGTGTATTTGTTGCTGTGTGTGTACCCACTCTGAAGGTTCATCTTTATTAAATAGGCAACTTGTGCTATTAAGAGTTCAGGCTGATCACAGGCTGTTGGTCATTTTATGCATTTGAATTTAAATACAATATAAGACTCATGTTTTGCTTCCTATGGGAAAGGCGCACTGAATTTAAAATTTAAAGAACAGATTGCAACTATGGATATAATCATATGCAAGTTTGAGATCTAGGGAATTGGACACTGCCAGAAGCTTGCCTTGTTAATGCCTCTTGGATTGCTTACTGACAGTAGAGAAATCTGTCTGCATTCTTTTTCTCCTTCTCTTATTATGATCCAGGAGGAAACCAAGAAAAATTAAAGCATTTCCATATTTTTTTAAAAAAAGAGATTATTTTATAGCCTGTTTAGATTCAAAGCAGCACCTGCAAATGTTATCAAGTGCAGATTTCAATAAGAACTTGGAAGGAACAGAGGATGAAATGGAATCTCAACTAATCAGACAACACTGCTGTACTTGTAAATGAAGATGGATAAAAGCAATGCAATGCAATGCAGGCCACTTCAACAGAGTGCTGGAAGGACAAGTACTGTTGAAGTGGTGTGTTTCTGCACATCTCACTACAAAATATGTAAAAGTTTATATTGTAAAAGCCTCGCCAGTAAATTCTGGAAGTGATATTCCATCGGCCCAGGCAGACAATTTTAGACCTGTTTCAGAAAGGGACTGAAAATGTCAGATGTACTACTTGATATCATGAATATTTACTGCTAGTAATACAAGACCATGGCTACTGAATGATACGTTGGGCCTGATCAAAGGAGCTGTGCTGATTTACAATAGCTGAGGATGCTGCCCATTATTTTTTAAACCAGACAGTAGATACTCTGGCCTTATGAGATCATAATGGGCAATGTAATGGCAAACGTGCAGCTGGTAGTTTAAAAAGGTCATTGAGCAGCAGCAAGCTTGGGTGGACATGTACTTTCGCCAATAACTTGCCAGTGGCAGCCTCTCATCTGATAGGAGGAGGAACAATATTGCTCAGAACCGGAACCCCGGAGAGTGGATTTGAACGTGGGGTGCCAGAGATGATGCTCAAGGCTGCATGTAACTGTGTATCCAGGAGTTTGGTGTGTGGTGATTGACTCCAAACTGATGCACAGTACTCCACCATCGAATGCTCCAATCAAAAAGCACCCATGAACTTGGGTAGGTTTGAAATCTGGATTGGGATCAGAATTTTTGGTGTTTGAGCTCATTTTGATAGAAACTGTATATTATTCTAGCTTTTAAACGGTTTGTACGTTAAGTTATGCAGCTATGAAGAGTAGGAAATCTGTATTTTTTGAGAGAGAATTCTCTTTGGTTAATCATATAACCAATGGGCCACAAGTAACTATCCTACATTCCTATCTCAAACAGCTAAGCCTTAGATCATGACCTGAAAATCAAGTCTGACCTTTGGCTGGTTGTCAAGGTTTGAGAATTCCAAAGGTGGTGGCCCCCAACTGAGGAAGCCCTATCACAGGAACTGATTTCCAGAGCACCACAGCTGATCTTACTTGTCAGGATGGGTGTAAGGTGAGAGAGAACTATGTCGATCATACTATGAATTGCATTTGGAAGCCAGCACAAAGAATTGATTAATTTATTGTCTTATTGAGACTTTGATCCAAAGCCCATACCCCTTAACCGAATTCTTTCCATTCACTTCAAGTGGCTTTGGAGCAGGCTGTTGTAGTAGCTATCTTCCTCTCAGGAGAAGGGCTATTGTATTCGGTCTCATGGCAAAGCTTCTGGATAGTGTCCAAGCGTTACCACAGAGAAAACAAGGTATTTTTAACTCCCACTTTAAAATATAGACGAGATTAACTCTCTTTTGTGTCACCTGTAGTGTTTCTTTCCACTGGCAAACCCCCACTGGCTGTGCCATTCAGAAGGGGTGGGGAGAACAAGTTATAAATTGTAAATTCTATTTGCATACGGGGTTTTAGGTTTATGGTTTCCAGACCTGGGACCTGTATGTACTGTCAGGCGGCCTTCGGCGGGATTTTGGCGGTGAATATGCCAAAACTGGGGGACCAGCGGACCTCCTGCAGAAATGCCACTGAATTGGCAGGACCAGTGGACCTCCCGCAGGCGTGCTGCCAAAGGCCACCTGACTGCTGTGCTTGGGGCAGCAAAAAATGTAGAGCCGCCCCATCTCTAGGAATCACAATGCTTCCCCTTCGTGGGTTGGCCTTCTGGCTAGGTCACTATACTGTTTTCCACTTCCTGGTGCCATTCCAGTTAGTCTTCTGATTCAAGACTTTGCTGCTTTCTCAGTGGCTGGTAGGGGAACAGAGGCCTGCCCCCTACTCGGAGTTCCAGCCCAGAGAGCCTCCACTCAGCAGCTAAGGCCCGAACCATCTCAAGCCTTGCCGCCAATTCCATGGGTTTCTTCCTACTTCAGCCTCTGAGCAGGCTTCCTTCTCCACCACCTCTCTGGGTAAACCCCTTCTCACAGGCTCAGGATCCCAGGATCCTGCCTCCCTACCTGGGTTTCCCCCTTCTTTCCTCACTAGTCCCAAAAAGTGACTGCAGCCTCATCCTGCTTTCACTTTGCCAGCTTTATACAAGCTTGGCCTACCCCTGCCCAACTGGTCTTGGTCACCAGTTATGACTTATCAGGCCCTGGCTCTCCTCCAGGTGCAGCCTATAAGGTTAATTGGCCTCATTAACAGGCCTGGTGTGGTGTAGACTCCCCATCACAATAATGGAGAGATTGGTAGGCAGGAGTCTGATAATTCCAAAGGCATTAAACATTTGGGGTGAAGCCGTGGGTCCACTGAAGTCAAAGGAAGTTTTAACATTGACTTCAATGTTGCCAGGGTTTCACACTGATCAGGATACTGATCAGAAAGAAATGTGTCCATGTTAGCACTCCAGGCCTGGATCTTAGCTTTCAGCTCTGGAATGATTTGCAATAAGAACTCTTTAAAAAGAGTGTGTGTGTGTATAAGTCAGGCTGTATATTGCCCTTGCTACATGAATACAAGTTTTGCCAGGGACCAGTGGCAATAAATTGTCCTTACCGTTCAGAAAGACTCTTAAAGATTCATTTTGACATCACTGGCTCTGCTCTCTGTGCTGAGCAGCTCAATTTTAAGGGACCTCTTTGCTTAAAACAGAACAATTTCTTTATTGAAGTGCCAAATGTGAAAGAGAAGAGTTTGGGTTGAACTCCAGTGAATACACTGTCTATTGTAGAATAATGAAGAAGGGAAAAAAGTCATACAAATCCTCTAACAGAAGTCTGAATTATTTATGTACTGAGTCAGTAAATGGGGCTAAAAAGTCATGAATGTATTCATCCTTGCATGAGAACCTCAATCAACAAGGGCAATTACATATTTTTCCCATGTTTATTCGGGGGGAAAAACAGATTTTGTAGTCCTTGTAAATTTCAGACTTTCATCAAGGTAGTAAGAAATAGAAATATGAGCAGCATAGTTTTCAAAGGTGGCTATTGGTCATGCAGCAGGGGTTGGGAGTGCTTGTTCTGGGCACTGAAATTTGGAGGGGCTATTCAAAGCAGTGGGAAGAGAGGTGATCCAGGAGGTGATCTAGCTGCTTAGTCACTTTGAGTGTTCAGCCTCAGGCATTTTTAAAAGGTGGCTGTCATACTGGGGCATGGTACCTGAATGACTCAGGAAACTGGAAAATTTGGGCCCCCTCCCTTTATCAAAGAGCATGATACTTTCACAGCATGCCTGTGCACACCACCAGATATATTCTTGCAAGTGTGTCCATACACACACACACACACAGTGGTGTACATGCAACCCTGACTTCCATGTGAGTACAGGGTGTTTGGTGTGCAGATCTGGTAGACTCAGGAACATCCATACACTTCTGAAAACTGAGGCCGTGTTTTCTCTCATCTGAATGTCATCCCATGACACTCATCTCAACATGAAACTGTCAAATTTAATCAGAGTCTAAATGTAGTCTCTGAAATTTGAATTGGCTCTCAAACCTCCTTCCCCTCCACAAGTGGCATCCCTACGAGATGCAAAAGACTTGGTGTACAAGGAGGATGCAGGGAAAAGTGTATGGTTGATGTCCAGGGGCTGGAGCACTTGAGGATTACCTTTTCTGTTCATTCCCTCTGGGGTACCTGCCATTGGCCGCTGTCAGAAGACAGGATACTGGGCTAGCTGGACTTTTGGTCTAAACTGGTATGGCCATTCTTATGTTCTTATATATAGATAAAGAGTTGTCATCTCCACGCCTGTGACTCTGGCCTTCTTTACAAGGAGGCTGGCCACAGAAATGGGTGAAATTCAGGGAGAGAAGAAAAACCAACCCCCTTTCTTAGCGTCAACTGTGGGATCAAAACTTGTGCAGGGTTGTATAGGCCAGACTGCCCATGGATGCCATTATTTCTGAAAACTCCCCAGAGTGTGTTCAGTCAGATTTGCACTGCACTTGAACACTGGTGCTGTGACACTGAGTAGAGGAGGTTAAAATAGGAGTGGGCAGTAAACAGCTTTGCTCAGAATTGCTATTGAGGTCACTGAGTCCTGTGCAGTAAAACACTCAGGACTGACCTGTGTCAGCTGACTCAGGTTTGCAGGCTGGGGCTACAGGGCTATAAAATTGCAGTTGCAGGTAAACCCTTAAATAACCCAATTACTGTAATCAATCCCAGCTGCGGCGGAATGCTGAAATGAGCTAATCTGGCTTTATCCTGCTTTTGCTTTGAGTACAGTTTGTGGGTGTGAGCATTTCCTATCTCTAGAATTGCTTGTGTGAATGATTGATTGGTTTTATGCATTTGATCCAGTCATACAGATATCCGCAGGAAGAGCGCAAACCAGTAGCAGTTCTGTGTGACTGCTTCGTCAGCTCTAAATTCCTGGTTTTCCTAGGGCTATCTGGTGGTGTCATTATTCAACTTCTTGGATACATTTTTTTTTAAGGTCCCAATCAAAGGTTTCCAAGCCTTAGGCAATGATTACTGAGTTGTGTTACTGTGCAGTAGCTAATAAGTGCCAACTTGGACACCATTCACTCATAGAAAATGCAGGGTTTTGAGGTTTAAAAGTTATTTGTACCATGTCCAGCTAAAATATACATTGATGATGATTATTCTTTTGAAGATTGTACTACACAAATCTAATAAAATAAGAAGCAATAAGCATCTTAATATGCATAAGGTTTAAAGGTGCAGTGAGTTCAGAAATCACCTCAAGACATTTTATTTCTCTCTCTCCCAATTATGTAGGAGGAGTCCCCTTCAAAAAATGTTTATTAAAGAAAAATAGCACATTCCTCCTGCCTCTGGACAGACCACTGGATTAGCAGCTCACCCTTACCTCCGGAGTGTTTGTCTGTCATGAGATGAGTGAGACTGACTTGCTAATCTATTGATTAGCCTCAGGGAAGAAAATAGGAGGGCAGGTTTCCCTTATAAAATTTTCAGGACTTGAAGCTGCAGGGGTCCCATGTTTACAGTGCTTTTGACTTGCGTGGGTGGTGTTTGCCTGTTCCCACAGCAGAATTATTTGCGTAGCCATTAGCTAAAGCAGTCGCTCAGACAGGTCTTTCAGCTGGGCTGTCGTCCTCCTTCAGCCAACCGTCCTGTTCCAGGAGCTCCAATGCAAGCTGCAATGCTTCCATGCTGCAATTCTGTCTTCAAACTCTGCAGCTGGCCTGGGCTGTTCCATACTTGCGGAGGGGCAAGCAGAACACAATGCTGTTGTCTCAGTAATTCACAGAGGGTTGTGTGCCTGAGCTCAGGAAAAATCCTTGTGGAATCGCAAGGCCAAAAAATAATCCTTTGTAAAACTGAACTTCAATATGTTGTGAGGGAAACACTTCCGATCCCAGAAGCTCCATGGACACAACCAGCTTAATTGCAGTGAAAGGAGTGCACAGACTTGGTGAGTTAAAAGATCACAATTGGTTTTGTATAGAAATTGCAGGCCAGCTTTCCCTCTGGGGCAATGGATGGACCAAAGTTTACTACATAAACCCTTTTCCCCCAAGGCAAAGTTCCTTCACACAGGATTCCTCACCGCAAATAGTCCTCCCACAGTTTCATTGGTTCAACAACATGTGTTTTAGTTACAATGTGCTTTCCAAGTGTCTGTTCTCTCCTAACTAAGGCTTTCCCCACAAGCGTTTATTTAAGACGAATGCACAGGACAGGGTGGGAGAGAGAGAGAGATCATCTTTGAGATCTCGGGCTACTTTGCTCTTCCTTCCAGCCTTTCCTTGGGATTCCCTCCTGTCTCTTCTGCTGCCCTGTTAATAATCCTCAGCTGATGAGTGGAATCTCCTTGTTAATTGGTTAATCACCTGGTACTTAATCAATTATCTAATCACTTTGGTTCTTGTGAGGATACTTGCCAAGTGCACAAAGTGGTGAGTCAGCTTCAAGCTGCTCTCATTTTGTCACATCTTTCTATCATTTTCACATTATGGAGGATGTAACCATTCTTTTCAGCTTCAGAGATCTTTCCCCTCTGCACCCCACCATTCTATGTCTTGGCATTGGTCTCTTATCAGCTTTCTCTGGTGCTGCTCCTTTTGTTGCCCGCCTTCCCTTTAGCCCATTTAATCTTTAAGGGAAGAGACAAACCTAGGTCAGGAATCCTGAAAGAGATTATTAAATAAATGTGAAGTTCCTCACTGCCTAAGCAAGCCAACCAGTGATGGAGTGTATAGATTCCATCCCCCATTTGCCAATGACTAGGCTAACATTACCTGGGAGGGGCCAAAGTGTGCAGATAAGGAGTCATCCATCAGACAAGGCTACGGTCAGTGGATATGAGGATTCATGTTAAAATGAGGCAGATACTTCGCTGCTGTAAATCCGTGCACCTCCATTGACTTGATTTACACCAGCTGAAGATCTGACTCTAATACTGGTTGCAGTTCCATTCATTTCAATGATGCACATTTCACAACTGAAAGCAGACACTGGCCCTATGGATTTATTCCTATGTGTTCTGCAAAGATCCTTTGAGCTACATCACCATCTGCAGTGGGTATTAGAAGGTATTTGTGACACACAGGAGTTTGGGTCAGAAATGTGCAAGGGAGTGTGGTACTATATTTTCTAGGGTATGTAAAACTTCTCAAATGCCTTAGCTGTCCACAGTTTATATGCAAGTTTTCCCCCACTCTCCTCTCATAGCCTTGTCTTCTAGGTTCTTTGTTCTGCTGTAACTAATAAATATTTCCAGTAATGCCTAAGCCCCTCTCTCCCCTGAGTTGCACCGGGAGTGGTGATGAACATGCACCATTTATCCGTCTCAAAGGAAGGTTGCAAAATAGCTGTGGATACAAAATATAGCTCTTTCTACACTGCTACATCAGTGACAGTGATCACAAGTGACAAGCAGAATGAAACAACTGCAAAGGCACTGATGCAGGAACTGAAGTAAGAGGGAAAAGGTCTGGAAACACAGTAGCTTTGCAGTGGTCTGTGAATTACTTCAGAACTAACTTGGTGTCTTTGGTCAGAACAATGTGGTCTTGGATTCACAAAACTAACTTCATGTCAGAAAAATACAAAAAATGCCCTATCTTTGCATGTTGTTTTTAGGCAGATCGTCAAGAGCTTAAGCCGCAGCTACCACAGATAGAGAGGCCACACATGCCAGATTTTCTCTCCTTTTATGGTTATCATCAACATAGTATTTAGGTACCTCCCAAACACTGATGCATTTGCCCTGACATTTCCCTTCGTTATAAAAGTGTTATTGTCCCCATTTCACACATGGGGGAAACTGAAGCATGGAGGTTCAGTGACTTGCCCAAAGTCACAGAGAAAGTTGATGACAGAGTCAGGAATTAACCCCATCGTCTTCTGAGACTCCCACAACATCATCTTTCTAAAAAGGCTGGGCAGGGGTCTGTTTTGTCCATGAAGTAAGTTAAATTACTGTGAAATATGCCCGTTTTCTCTGACAGTAGTGGTATTTGGTATTGTGGTATTTGGAGCTAGTGGCAAGAGCCAGTTTGTCCTGTGCCTTTTATTTTACTAGTGGGTCTCAGCAGCAACTGTGTACTCAGAAAGTGCAAGAAAGTTTCCTACCTGACTTTTGCAGGGCATCATGTTGGCAGCTCTGCAGAACCAACTAACCTAGTTGTTGTTTAGAACTGAGCCTCAGCTGCAAAATTCAGTTTTTTAAATATCTCAACATGTCTCATCCATGCATAAATTTCTGGCAAAAGGGAGGAGGGGAAGATATCAGATGCCTCTTCTTGATATGATCTGCATTGTGTCAATGATAGATCCTGTTGCAATGAATGACTAATGAAGAAACACTTGAAAAAATTGTGTGTGTATCAGTATGAAAAGCAGAGCTGCTGTCATGCTGAGAACCCCCTACATTTGGTGTAGTCACAGCTTTCAACAGTACATCACCCAGAGTCACAGTGTTTTCACAATTGTTTTTTTGCAATGTTTTGAGCAAGAGAAAGTTAATCAGCCAAGCTGCAGCTGTAGCTGAACTGCTGCTGAAAACTGCAGCTTCACTCAGCCCACCTGTGGGGTTTTCTTCCCTTTTTAATGTGATTGTGCAACAGTGTAGTCAAGGAAATGGCTAGTATATGCTCACTGAGCAGCTGCTGCAAATGAAAACCAGGTCTCCAGTGGCCAATGTTTAAATATAAAGTAAATGCTTTCTGCAGCCAGAACTCAAAAGAATCCAGGGTGCCCAAAACCAGAGTGGAATCCACGTCCCATTGAAGTCAATGGCAAAACTTCCACCGACTTCAGTAGGGCTAGGATTTTACCCAGAATCTTTTAATGCAAACATTGGCTTATTGAGGACAGAATCTTAAAAAATATGCATTGTCATCATGGAAGGTGGGATCCCTATTTAGATTATAAACTGCATGGCAGTGACCACCTTTTTGTTCTGTATGTCTAAAATACCCAGTGCAATGGGGCCCTCTTCCCTGACTGAGACCTCTAGGTTGCTATCATTATACAACCAAATTATAATGACACCTAGAGCAGTTAATTCTCAATACCTTTTTTCTTTGCTACAAATACCTTTTCCTACCCTGAAGAAGAAGCCATTGTCAACTGAACCCAGTCCCACTGCAGGGTCACCACGGCATCTAGAGTGGAACAAACAGTGCAAAAAAATAATTCAAGGAACAGTCATTTGAGTTTTTAAAGCGACTTGCTTTGGCTGTGTTCAGGCCCCTTTGGGTTTGCTTCCTATGAGTACTCCAGCATTCCAAACAATGGATTCTGGGGAAGATTTTTTGGATAATATAGACATTGGCCCCAGTCCCACCAAGTTCTGTTGCCCCACAGGCCGAACCATTTGCTTATTGCAGTTTAGCTCTATGATCAAGTTTCTCTGTTGTCAGCTCTCCACAGGAAAAATACCAATTTAAGGTGCACTATGAATTCTAATTATTCCAAGTTCCTCTAGTGCAATGGCTGCCAACTTTTCTAGACCACTGTACCCCTTTCACGAGTCTGATTTGTCTCATGTACCCCCAAGTTTCACCTCACTTAAAAACTACTCGCTTACAAAAGCAGACATAAAAGTAGAATGGTGTCACAGCACAGTATTGCTGAAAAATTGCTTTTTCTCATTTGTACCATATAAATATAAAATACATCAATTGGAATAAAAATATTGTACTTGTATTTCAGTGTATAGTATATAGAGCAGTATAAATACATCATTGTTGGTATGAAATTTTACTTTGTACTGACTTCACTAGTGCTTTTTATGTAGCCTGTTGTAAGACTAGGCAAATATCTAGATGAGTTGATGTACCCCTGGAAGATCTCTGTGTACCCTGAGGGGTACACATACCCATAATTCAGAACCACTGTTCTAATGTACAGTGCAGCCACAAATTTCAGTGCCTATGTTCTCCTTCCTTCTGGCGTCTCACTGATTTAACAAATAGCACTTCAAATGGTTAGTGGCAAGCGGCATCACTTCTGATCTACTGGAATTCTTTTCTCCTGACTTCTTTATTTTATGTATAGTACATAGCTGATGCCAACAGGTCAGAGAGCTACTCTGAGTGCTTCTGTAGTCATAGATCACTGAGTCATCATATACTGAGCTATATGGAGCCTATAATTGAAAAGTTGGCATCAGATCCATATCATACCAATTTAAAAAGAGAGCTGGGCTAGAGAACATATTCCATTTTGTCTAGCATGAGCAGCGGGATATTCCTAGCAGAGAGAAATCTTAATTTGTTGATGTCTTTACGGTGTTTTGAAGGTGCAGAGCATTAAATCCTCCCACTAGACTATCGTACTAGGTAGAGCTGAGGTAAAGTCAAGGGGAAGTAACAAATATTTTGTTGGTAAAGATACTGGCCGTACAGATTCTGAAGCCTACATTTTTCAGAAATGACTAGTGGCTTTGAGAGCTTCAGGTTTTGATGCTGAAAACTTGACACCTTAAAAGAGGCTGATGTTGAGAGGGAGACTGTTCTTTGCTTCTAAAATCAGCCCCTCCCCCACCTACCCCATAAGCTGCCTCAGGTTGGCTAACAACAAAAAAGGCCCTCAGAGTAAGTCAGTTTTGAAAATTTAGGCCACTGTGTGGGATAGCAGAACTGTATGAAATATTTACAGGGAAGTTTGTTTCCTTTCAAATTCCTGAAAACAGTCTGAATTTTGTGCTGAAGCTTGAAAGTTTGCACATTTGCACCTGGAAATGAAACAGTTTTTTTAAAAAATTTAAAACTGTTTCGTCTTCATTCAAAAATGGTTCTACACTTGAATGAAAAAAACAATTTCAAACTTAGTTTTATTTTTTCCCCCAAAAGCAATTATGCACATGGAAACTGAGAAATATATTTTTCATGTGTTTAACTGCAAAGCAGCGGTAGGAGGAAGAGAAGATCAAAACTGTTAGTATTTCTTCATTTTCGTAAAGTAAATTATCACATTCTTGCACCATAATTTGCTGCATCAGCAATGATAAAATCAAAATATGTTAAATTTTGCCTTTGTAAAAAAATAGCTGTAACCCTTCACTTCTGGAACCAATTTTTATGGGCAGCGTTTGTTTTTCTTCCTCACTGTTCAGTGGCATATAATATAGCAGCTGTCCATAATTGCTACATTTTTTCTTATAATGCAAGACACCCTGAAGCATTTGCTAAGTGGGCTGCAGAAATGGTTTCTTAACATTTGGCTAGCAACAGTAGTTGCCAAGCACAGAAACTTTGCTTATTCTATTGAATTTCCACTTTTTAGACCCTAGAAATATATGAATAATTTCCACATATGGCGTATCAGGGTGTTTAGATTCATTAATAGCTGACTCAAGTTGGCACAAGGGCTTTCTCCAGTGTAAAATTAGGTTCAAATAACAGTTTTTGCAGCAATTTGTACACTGTAAGCCTCTCTCACTAACTGATCTATAAGCAGTCCATCTGCCTCTCACCTCTTTAGCTGCCAAAGACCAAAAGGCCTGTGGAGGTGGGGCATCTTAGCTGTGGCAAAAGAGAGAACATCATTCCATCCCAACAGGCACCAATGACCAATTAGGAAAGAGCACCAGGAAACTTCTGTCCAGTCCTCCACAAGAAGTGTGGTGCTCTCCATTCAGTTATCCAGTGTGGTTGGAGCTGGAGCAGCGTTGTTTGCTAAAATGCGTGGACAGTTTGAAATATCCTCAAGATTAAAGGTGGGAGCAGAGATCTGCATGGGAGGGTGCTTTGCTCCTTAAGGCTTGGCTTTTCAGAGGAGCTTCAAGGAGCTAGGCACCCAAATCCCACTGCATTTCAGCAGGAGTTGACTGCCTGTCTCCCTTGGGCTCCTTTGAAAACTCCAGCCTGGAGCTCCAGTTCAGCAAAGTACTTAAACACATTAATAGTTCCACTGAAGTCAGTGTTTTACTGAATCTGTGGTCGGTGTGTGTGCGTGGTTATAGTGTGTGCTTGGAGCAGAGGTGGACAAACTACAGCCTGCAGGCCACATCCTGCCCAGCCCGAGCTCCCAGCCGGGGAGACTAGCTCCCTCCCGCCCCCCCCAGCAGCCATGCCGTCACATGGGCAGTGCTCTGGGTAGTGGGGCTGCGTGCTCCTGCGGGCCACACGGCAGCTTGGCCGGACCCTGTGGCTGCCAGACACTGCTCTGAGCAGCATGATAAGGGGGCGGGAGTTGAATAAGGGGCAGGGGGTCCCGGGGGCAGTCAGGGGACAGCGAGCAGGAGGGAGTTGGATGGGGGTTGTGGTCAGAGGATGGGGAATTGGGGGGGTTGTTTAGGGTGTGGGAGTCCTGGAGGGCCTGTCAGGGGTCAGGATAGGAGACAGGGCAGTCAAGAGACAGAGAGTGGGGAGGGAGTTGAATAGGGGTTGGGGTCCAGGGGGGCAGTTAGGATCAGAGTGTCTCGGAAGGGGGCAGTCAGGGGACAAGGAGCAGGGGAGGTTGGATAGGGGATGGGGTCCTGAGGGGTAAGTTGGGGTGGGGGAGGCCAGAAGGGGGAGGTCAGGGGACAAGGAGTGGGGGGGGTTGGATAAGGGTGGGGTCCTGGGCGGCAGTTGGGTCGGGTGGTCCCAGAAGGGGGTGGTCAGGGGACGAGGAGCGGGGCGGGGGTTGGATGGGTTGGGGGTGCTGAGGGGGGCAGTCAGGGGGTGGGGTCAGGCTGTTTGAGGACGCACAGCCTTCCCTACCCAGCCCTTCATACCGTTTTACAACCCCGATATGACCCTCGGGCCAAAAAGTTTGCATGCCCCGGTTTGGAATATGCTTTATACTCTCTTTTTTAAAGTTGCATTAACAAAGCATTACATCTCATTGGTAAGCACTTAAAGGTTTGGAAATTCCAAGGTTGCGATTGTCTGAATTTAACTCTGTCCCCTTGCATGTTTGCAGCTTAATACAATCTATGGTACATGATCACATACCGTTAGCTCTCCAGGACTCCTGTTGTAAGCCTTGATCCTGCACTGGGGCAGCTAGCACAGCTTACCCTTGGCACAGCTGGGATTCTTATTCCATAAGTGGCGGGACAAGAAAAACAGGTTCAATAACTTTTCACCAAACCTCCCTAAAACATTTCTGTGGTAGTTTCTCTATAAAATATGTGGATACAGAATACTTGATGCTATTGTGTCACAAAGCTCTTACTGGCAGACATGTAAGACGGTACAACACTTATTTTAGTCTGTCTGCAGAATCAGGAAGACAGCCCTCCACTGGTTCACGTGCTGAATGTTTCCTTTGCAAGCACATAGCTAAGAATTGATATCTTGAAAATGTAAAGGGTGAAATCCTGGCTTATTGAAGCCAATAGCAAAAGTTCTGCAGAAACTGGTCAGTCCACGCAAGAAGAGCCAGAATGACAGTCTTTGAGACCTTCTAATCTGTGTTTTGATATTTAAAACACATGCACAATGTTCAGATGCCTAACTGATGGGTATTACATCTTTACCTAAATGCATACGAAGTTTCACAGCTATAAATACCAAGGCCTAGCGCAAGACAGTGCTGTCAGACTTGACCTTCATAAGCATTAACGTAACAAAAACTGAAATCATTTTCTTACTTGCGAAGTAAAAATCAGTCTGGTGTTGGCTATAAATCAAGAAATGCTTTTCACGTCTTTGAAGCACTCTGCTCAGAAATATTCTGAGACTAGCTGAAACCATTTCAAGTCCCTAGACATAGGAGGGCTGGAAGGGAAGTTGCTATGTTGACACATCAGATTATGTAACAGTTCAGTAGCTTTCTCTGTGTGTGCACGTGGAGGTGGGGAGAAGCAGCATGGTGGTTGTCCAAACTAGAGACCAAGATGTATAGACATTCTGTAATAACTTCCACACTGACATGCTAAACTGTTTAAAGCGGGGAAGTGCACCTTGGTACTTGCATCCGGCCAACTTCAGCCCTGGTGTGTGTGTATGCAATTGTCATTGACTTATGTGGGACTTACACCAGGGCTGAATTTGGTTCCATGACTCCTACATGGAAAAGGAATCTCATCAGCCCGTTTGTGTTGCATGATGGTTTTAATGGGTACAGCATCTACACTGGCTGAATCAGTCCTACCAGTAAAGACAACATCTAAGGTAGTTCCCTGTACCCAGTTCAGCAATACCCAGTAAGCAAAAGAGCCAAGTCAGGTTCAGGTCTCTATACGCAAGTACAATACCCATTTTAATTAGAGCTGAGTGAGTAATTGATTTTTCAGTTCAGTGGCTGAACTAAAAAATCTCGAATAACGCTTCCCCAAATGGTTTGTTCTGACCTGATTTTTAGGGTGTTTTCCCTACATCAAAACGTGTCATCTGGGTCAAATATAATGTGTCAAATGTCGATTAGCACAAAGATTTTCTAAACAAACCATTTTGACATTGCTGACATTTTTATTTTGTGGGTTTTTTTCATCCAAAACGATATGCCAGATTGGGCAAGAATTCTTGCATAATTTCGATGCCTCAAAAAATGCATTTTCCAGCAAATTTACTATTGACCAAAAAACTTTAATCCAGCCACAGTTCTAATGCTAGCCTGTCAGTCTAGCATTAGAACTGGGAGCTAAGAATGCCGGAGTTCAAAGCTTTGGGCTACACAGATTTCCCCAGCTGACCTTGAGCAAATAACTCAAGTGCAGATTCTTCAGAAGAATTTTGTAAGGCCACAGTTTTTGCGTGGGTGGCCGGCCAACTTTGGGCAATTAGAGTCTGCTTTTCACCTATCATTTTACCTGGAGTCAGTGGAAGCTGCAGCCAGGCACTCTGCACCTATCAGGCCAACAGTCAAAAGCAGAGGGATTAAAATTAAAAGCCACTTTTGAAAAATCTGTCCTTAAACTTCCCAGCCTCCATTTTCTTGTGTCTCAAATGGAGATCACAGAAGTGTTGTGATTAAATTACTTAGGCAATGATTAAAGCACTTTCAAGATGAAAATTTTATATTGTTCTTAATTCCCAGGCTAAAACTTTGAAGGTCATTTAGGTTTGTGAATGATTTAAGAGAATGTTGTAGTGTTCACAAAACTATGAAAGTCTGGAAATTCAGAGTTATGATGACACTAGGAAAACAACAAACTAAGGGCATGTCTACACTTAAAAAAGCTGCAGCAGCGCAGCTGCACCGTTGAAGCACTTTAGTGCTACTACACTGAGAGGAGAATTTGTCCCATTACCACGGTTAATCCACCCTCGTGAGAGGTGGTAGTTATGTTGACGGGAGAAGCCTTCCAATCAACAAAGTGCTGCCCAAAGCAGGGATTCGGTTGGTATAACTGCCTAGCTCTGGGGGGGATGGGGGTGTCACACCCTGAGTGACTCAGTTTTTATTATGTCCTTCACTCAGCTGTAGAAATTTGACTGAGTGTAGTTCCCTTGGGCTAGGCTGCACTCTCCTGTATGGCCCCTTTATGCTGGTATATGGGGCGGTAAAAAGGACACAGCAACCCCCTGGGGAATTCCCTCAGCGTACAGGCAGTGTAGGGATGACATAAATGCCTTGGTGCTGCACTTCTCTGCAGAGCTGTGCACTGATGCCAGGAGAAATGTCAGCATGTCAAGACAGGAAAGGGCTTGAGCACATTAGGAATTTTGGGCTGCAGGATGTGGGAAACCGCTGTAATTAAAACAGCCTCTGGGAGCCATATTGTTCCTCAGAGCAGTCCAGAATCCAACTGAAATCCACCTCTGCTCCCCTTCTCCTGGGCTGTGCCTTTTGGAATGCACCTCCTGACTAGACATAGTGAAGATCTGGCCCTTGGGCTTAGAGAGCCATGAACAACTCTAGTGCTGTAAAGATAACAACAGGACCTCATGATGCACCATGTATTTATACCTACACAGTGTCAGTGCCTGGTGACTTGACCAACTGGGACATGAAAGACTGACACGATGAGTCCTGAGAAAGTTCTGTAACACTGAGCAGTTGGAACAGAAAAAGTTCCCTCAACAAGAAGAGACCAGCAGAGCTGTAAATCCTGCCTGTCAGACAGATTCTTATCACTGGACATGCCTTCCTGGTGCTTGGCATTCGTCCTGGACTCCATATTCCAGAATACACGCACAAGCCTTGAAAATGCATGAGTGGCTACAGAGAGCACTGGTCTGTGGTAGAACTCACACAGCTGTGGCTAATGCAACACAACATGGTTGATTTTCCTTCTTTATTCCCATTTATCAGACAAGGAATGTACCCTTAGGAGATGTTAAGTACCCACGGCTCCATCTGACTTCAGTAGTAGTAGCAGGTGCTCAGTATCTCTGCCAGTCAGGCCCTTCAGTGCTCATCCTTTAGGTCCTAACCCAAAGTCACTTGAAGTTTCCGATGGATTGCAGGGGCTTTGGAGCAGACCCATGGTGCTACCACAAGGATTTAGTATTCTAAAAAATCAATAGACAGTGGATGTGGATTGTTTGCTTTTCTTTCACACTACAGCTGGTGAAAGAGCTAATCTCCTGGCATGGTGGCATTGCACAACAGCCAGTGGTGATATTTAAAAACTAACCTTAGTAGTCACCAGAATACGGGCAGTGTTGTAACGTACTGCTCCATCTGTTAGCAGTGACTGTTGAGGTGGAGTTGCAGCCCTTGGATGCCTCTTCAAGATACGCATCCCACAACCCATTTTGTACACAGAGATATGTGTAGTGAGTGTACCCTAGCTGCTATTTTCATTTACCATGTGATCCTTTTGGAAATAAGATGTCTGTCTCTTTTTTTCTATTCACTTCTTCACAGTAAAAAAAAAAAGTAAACTTTAAAAAAAACCCAATACTTATGCCTTGCAAAGACCCTTACACACACCAGCAGTTTTATAAACACACTGTGCTTGTTCTGTCCCCCTCAGCCAGTTTAAAAAACCCCACGTATGCTTTACACACCCGAGCAGTTTAAAACACAGTTCGCAACAAAATACTTTTCAATAAACCCTCCATGCATTAATAGACTCATGCTTGTTCTGTCTCCCTCAGCCATGTGTGCTTGGGACCTTTGGGTTTAAGCAACAAGCACAAATGTTAGTTAGTATTACCCCCCAAATCCCAATACAACCTTTGTGATACCTGAAGTGTTTTGTGTTTTGTTTTTTTTTTAAAAAAAATTTAACAGTGTTAAGCACAACTACAGTTAAAAATGGTTTTTACCTTGGCCTGGTTCCATGCTAAACAAATCACACTGCAATAAAGATAGGCACCATTATTTTACTAAGACAGCGTGGCCAAAGAGGGATATTATATAAGATATATTTTCAGCGTTAAAAACAGGGAACATACCTCCTCTTGCAGTCCACCAGCAGCAACCATTCAAGAAAGTTTCTCTTGAAAAGGACAGCCTCCAACATACTTAAGGTTTTTATACCATCCTAACCCATTGTTTCAAACAGACTTCAAAATAGTGGCTAGCAGGTTAATTTGATCACTGCAACTCTAAAATAATAGATACTTAAAGACTTTAGGCACTCCTCCCTAACATTGCCTTTTGTGATCTGGGGTGGGGAAATTAAGCTGTCTGCATAACTAGGTTGCTTTTGGCTACATTATTTTTTTTTTTTTAAGTTAAAATACATTTTTCTGTAGGGCCTTCGTATAGTATTAAACAGCAAACCACCAATCCATTATGTAACTGTACCCATTTCCAAGTGGAGACCCTTTGCAGATATTAATAAATGTCTTGGGGTTTGTTTTTTAAATGTTTTTTTCATGCTTAAAGTTTGGGGCTTGAAATAAAATGCTTGTATCACAACCATAGCTTTTAAATGTTTGTCTTTAAAGCAAATGCTTGTTCTAAAGTATGGTAAAGGTTTGAAAGCTTTCAGTTTTGGGTTAGACCCTTGATTACTTTTTTAAACTTGTAATGGCTAGAAAGAATAACCCATAGCATTCAACCAACTCCTGGGTCATATTTAAACTATCCAATAGTGTTCTACCAACCCCAGGGGTTATATTTAAACTGTCCAATAGCATTTGCGAATTCCTGAGATTTAGTTTTGTATTATCAGAACTCACCATCCTCAACCACCCAACTCCCTTATTATGGGTGCACGCCCGTCAAGGTAAGTAATCAGTTACCCTCGGTATTCAGTGAGGGGTGTGTGGTTGAAACAATTCAGTTCAACAGGATGAGTCAACTCTATTGTACTCAAGCACATGTCTAAACCATCCTGTTTTATTGTAAACACATTTTTAGGATCCCGCCCCCCACAACATACATTTCAGCTTTTTGCTGTAAATGGGTCTCTTTTACACAAAGACATGAGCTAGGTTCTCACAAACAATTTATTTAAAAGACATACAGCTCCTTAAAAACAAACCAAAATGCTTCATTAAAACTTATAGCTCACTTAAGGGCCAAAGACCTAACAGAAACACAGATAGTCACAAAACTCTTTCAATAAATTTTTTTAAAAAATTTACAGCTACCAAGTTTTATATCGCATGTTTGTCCCCTCACCATTCTCTAACTTAATCCTTTTAGATTTCTTACAAATAGTCTTTTTCTTAAGTAGGGTCCTGTAACTTTTTGTAACTGTCAATATAACGCTGTAAGCAGGCATCTTCTGGTTTGGTCATTTTCTTTAAAACACGACCAGGGTCTCCACTGAATTGCACAGCATTTCTCAAGATCACCTCTTGCGCTAAAAGTTCTTGGGTTAGGCACAGACATTGCATAGCATAGCCTATGGCAATGACAGTGTTCAATAAGTTTTCCAAACACAGATCAGCACACAGGCCCCGGAGCTTGCAGATTATATCCTTTTGAAGACCAAGTCACACAGTCGTGGTGCTGTTGGGCTGGTGCATCTATAACACAGCCCTCGCCATCTTCAAAAATCGTTTTCCTAAGACACTGATTAAGAACAGCATAAACAGCAACACATACAATTGTCCGCATAACTTTTTTACACTCACGACGTGGCACTGGCTCAGTGAGTTCCATGCCAAGCCTCCTCCTAAACTCCTCATCAACAATTTGTAGAGACATTGACAAAAACCAGGTGGGCCCGGTTCATCTTCACTGCTTGATGCTGTACAAGGCCTCCGGGTTCTCTAAAAAAGCATCGTCAAGCTGTCAGAGATTTTCAAACAAGAAACAAGTGTCAGTTCCCACTGCTTGTTTTTAGATTTACACAGTCCCCGGGTTCCTAACCCATTACATCACACCATCGACCGTTGCTTCTTAATCATTCATTTACCTGAGCAATGTCTTTTCCGTTCACCTTGATCGATGGTGACTCCCCCAAACCATGATTACCTTTCTCCTCCAAGAGGGTGGCTGACGAGAGGACTTCATGCTCATTGGGATGTCTCATGAGCAGCTGGGCTTCGGGTTCTGGCGTATCCATCAATGGCTGGGCCAAAGGGCTCTGCTGCTCCCTCATCCTCCTCAGAACTGTCGCTGATGTAGCATTTTCTCCGCAGATGGTTGAAACCTCTGGGGCTAAAACAAAGTCTGAAGTTCTCACGGGAGTGGTAAAGGAGTCCACGTTTCCCCTCAGAAGCCTTTCCATATGTCCTTGGTAAGAGATGGCCTCCTCTGCCTAGTGCTGGGACTTTTGAGGTAATGGTGCTGCACTCTGATTGGCAGAGGGCATTGGGAGGAGTTCTTTGAGGGGTCACATGACCCACTTCTGGACGGGTCACCCCGCCTCAGAACTCACCCTGATTGGTCAACTCTCCTCTCGAGGTGGTCCTATTGGGACAAAACCCATCCTGGATTGGTAGAGGGCAGTGGGAGGAGTTCTTAGAGGGGTCACATGACACACCTTGCTTCTGGTCATGTGGCTGCCTTGACCCTGGAAGTAATACCTCACCCACTGGGGTGGGGCTTCCGGTGACTGGTGGGTGGGCGGTAAGGGTCAAGGGGCAGGGTTAGGGGTTTTTTGATGGTAGGGCCCTTATACTACTAACAGCAACACAATGGACTCAATTTAACCTATGTCCATACTCTAATAGGCTATGCAGAGAATGTCTACCAGTTCTCATGTGTTTAGTTTAGCTTTTGCTGCTATTGCTCAGTGTATAAATTTCTCCCACTATTAGGAAATTTCATGCTACTTCATGAAGAAAGACAAGTGGATTAGAAAGGATACATGCTGCAAAAAACTAATTTGTTCTCAGGCTTCTGGGAAGGGAGATGTGGGTTGAAGGCTGGTATTGATGTGCTGTTTGTTTTCCTTCCTAGTTTTGGGGAGGGTGGGTTTATTTTTGTTTGTATGGTATAGATGGTTTGTTTTAATATATGACAAAAGACACCTAGAGGCCAGGATAGCTCCCCCAAAATACTCTTCCTCATGTCTACCCATTCCCCTTTTTATTTTAACTAAATACTTTTCCATCACACACAGTCCTAGCACAGAATGTCATAGGGCCTGATCCAAAACCCACTGAAGTCAATAGAAGTTGTTGGATGAGGCCACAAGTATATGTTGCTATTACTTGTATGCCTAACGACAAGATATTGTGCAAGGCACTGGAATAAGAAATGGAAGCTAAACAAGTATGTAGAGCTGGCAGAATTATGAACACCTTTAAACTCAGACTGAGAGATTGAGCAAACAATGAGCTTTGTTAAGACCAGAGCCCCACATCACCACTCAAGGAATTTTAGGCAAGTTTGGCCACATTAATTAACATTCAAAGTTCGTGCCTATTTGTGTCACTTGAGCTTGTTCATAATTAACAAACTGAGCTATCATAAAGACCAGCTGTTTTTCTCATGAGAGACAGTGGATCTTTTGAGTGAAGAGACACAGCTAGGTAGGGAGGAACATGTTGAATGGAACAGGCACTGGTTCTAGCTTCTCAGTGAAAATCCTATGACAGGGGATTTGCTATAGCCAAGGACCATTTGCATGAGCTCTAATGCTCCTTAGACCCACCTGTAGCTCCAATGGCACCATGCTCTCAGAGACTCTTGTTGTGTGACTTTGGGCCCAAGATACCCCCTTCTAAACACAACATTTTCTTACAGCGGATACCACTGAAAGACTCCATTGTGGGAGCTGGACAAATGGCAATATAGTGCACCCTGTTGCACAGATTCCTTGTTAGTTGCTGTGGAGGAGGATGAGTGCAGTGCACTGGTAACTCACTGGTCAATTTGTGTTACGTGGCTCCCTCCCCCATGCCTAATCCATAGCAGATATTGATGTTACAGCTCTCGCTAGTAGAGTTTGTAGCTTTAGCTGAAGCTGTAACGATCTGTGCTTCCAGCTCTGAAGATCCCGGGTTCAGCTCCTGGTGTGTGCCAAGGTGCTGGCTGTTGTACATCCATCTCCTCAGCCTCACTCCTTCTCCAGTACAGCAAGGGGAGATCTGTGTGTGGACTCATGAGTAATAATCTCCCATGTCAGAGAAGGGATTAGAAAACAAACATGTAATTCTAGTTAGGGAGACCCATTCAAACAGGGCCGTAAGTAAATGGATTTCAGTCAATGAGTGGCAAATAGACATTCCAGAAACTTTCCCTGGACTTCCTTATTCTCCCAGGCTATGTTTGCTAGGGCTCACATCTGGTATTCAATTTCTTTTTTAAACGTCCTACAAACACTGTTTCCTCCCTTGTTTTCTCCATCTCCAAGTCTTAATCATCTGCCTTATACGCTCAGTCCTTTTCTTCTCTGTGTGTTTGCAGTGATTAATTCATAAAGGAAAAACCCAGGAAAATTCCACACACATAGTGTGCTCCCTTTCGCTAAATGTTTAATAGCTTTCCAGCCAGGGACTGCAATTCCCCCCTTCTCCTCTTCTCTATTTTTCATCTTTTGCATTATCATTTGCTAAATATATTATGACATACTCTTAACTTCAGTCCCCTGGCCTTTCAGTGGCTGTCTCCTCCCCTCCCCCCGGGAACGGCACAAATAAATCACTGTGGTTGGTAAACTGAGAAAACCTCATACAAATGGTATGTAGATTTATTACCAATTTTGTTTTTCAGTGTACTGTCACAGTGGTAGCATGGAAATTAGTTCTCTTTGCTAGGCTTTCCCGCATCACAGTGCAACATGATAAGAAAATCTCTGTTCCATGCTGGAAAAAAAATGGATAAACTCTGCTATTGTACAATCACAAAAGCCTGAAGAAAGAGGATTATTAAAGTGAAACACAATGTGTAGCATGCCACACGCTCGCTAGAACAGGGGTCGGCAAACTGTGGCCCGCGGACCGCATCCGGCCCACAGGCTCCTCCTAACCAGCCCCCAAGGTCTGGCTGGGGAGGCTGCTCTGGCCCCTCCCGCGCTGACCCCCTCCCACGAAGCCTCAGCCCACCATGCTGGGGAGGCTGCTATGGCCCCTCCATCGGGGGCGAGGGGGACGCTGTGCAACAGCATGTCTGGCTCCTAGCCAGACAACGCTGCACGCTCCAGGGAATCAGCGCAGCTGCATCTGGCTCTGGGCCAGACACGCTATTCTGAGCTGCGGCGAGGTAAGAGGGCTGGGGCTGGGCCGGGGGGGCTGGCTAAGGGGGCAGAGGGTCTCAGGGGGCAGTCAGGGGATGGAGAATGGGGGGGAAGGTTGAATGGTGTGTGGGGATGCCAGGGGGCCTGTCAAGGGGGCGGGGGTGTGAAGAGGGATCAGGGCAGTCAGGGGACAGGGAGTATGGGGGTTGGATGGGGGTAGGATCCTGGGGGATAGTTAGGGGCAGGGGGTCTCTGGAGTGGGTATTCAGGGGACAAGGAGTAGGGGGGTTAGATAGGGTGGGGGGTCTCGGGGTGGTGTGGTTAGGGTGGGGGGGTCTCAGGAGGGGCAGTCAGGGGACAGGGAGCAGGGGGGCTTAGGGGATGGAGTTCTGGGGGGCAGTTAAAATGGGGGGTCTCCCGAGGGGGTGATCAGGGGACAAGGAGCAGGGAGGGTGTTGGATGGATTGGGAGTTCTGAGGGGGGGGCAGTCAGGGGCTGGGAAATGGGTGGGGTCGGATAGGGGGCGGGGCCAGGCTGTTTGGGGAGGCACAGCCTTCACTGCCCAGCCCTCCACACAATTTTGAACCCCGATGTGGCCCTCGGGCCAAAAAGTTTGCCCACCGCTGCGCTAGAACCTAAAATGACACTAAGATGTAAAGGAATAAAAGCTACTGGACACATAAAATATGATATGGAAGTCAATGAATGAGTCTTGCCCAGGTATTGCAAAACCCTTGGATATTGGGTAGGGTATTTTTCCTACTAGTGGGGGCTTTAGGGGTTGAGGAACACCACAACAACTCTGTCATTGAAAGGGTTTTCTCAAGTCCAATAAAGCTGATGCTGTTTATTAAGCTGACAGCATTTTATTACCATTTAGATACAGTAAGAGCTGGGATAGGATTATTATATGTAGCCAGTGTCCTTTATAAGAAAATACTATCATAGCGTACTGCTGAGCTGGTCTCTGCAATGGCTGTACAGAAACTCAGATGCTTAGTTGTTTTGCTGGATTGAAAAGCCATTGAAGCTAGGGTTGTAGCAGGAAGAATGTCGTTGGACTAGGGGCCTGATTTAATGAGGTGCTATGTGCCCGATTCACCCACCAACTTCAGTGTTCTTTAGAGGTGCTAAGCAACACAATGGACCACGGGCCTAGAGTGACATGAGTCTCTCTTGTGGCTGTTCCAAATTAAGCAACCCTTATACTACTCCTGTTAGCTAGAATTCCTGGGAACAGATCAAAAGCGATACACATTGGAACTGCTGTTCTACTTTTGAACTGTATGTTGTTAATTTGGAGTCAGAGATGTGCTTGGAAGCATACAGACAGCCTAATCCTGCAGACGTTACTTGATGCAAAACTCCTATCTGAATTCAGTGGTTCTTTCATGTGAGTGAAGGCTTCAGGACTCTTAGAGAGGACTGCCTAGAAGTGAGAGATGCTACTGATTTGATCACTCGCTCTTTGGAATCTCTCTTCCACCTCTATAGCAGCCAAGCCCTTGCTTGTGATTCTTCAGTTCACAGCTATGAACCCACAGCTCTTGGCAAATTACACATCATGGCGCCAGTGATGCTTTGTGCATAGCTGCAGTATCTCTTGAGCAACGAGTTAAGAGAATAAGGACTCGCTTTCCAGGGACAAAGGTTGAGGATAATAAGCTTTGGAAGGGAACTAAATATGAGCTTAATGTAGCTGTGGATGCTGGAATAAATAATTCAAGAGAGGCATCACAAGATATTTGAAAGGAAGCGACTGAGACAGGCTTTTTAGCTTGCAGCCTTTCATACGGAACCTAGTTATTAGATGTTGCTGCTGCAGGTCTCTCGGCCAACCTAACCCTTCCTTTTAACTTCAGAGCTGCCTTTGGGGTTTTGATTAGAGCTGGGTCAAAATTTTGCAATGTAAAACCTGCATGACACAGACCAATAAAAAACAGAGATGGGGAAAAACTTATTAGATCCTCTAGTGCAGTCATCATACCAATGCAGTAGACTACCTTTGTCTTTCTATAGGTGTTACTTATTCAAGTTTATACCTACTTATACTTCTCACCTTTCTTCACACATTCTCCGGATCATTTCTCATGTTCTTCTCTGAACTCTCTTCAATATCTTCTTTGTAAGAAGGTGCTAAGCAGCAAATGCAGTATTTTAGGTGTGGATGTACTATAGCCACATACATGTACTGTAGCCATATACATGTACTATAGCCACTTGATTGCACAATGATTCTGCATAAGCAGCCTGGAATTGCATTGGCCTTTTTTTCCCCTGCCACACTGCATTGCAAACTCACGCCTATCTTGCTCTCCATTTTCACCCCTAAAGTCTGCGTCTTCCAGCATTTCTAATTTCCAGATGTCTCCATCTCATTTAATATCTGTGCTGTATTATTTTCCTCCTTTGTCACATTTCCGTATGTTTTGCTATTTTCTGCCAATGTTTAAGACCTTTTCTTGGGCTCTTTATGTTCTCCACCATTTATGTAGCACATAAGCTATTTGCAATACAGTGAAAGTCCTCTGATGTTCACATGGTCCCAGAATTTCTTACCGGCTCCTTTTGAATAGATATTTTTATGGTCCTGTTTGTTTCCTAATTGTTCAAAGCACTTTTTTATTTTTCTTGTTGGAGAAAGATTTTTATAAGTTTCATAATCTCAGTGCTTCTTGAATCATTGGCAGTTTCTCATCCATCCCATTTGGTGGGGTTGGTTGGGGTTGGTCCTGCTTTGAGCGGGGGGTTGGACTAGATGACCGCCTGAGGTCCCTTCCAACCCTGATATTCCATGATTCTATCATTAATTTATAAATGGACAGCTTTCTCTCTAGCACCTCTACCCCTCTAGCCTCCCATGTATTTATAAGGTCTCTTTTTACTCTCTTCAAATGCTTTGTCTGCTATGGCTGCATCATTCTGATCTGCATTATACAGATACAAATTGGGAAAAACTGCATGTGAACCAAGAGAGTTAATCTGAAATTACATTAATAGCAAAATTTGTCCTTCACTGATTGACTGACTGGTGCAAAAGAGACCAAGCTAAGGAGAATAGAGATATCAGGTGATGTCTTAATATTCCTACAGAGCCCAAGGCTGTGAGAAAAAGTATATTATGAAATGCTTGGAGATAAGAATGACCTATAGAATATCACAGCTTTGATCAGACATTTTAAATACTCAGAGGTTGCACAGCTCTGCTTTTTTCAGTCACTGCTTCCCAGGCTAGCAATTTAACCCTTTGATTGCCATTCACCACTGCAGTTGCCATACAGAGTCTGAACATGCCTGTATTCTTTGAAGTGCTCCACACATCGCGTAAAATATACCTCCAGTGCTATCCCTCTCCATCCTCTGATCTTCCTCCTTTCTCAGATGTTTTCATTCACAATTTTGGGCCGTGATTTGCCAGAGCACTTAGGTTCATGCTTAAATTTAAGCACTTGAGTATTCCCATGCACGTCAATGGATCAAGAGTCTTGTTAAATTAAGGTCAGGTAAAGATATACTTTTAAAATTCTACTAGGAATGAAGAGATTTCATGTGAAATCAATGTGAGTTTGGCCATGAACTTCAATGGGGCCACGATTTCACCCCTATGGTTTTCCAGTGGGTTGGGGGAGAGAGTGTTTGTTTTTTAACAAGACTGCCATTAAAAACTCACCTTAAAACCTTCTTTGCTGTAATTTTTATCCTAACAACACTCCCTTCAACTGCCAAGCATCACACACTCACTTTCCTGCCCACTCCCCCTTGCTGTCATACTGTATAAAGAATGTGTAGTCCCTCCCCAAGGTATGGCTCTAGCCTCCATCCTCCCTGGTGCTTGTGAGTTGTGACTAGATGCGGCTTCTCCCCACTCCTTGCATGAGTTAGGTCCTGGCTTGGGTTGTGTTTTGTGAGGCCTGATGCCTCCAGCCAAGCTGGTTCCTCACTGTGCTTGAGCAAGAGGTTCTATCAGGGTAGGGCCTTCTATCAGGGCCTGCATCCTGGCAAGTATTGAGCGGGAGCTTCCTTCTGCTCCCCCTAGCCTGCCCAGCGCTGCTCTGTCCTAGGTGCTGGTCTCCTAACTCAGGAGACAGACCTTCCCTCCTGAAGGTCTGGGAGAGACTGCCTGCTTCTCTCCTGGGCAGTCTTTATATAGGGCCCAGCCTGGTCCTGATTGGCTGGCCTCTGCTCGCACCCTGATTGACTTCCTTTCAGACCCTCTTTGATTAGTTGCCTGCCTGCGCAGCCGCTCTGGCCTGCCCTAGCCTAACCTCTCGGTTTTCAATAAGACCGCAGAAGGGTTAAGGTTAACTAGTAAATATGAAACATGAATACGTTAACCAATTCATTCCCTCCCACCATTCACAAACTCTTCCCAACCCCCAGCTTTCTCCCTGGCACTGCTCAGACAAAGTTGGCTTAGAGTTGCCCACTTTCTAATGGCACAAAACCAAACATCCTTGCACTGCCCCCTGTCCTGCTCCTTCTCTGAGTCCCTGTCCCCACTCACTCTATCCCCCGCCTCTGTCACTTGCTGTCCCCCACCCTCACTCATTTTCGCCAGGCTGGGGCAAGAGGTTGTAGTGTGGGAGGGGTTGAGGGCTCTGACTGGGGGTGCAGACTCTGGGGTGGTGTTGGGAATGAGGGGTTTGGCATGCGGGAGGGGCTCAAGGCTATGGCAGAGGTTTGGAGTGCTGGAGGGGGTGCAGGCTCTGAATGGGGGTGTGGGCTTTGGGGTGGGGCAGGAGATGAGAGATTTGGGGTGCAGAAGGGAGCTCAGTGCTGGGGCAGGGGGGTTGGGGTGTGGAGTGCTGGTGTAACCCCCACACCTCCTGGGTGTGGTGTTCTGTCCATCTAGTAGCACCGAGACCATTTAGGGAGAGAGATAAAATGTGTTTGCTTTACAGCCTTAGCTAACAGCCAGTTGGCTTGTAGCTCGCGCAGTAGAGACTCATGCAGTAAGCTCCAGAGGTCCCTGGTTCTATCCTGCCTGCTAACAACCAGGGTCTGTCGGTGTTGCATGGGCTCTGGGAGGGAGTTTGGGTATGGGAGGGGGTCCCAGCCTGGGGCAGGGGATTCAGGTGGCAGTGCAACAGGGCTAAAGGTAGGCTCCTTGCCTGCCCAGACGCCTGGAAGCAGCTGGCATATCTGGTTCCTAGGTGAAGGGATTAGGGGGTTCCGTATGCTGCAGCTCCCATTGGCCGTGGTTCCTAGGTGAAAGGACTAGGGGCCTCTGTATGCTGCAGCTCCCATTGGTCATGGTTCCTGGTTAATGGGAGCTGAAGAGCTGGCACTCAGAGCAGGGGCAGCTCATGGAGCCTGTGTGGCTACCCTTGGGCCTAGGAGCTGGACATGCTAACTGCTTCCAGGAGCCGCATGGAGCCAGCACAGACAGGGAGCCTGCCTTAGTCCCACTGTGCTGCTGACCAGACTTTTAATGGCCCCATCAGCGATGCTGACCAGAGTCACAAAGGTCCCTTTTCGACCGAGTATTCTGGTCAAAAAGTGGGTACCTGGTAACCCTAGTTACAATGAGGATGAGACTGGAGAGAAGTGCTGCAGAGGTGTGAATATTTGGTCAGCTTGAACAGAAAGAGTTCCCTTACTAAGTCTTCCTCTCCTGGAAGACTCCCTTGTCTGGAGTCCTGTGGAGGTCTCGGCTGGCTCTCAGTAGCTAGCACCGGGTCATATCTCTGCCTCTGGACACAGGTCTCCGCAGTGCTAGAACTTCCTGATACACGCACTAGATCCCACAGAAGCTCAAAGGGTACATCTTTACTACCCGCCGGGGATCAGCGGGTAGCGATCAATCTTTTAGCGATCAATTTCTCGCGTCTCGTTAAGACACGAAATCGATCGCCTGCAGCACCCTATCGACTCCGTAACTCTAGCCTGATGCGAGGCGCAAGCTGGAGTCAACGGGGGAGCACGCTGGCGACCGCCGCCACCACGAGGATGGCAGGTAAGTTGGCTGAAGATACGCCGACTTCAGCTATGTTATTCACATAGCTGAAGTTGAGTATCTTCAGTCGATTCCCCCACAGTGAAGACCAGCCCAAAGGCACCCTCTGAGGGGAGGAGAAGTTAATCAGACAAACTCCCAAGCTTCAAACTGAAACTAAAACGAAGAGTCCCTTTGTCTCTGGCTGTCTCCTCCCACTGAGAAGCTGAGCAGCCCAGGCTCATCATTAGCCCTAGCCCACCAAACTGCCGCTGCTCATCCATATCACCTCAAACAAAAGTCTCCCCATTGGGCTTAGCAGTAGTTTCTAGTCCTTCAGTCCTCACTCCTGATGCCAGGCATGTTGGGAAACTGTGTCAGAGGGCTCTGGTCGCCAGTACTGTAGCCCAAAGGATTGGACTACCTGGAGGCCCAGTCTAGAGTTCCAGGAGCTTGCAAACTCCAAATGGGGGGCACAGATGGTTATTTTCAATAACCTAAAGCCTCAAAGTTACTGAGGCCCCTAAGTCCCTTTGGAATCAATGGAAGTCAGTCACCTAAATGCCGCTGAAGAGCTGGGCCATTCTCCTGATATTTATGTTACATTTTGTTGTTTATTATTCACATTGTCTTAATGCCTACAGGCTCCAGTCACAAGTCAGGGCCCCACTGTGCCAGACCCTGTACCAGTGTGACAAAAGGACAGTCTTTTTTCTGAAAAGCTGACAGTTTAAGGGAGGTCTCTTTTCCCTTCTTATCCCAGTCCATTTCTGACCATCAGTCTGCCTCGCTATCTGTGGGAGAATTGCCATACTCAGCTCCATAAGGCATTTTCATTATTTTATCTCTCACTGTGAAGCAGTTTGAGATCCTTTGTATAAAAGGCGCTATATGAAAACACTGCGTTGAATTGAATTCATAGCTTGAATCAATTCACCTGAGGATATCACTTTAGTCATTATGATGGCGTTTCAGTGATTGCCTGAGATAGGCTTTAGTTTGATTCTCTGGAGGGATTCCAAGCAAGAGATGAGCTCAATCCAAACCTGAAAAACACTAAGTGCTGTATGTCGCATGAGTTATTTAACATTTTTATTACAGCAGAGCCCAGAGGCCCTGGTTAGAATTAGGGCCCTGATATTTTACTGTAGATATAGCACAAACATAGACAACATGGTGCTCACCCTGAAGAGGCTTCCTAAGAGCCTCTTTGTTCTGATTCACTGAAAGGTTTATAAGTAGCCTTAAGTCCTGTGGTTAATCAACTCCACAGCACATATGTGTATTCTTTTTCTGCCGCTTTTCAGCAATTTCAGATTGCTCTTTAAGGAATTAACTTACTTAATGATTTTAGTTTTGTTTTAGGATACAGTAATGAGCAAATCTCTGGTTTCCCTCCATTGATTTCAGGGACCCAGAGATGGTATATTGGTTTTTGTTTTAGTTTTTTTTACTGGATTAATAATTAACATTTCAAAAATTAAAAACAAAACAGTCTGACTCACTCCCAGAACAAAGTCTACCTTATTAAAAAGAGATTCCCGGAAATGTCACAAATACAAAGTTCTATGTTCAAGCCTTGTATAATTGGTATCAAATTACCAGTAATTTAACCATTCAGAGATTAACATAATGACACAGTTGTTCCTGCCACACTATTAGTTATAGTTATCTTTTGTTTGTGTAAAATCTTTTATCCTGATGGATCCCAAAGACCTTTACAAACTCAGCCAGAGAGAAAATGTGCTTAGGGGACCAAATACATCCAATAGCATCGCTGGAGCAACCCCTTTGTAACCCATTGCTAACATTCACTGACCAATGGAATACTGCCACCCTGGAGATGGAGATGGAGATGAAGCACAGTAGCTGCTTAATGGCAAACAGCAACATTACACAACAGGTTGGGACAAATGGCAAAGGCTTTATCTTCTAGTGTATGGCAGGATTGCTCAGCCCTCCTATCCATTCTGCCAAGTAATTCAGCCCCACAACTCAGCGCCTGAGTGAGAACCTCCAAGGTGGTTATGAACATAGATAGTCATGTTTGCACTCAGTCATATCTTCTGGCAGGGAGCTCTGTGGCTTGGCTACTGCAGATGAGAAATTCTGCCTCCAGTGCCAGGTGGTCTAAAGCTGCTCTAACCATCTGTTTTGTCCCTGTGGAGCATGGCTATCTTGAAAGGTCATGAAAGAGGAGGTGGTTTCTTGGGTAGCTAGGTCTCAATCTCTTAAAGGTATGATAGATCAAGAGCAGGATTTTGAATCATATTCTGAAGTGACTGGGAACTAGAACTGTACAAATAATAGATTTTTCAGTTCATGGACAATTTCAACAAATCACAATAAAAATATTGTATTGGGATGAACTGAAATCAGTTTTTTTCAAAAATTTCAGCCACTTGAAAAAAAATGATTTTGAGTTGATCACAATGTTTCATTTTGACATTTTTGAAATGAAACTTAAATTTTGATCATTTTAAAAAAAATTCTATTAAAAAAATAAAGGAAATTTTGAAACAGTTATTTCAAACTGAAATACACATTTCATTTAGAAAATGTTTAAACAAAATGCAAATATTTGGATTTTCTTTTCTTTTCTTTTCTTTTCTTTTCTTTTCTTTTTCAAAATGAAATCAGTTGGGTGAGTCTGACACAAATTCATAAAAAAATGTTAGGGTTGCTAGATCTATATTTTTTGCCAGCTTAAAAATTTTACCCAGCTCCCCTGGAAACATTTGCAAAGATAGGATGTTTTTGTGTTGGTCTGTGCTGGTGATGAAATGTGCTGCTTGTGTATCTGCTTTAGTCTTGAGGTGAAGGTAGTGCTTAACACTAAGATGGGCAACCTATCCAGGAGGAGCTTAAAACACAGGCCACAGACAGTTGCTAGGCCTTCGTCTGGAAGGAGGCAGCATAGTTTCCTGGTCAGTCAGAGATGGGAAAAAGCATTTCTTGTTATTGCCGCAATCTGGTGTCCTGCCTGACACCAATGGTTTGAACCAGGGCTGTCCCTAGCTATTTTGGGCCCTTATGCAGCCCCCCTTTGCGGGGGGGGGGGGGGAGAGATCCCAGGTCTCAGTGAGGGGGGTGCAGGCGCAGCCCTGCTTCAGCTCTCAGAGGAGTGGACGTGGAGTTGGAGCCCTGGGGAAGAACCATAGCAGGGGCTGGAGCAGCACACAGCATGAAGGTGCCCCAAATTTCCTTGTGCCCTACACAGCTGTGTACTTTGCATATGGGTAAGGATGGCCCTGCTTTGAACCTTTAATCTGTGGTCTGATGTCCCCAGTCATTGGTGACACTAGACGGTAGTAAGTTCTCTGTTTTCCACTCTCTCACTATCACTGCTGCTGTCATAACTTATTTGAACTTAAGCCAAATGCTCTTTATTATTCTTCTGATTTCTACCAGGCATTCCGACATCTTGGCAATGGCCTGAACTCTTGCTCTTGACAATTAAGCTTGGGGTAAAATTGTCAAACGTACCTGTGTGACTTAAGAGCCTAAATCCACTTCAGTAAGATAGAGTCCAAAATCACTTAAGCACTCTAAACAGTTGTATCCCTAGTTAATATTAAGCACACACATAAGCAATTAGGTATGCAAAATGAGTTTCTAAAAACAGATGTTTTTTCAGAAAGGGTATTGAAATGCTTAGTGCAAATGGAAATAATGACTGATCTATTCACGCTCCTAACTCAGTAATTGTGTATTTTAGCTCTTGAAATTTCTTTCTGACTGAGAGAAGTCATTGTTATGGACAAATCTAATGACTGAGTGCCTAATGGAGCAATTCTATTCAACTGTGCTGTGTTGAATATACTGTTTCCACACATACATATTTTGACATGCCTTCAAGGGCCCCCAAATTTGCCACAAGTAACTGAAGCTGCATAATAAGCCAGTCATGGTTCAAAAGCCATTTGTGATGTGTGTTCAGAGCCTGATGACTCATCCCTGATCCTGAGTGCTCTGAGCTGATGACTCGCTTGAGATCATTACTTGGGAGTCTTAAGAGTCCAGCCAATCCAGAAGCAAGGGTCTAACCATGTGATCCAATGCAGGTATATAGGCGTCTAATGAAAGCCCCCATCCCCCTCCACTCAATGTTGCTATCTCAGTGAGGGTGTTCCTTACTATCTGGTAGTTATCATCTGCTGGGGTGACCAGATGTCCCGATTTTATAGGAATAATCCTTGATTTTGGGGTCTTTTTCTTATATAGGCTCCTCTTTCCCCCCCTCCCCCATCCCCGTCCTGATTTTTCACATTTGCTGTCTGATCACCCTATCACTTGCTCACTTACCTGGCTGGTCTGAACCACTGCTGTATGCATGTATGTCTTTGTTGTGTCTTTCAATGAGTATGTAAATGCAGAGTTTGTGTGCAATTAGCATAGTTTGAAAAATGATCCATTAATATTGTATACATGAAGCCACCAAAAATTGCTCTCCCTTATTCTGATTAAAAAAACCAAAGGGCTAGATGTTTGTGAGTGGTGGGACATAAACAACTCCAGTAGGGTCACAGGAGCAACCAGAGGGAAATCTTAGATGTCTAAACAGAAATGCAAAGAGTACAGGGAATTTTGTAAGAAATTTTATGAAAAATGTCCCCTTCCCTTTTTTTTCAACTCCTATTTTCAACAGCTCATTTTGAAAAGCCTAGGATTGGTTAGTTACCTATCTAAGTAGGACTTGAATTCCAAATGATTTCCTTTCATTGGGTGAAGCAAGTCCATTCCATTCTTAAAATCATTCTCTCATCTTTAAGTCAAGATAAGCCTCTCCAGATGAAGCAATGGAATACTGATCACATTCTTCAGGAAAGTCATTCTTAATCTGCTGTTGACTCCAAGCTGCCTTAGACTGCTGAGAATCAATATCCGCTATGTTGTGTTGCTCTGGTTAACTGAGCGCATGCAAACCTGCCAGCACTGCTGGTATGACTGCAGTTTCTTCTGGCTTTTTCTATATATTGTACCATGTACTGATGATGCACTGTTCAGCCCAGAGGATGTATAGAGGAGGTGTTCTTTGTTGCTGTACCACTACAAGCTGTGAGCAGGTCAATTCTCACAAACTAAACAGGGTTGGGCGGGGTCAGTACTTGGAAGGGAATGTCTAGATAAACCAAAAGTTCTGTAGGAAGTAGTGACAGTGATTCTATAGATGTGTATTGGTATTAGGCACCACTATTCTGCTAGAGTTTCTGTCTTTTGGATATCTAAAACCAAGGTCCTGACTGACTGTGTTTGTTAAAGATTCCATAGCACTCTTCACAAGTCTATGGGTTTCAACTGTAGCGTTCTGACCAAAGTCTAGCTTGGTATTACATTCTGCCTGTCTACATTCTCCCTGCAGTTTCAAGTGAATACAATACAGTATCATTCACTAACTGTTCTAAATTGTCGTGATGAGCTGATAGGACCTGTTCAGCAGTTAACTGCTGATCCTGGTTCAAGTCAAGAATACTTACATTAGACCAGATCCTCAAGGGTTTAATGATTTCAGTGGAAGTTAGAAGCCTAAATACCTTTTGACAATCTGTATCATAAGCACTACGCAAGTCTCCCCATGTATCAAACCCAGTGTCCTGCAACATTCCTGTTTTTCTAGACCCTAATTAGAGCAACCAAATTGGCTGTAACCTGCACAAATATCTGACACCCTCACACTCATTATGACTTGTGACATAGGCCAGAATTAGAATTTTCTCTCCAGAAGGAGGAATTAGTGCATTGCCAAGATCGCTCACAAATCTTCTTTGGAACCAACTTGTGTCATCTAGTTTATATTCATGACCTTGTTTCAAAAAGTGCTTCAATGTGTCAGTTTCATTTTCCTATCCTTTTGTCACATCTGGCCTATGATTGAATTGCATTGCTTTTATCTGGAGCTCTTGTTTTCCTTGATGTTTTATTCTCAGCTCTTTGGGGGATAGAACTGTAAATAGAAGCTTCACTTTGTCAAGATGAAAGCTTGGAGATAAAGACAGAGAATATAGCTGAAAATTTGACTCACCAGTGCGTCTTCTCGGAGCTTGTGTAATTTTATTAGTCATGTGCACAACTCTTCAGATGAGGCCATAAGGTCTATCAACACTTCTGAACATGCAACGTGATGATAACTGTGTAAGGTCCATGTAAGCCTGTTGGTACATATCATTTGACATGAGTGCACTGCACTGCCAGCACTGACTTATAATCAGTTTTCCCTCTTCTTCCAGATACAAAAATCCTTAGATTCTTGCTTATCCTGGTCTGATGGGTGAGGTGGGAGAGAGCTGCAAGCAAATATACTCCAAGACAGTGTACAGTAAGTGTCCCATGATGACTCACACTTCCTGCAGATCTACCTCTCCTAAAGTGAGTCATTAGAAGAAGAATGTCAGCCCTTGTAGGGTTAGCTTTTTTTAGCAAGGTAATCACTTGCATTAAACTTGTGTATAACCAGTTCCATTCTACCAAAGTTGTTATTGTGCCAACATAAAATAATTGCTCAGATACTGTAAGCATCTGCCTAATGCAAATATAAGGAGCAACCATAATTTGATGTTCTGAATAAGGAGACCTGTGCAGGCTCATGGGTTTATGAAAGTAACATCCATTTATTTTACAGTGCAGTCTTTTTATAAAAAAAATTCAGAAACTGAAGATTTCTGTTTCACTCCCTGCTTGAATGAATGACACCTTTAAATATCATGGGCCAGATTACAGCTGGCTCTTGGTTTTTATTCATAAGGAGACTTCCCTTCCTTATCAGTTTGAATCACACATGAAATAGCCAGCCGCAATTGCTGAACATGGCAGAGGTTCCTCCTGGTATTCTCTATCATGCATACACATCGAATTTAATTGTGTGTGAGAGAGATTCTCATCAATGTGCATGGGAACCAAATGCTACGAGGAAACATTTTCCCATTTACCCGTCCCCTTGCCTCCACAGCACACCCATACTGGACATTCTTTCCCACCTTCATTCTTTACTTCCCTGAGTCACTGGTATGGAAATGATTCATTGCATGGTGCATTTGTGTGTCTCTCTCATACAATGTAGGCATTAATATGTCAGTAGTTTTAGAAATATTTGAGCGGGTGAACATTTACAGCTAACAGAGAGCAGAATGTGAATAAACATATGGCTGAAAAGTGAGAACTGAACCTTAGCACAGGCATAAAAATGCACTGTGGCACCTTTAAAAGTCTCTCTCAATCTGCTACAGTAATCAGAAGCTAAATTCATATTCATAAATACATCATTATATAATACGCAGTGAATTCATTAAAGTGAAATGACAGGCTCTTGTAGGAGCTGAGATGAGAAATGAGAATTACTAATGAGTTAAACTTTTAATTCAGTAAGATCTGGAAGACTCTGGCCATACCAGTGTTGTGGCATAGTATCAGTCGGACTTCAGGCTGTGACCTTCCTAACATGCTAGCATTTCAAAGGGCAGGCAAAGAGTTTGGTTAAAATTGCTTGTATAATAAATTGATTAGATCTTCCATCTTTTAACTCTCAAATTAACAATCAATTGAATAACATGATGTTTTGTTTTGCATTCCGTTCTGTCCTGCAGGGCAGAGCGTAAGTGCACTGCTTAGCCATGGAATCCATCTGGTGTAATCATTTTATACTGTCATGCACAGTAGGTGAGAGGTGTAGTTGTTCTTTCAGTGTTTCAGTGGTTTATTGCACTGTTTGGAATAAGGGTTTTGATGTTGCATAAAACCCCTTTAGCCTTTGGATTTCATTGAGATGACCTGAGATGACCATTAAAGACAGTACAGTGGTGTTTATTCTTGTATACTTATTAAAAGTAGTTGTGGATGTCAGTAAGAAAACAGTACATATTAACCCATACTGCTTTCCTCAAATCTATTAACTTTCCTCAAATCTATCTATATCTCATGGGCTTGATTCTTATTTCTACTAAAGCCCTGTCAAGGCCAGCCTTAAATGAAGTGGTGCCATAGGCGAGGAACATCTTCAGTGCCCCCTGCATTTGTTAAACTTTTGAAAACCTTATTTTTTATTGTTTTTGTATCCCACTTCATGACTTTGATACATAATTTGCAAGCATTATTTATCCTGTCATATAAGATGATACATTTGCACAGTAGGATCTGTAAATCTGTCTGTATTAATGCCCTATTTAAGCATATCAAAATTAATTTCCTCAAAGCTTATAGAAACTTTTGAATTTTAAGGATAACTGAAATGTACAAATATCAAGAAATTGAATGATGCACCAACATTGGTGGATCAGTATTAAATATAGTTACAACAGGTGACAGCCTTAGAATGTTAACCCTTGTCCTTTAGTTCAAAAGGCCACTTTTCTTGCCTTTACCCTCGCATAGCATAAGAGAGAAATCCAAAGACTGCTCCACAGCATTTTCAAGCAATACAATAGCAAGTGATGTCAATCTCTTTGTTGACCACCATCAACTGAAGATATGTTTAAATGAGCCTGATCTTAAAAAAATCTGCACTCACCACTCGCAACTGTGACATGCAGCGTGAGCAGAATAATTAAAACTCTCCAAACATTAGGAAAAGTGTCCTTCAGTTCTGCATCATGAATGAATTGGAGAACTTGGAGCAGAGAGTGCTTCTCGTGTTGCAAAATGTGATGGATGTTGTCCAGATTGCCATAGAGGTCTTTATTGCTGACATCCAACATTCCCCTTGGGTCAGCGTCTGGTGAAGGTCCATACGATTGTTCAAGAGTGTTTTCCTGTATGTTGGCCACTTCCTAAGGTCATGCAGAAAAATCCAGATCTTTTTGTGATGCTTCATTAAAGGTCTAGAAAACGTGACTTATGCGGGAAGATTGAAAAAATTGGGTTTGTTTAGTCTGGAGAAGAGGAGACTGAGAGGACATAACAGTTTTCAAGTGCATAACAGATTGTTACAAGTAGGATGTAAATTGTTCTCATTAACCGCTGAGGATAGGACAAGAAGCAATGGGCTTAAATTGCAACAAGGGTGGTTTAGGATGGACATTAGGAAAAACTCCCTAACTGCCAGGGTAGTTAAACATTGGAATTAATTGCCTAGGGAGGTTGTGGACTCTCCATCTTTGGAGATTTTTAAGAGTGGGTTAGACAAACATCTGTCAGGGATGGTCAAGATAATACTTAGTCCTGCTATGAGGGCAGGGAACTGATCTAGATGACTTCCCAAGGTCCCTTCCAGTCTTACGATTCTGTGATTCTATGAACCCTGTAAATTACTCTTTTTCTTGGTTAATAAATCTTTAGTTTATTATAGAATTGGCTACAAGCATTGTCTTTGAGATATCTATGGTGCACTTGACTGGAGGTGAGTGACTGGTCTTTTGGGACTAGGAGTAACTTGAATATTGTTTGGATTTTTGGTGTCAGAAACCATCTATCACAAAGGCAAGCTTGCCTAGATGGCATGATAAACTTGAGTGCCTAATGGAACTCATGTTAAGGCTGTTATAGAGCTTGAGGAGTTCACAATTGGTATTTGGTTGGTCATATCTAAATATAGAATTTACAATCCAGGGCACAAACCCCAAATTGGTTGTAACAGTCTGCCCTGAGGATGATATTCATATTTGTGAGTCATTCCAGACAGAGTGACTCCTTCACATCTGTAGAGCCCTGAAAATCTGTGGATAGCCACTTTATATCTGTGGATCATGTCTGTGGATTGCAGATTGGATGAGGATACAAATTTTGTATCCACATGGAGCTCTACGCGTGAATGTGGGTACTGGCAGGAGGAACAGCCATTCCTCAGCTTTCATGGCAACAAAATTCCAGTTGCAAGAATTCTTATAGAAAAGCAAACAAACATAATGAACTATAGCCACATTCACAGCACAGTCAGCAGCTCCAAAAGCCCCTGCCGCTTGGGATGGTTGATTTACTCTGATATCTGGGAGGAGGCAACAGGTTGGTGAGACATGTTCTCAAGCACTAAGCCAGTTTGTTGCATATTTCCAATACTAAACAAGCTTGTTGAACATCTGATGTCCACAGGAGTTCATGTTCCATCTGGGGTCCATTTTATAATGAACAATGGCCACATACATGCAAACATCACTTATTGATGGGGATGTATCCCTAGCAATGGTCCAGGATGTTTGAAAGTTTGCAATTCATGTTGCCTTACATGAAACACGGTCAAAACTGAAATTTGATAGATTCAAAATCTCTGAAAATCTGCTAACGCTGATACCCATTACATCTGTGACTGAAAGCACCCCTGTTTTTCACACCTTACACATAATTGTAGTAATCTTTGTGAAAAATATGCCTTGTGAAGTATCGTTTAAAAACGAACACACTGATCATTAAAGTCGGGTCCCACGGGGATCTGTTCTGGGTCTGGTGTTGTTTAAATCTTTATTAATGACCTGGATGTAGGTACAGAGAGCATAGTAATCAAGTTTTCAGATGACTCAAAGTTAGGGGGCAGAGGGTTGCCAATACTTGGGAGAACAGAGCTAAAATTCAGACAGATCATGATAAATTGGAGAACAGGGCTATAGACAATAAATTGAAATTCAACCAAGACAAGTGTAAGGTGCTACACTTAGGGAAGACAAATCAAATGCACAGATACAGAATGGGAGAAAATGGGCTTAGCAGCAGCAGTGCTGAGAAGAATCTGGGGCTTTTGGTGGATCACAGCCTCAACACATGTCAGCCATGTGATGCTGTTGCCAAAAAAAAAAAAAAAAAGCAAATGCAATTTTAGGTTGCATTAACAGCGGCACAGCGTGCAAGTTACGGGAGATGATAGTGCTGCTTTACTCTGAGCTGCTTAGGTGTAGCAATGTGAGACTCACTGGTGCTGCATCTCCTGTTGGTTGTCCTGGAAATTAGCTCGATTCCAGCCTGGAGCACCCTCTGCAAGCCCATGTGTCACCTGCCTTAGGGTCCCCTCCCAGACCCTGGTGCCCTTTACCTCAGGGGCCTGCCCTGTGCAATACTCCCACATGCTGGGTCTCCCCTCCGAAGGGAACCCCCAACCCTCTATCCCCACCTTGCTTCAGTGGCTACTGCCAGTCATCATCTAGACATCACTACTTACTGGGGCAGACTGCAGTCTATAAACCACTCATTATAGGTAAGGGGGTTTGGACCACCTGCCTCTGCCTAACCCCAGACTGTACCTCTGCAGCCCCAGTACCTTCTTTAGGTCTTGCACAAGGCCTGCAGCCTGGGGAGTTACCAAGCTGGAGCTCTCCAGCTTCTCTTACCTTTCCCCCAGCACTTCTCTACCTCCCGTACCCTTCTCAGCCAGGTCCTTCTCTCTCCAGAACTAGAGAGATACTCACTCAGCTCCTGGCTCACAGCCCTTTTATAGGGCCAGTTGTGGCCTGACTGGGGCGTGGCCCTAGCTGTGGTTCCCAATCAGCCTGGCCTTTCACAGGAGTGGGGTAACTGTCCCCCTCCCCCTGCTACAGTAGCCCTCAGCTGGTGTACTGTGTTCAGTTTTGGGCACCAATGTATAGAAATGATGTAGAGAAACTGATGAGGCGAGCGACAAAGATGATCACAGGGGTAGAATACAAACCCCATGAGCAAAGGTTGAAGGAACTGGGTATGTGTAGTTTGGAAAAGAAGTGATTAAGGGGGGATATGATAGTGGTCTTCAGATAGTTGAAATGCTGTCATAAAAAAGATGGAAAAAAGTTGTTCTCTCTTGCCACAGAGGGCAAGACAAGAGGCAATGGCTTCAAACTACAGCATAGCAGATTTAGATTAAATCTCAGGAAAAACTTCCTAACTGTGAGAACAGTAGGACAATGGAACAGAAGCCTTGGCAGGGTGGGGAAGCTTCTTTAGTGGAGGTTTTCAAAAGGAAGATCTGTCTTGGATGGTATAGACACAACATATCTTGATCTTGGCAGAGGGTTAGAGTAGATGACCATTTTCAGTTCTGTGATTCTAATATTCTTGTGTAATGTACGTACAAAATGCATACTGAGTTATGAACATAAACGGAAATCATGACTACAGTTTGTGTATCAGACAAGCCTGGGGAGTGGGTAAACTGGTTTCTCAAAGACAAAAGACAAGCCAACACCCTTAGCCAGGTGTCATCAAAAGTTGATTGGCAATCACCTGTCAAGTGGCCATTCTTTGGCAAGGATGGGGTGCAGGAACAGATCGATCTGCATTTTAGTGAACAACACAGAACCTCTTTCACCACAAGACTCTCTGTCTTCTTCCTTACAGTTGGAATGAATTTACCTAGCGGTAACCCTCAGGAAAATGAATTTCAAAGCATAACTGGACTATAAAAGTGAGGGGCAAAACACCCCAATTCTTCTCTCTGACACTTAAAAATATAAAGGAACCGGCCCCTTGACTTTGGGGAATGATCCTGACCTGAGAATTTGGTCAGCCATATTGCAGAGTACATGTAGTCAGGATTTTACTGTGAACCAAGTCTAGTTTGTTAAGATTTACCTGTTGGAAAGTGTTTTATCTTTATTTTTCTTTTAACCATTTCTGATTTGAATACTTAATACTTTTATTCACTTAAAATCTCTCTTTCTGTAGTTAAACTTATTTTATTTTTAACACTAAACTTAATTTGAATGTTTGAATACTTAATACTTTTATTCACTTAAAATCTCTCTTTCTGTAGTTAAACTTATTTTATTTTTAACACTAAACTAATCTAGTGTTTCAACTAAACTCTTTGGCGATTCCAGTTAAAGTAGCAAATTATTGAATATTTGCGCTTTACAAGAGCAACAAACCTTTAATATCTGAACTGTCCAGGAAAGGTCTGGACAGTGCAGAGCACACGTTTCTGGTGAAACGGAGGGCTGGGAGAGTGTGGAGTCATCTTACCAGGCTGGTGGGAACTAGCGGAAGTCTGTGGTATTGCAGGCAGGCTTCTGAGCCCAAAGCATGGAACTAGGGCTGTCTAATACATATACATGAAGTGCATACTTGTTGCTGCCTTGGGGCATCCCAGACAGAGAGAGACAGAGCAATTATAAAACACTCCAGGTTTCAGGTTTAAATGGTGATGCAACTCTTTGCTGGTCTGGATAGCACCCCAGAACTTCACATATACCTACTATTCCCAGCTCTCTTCCAGAGGAGGAAGTCATGCTGCATACAAAGAAACATGATCTAGGGTTTAAAGCACATGGCAGGGGCTTAAAGATATGGATTCTGTTCCTAGCTCTGCCACAGATTTGCTGTGTGGCTTAGTGCAAATCACTTGTAATCTGCGCTTCCCCATCTGTAAAATAGGCCTAGCACTTTCCTACCCCAATAGGATGTGAGACTCAATGAATGTCTGAAAAGCACTTTTAGAGTCCCTAATGGATAATGTACAGAAGTGAAAAATATGATGATATGGCACCAAGGATTCCCTCTGTGGAACTCCATCCATTGGTAGCCTCTACAGGTCCATAGTTGCTATCTTTAGAATTTGGTCTTTTCTGCATGATTCAATAAATCTGCGACTGGTTTTGCATCTTTGTTATCTGCTCTTCATCTGAATTCATCTCCCCTTTCTTTGCTGGTTTCAGTTTAAACTTTGACATTCTCGGACCCACGCCACCATGATCACAGAGGAGAAGCTGACTTTAAACAAGAATCATAAATCATTAGAAATAAAGCAGTGAAGAGAAATTAAATTTGAGTTTGTATGTGCAACTAGCCTGTATTTAATTAAAAGTATTGAAACCTAAAGGACCTGCATCTAATTCAGAGCTGTCAATCATTAGCTAATTATACAGGACTTAATGGCATTATTTACTGTAGTGGTCAATAAAAAGTACCATGGCAACCCTAGCACTACATGGTCTGATATCTCAGTGTGCACCTTTCTGGAGAAATGCAGGCTCAGAATGTTTTGTACACAGCTGTTTGTTTCATCAGTGGCTTCAGGGAAAGGCAGGATATACTTTCTCCAGCATTAATCCACTGCCTATCAAAATAAATCTCTTCTAGGCTATGATGGATGCATTTGGTTTTGGGATTTTGGTTTGGTTTTTTGTTTGTTTGTTTGTTTCGGTAAATAGGTCCCAGGGGATGATGTAGAGGCGTTGATGAGTAAAAAGGGGGTTGAATTGTGTATGATGAAGTAATAATAAGCTGTCAGGTATTCAGTCTCTACTGCAAGACATCTCCATAGCATCTTGGCCAGTGGTTCCAACTGTGGGGCACAACTTAAGCTGTAGGAACGTTTCAAGTTTTTTGGTGAAAAATCAACCTGAAAAACCAAATATGTTTCCCACAGAATGCCACTGCGGTACCTCATGGGAAATGTAGTCCGGGTGCCTCATGCTCCCATTCTCCTGGCCGGTTTTCCAGGTGAGGATTTCTCATTGTATTTCTCATGATGCACCATTGTGTCCCTTTTTGGTGAGGGGAGTGAAGCATCATGGGAATCCCTGGCTGCAGAGAATGTATAAAAGGAAATACTTTTTCACGACAGTGTACAGTTATTCCATAGAACTTATTGCCACAAGGTGTCATGAGACTAAGAGCTTGGCAAGATTCAACAAAACATTTGGACATTTATGTGTTGAGGTCATAAATTGAAGACATCCAGCATTACAACAGGCTTAGAAAACAAAACCAAAAACTGCCCTAGAGTTTTGGAAGGAAGAGATATCCTTTACGCCTCAGGGCATAAGCCAACCTCTGAGCAATGGAGGTATGGAAGAAACTCTCCCTGTGTGCTGGTTATTCTGCAGCGTTGTTTACACATTTGTCTGTAGCATCTGGCCATTGCCGGAGACAGAGTACTAGACTAGATGAATCATTAGTCTGATCCATCATGGCAATTAACACGTGTAACGACTGACTGTAATATCTGTGTCATGTGGCTGCCATCCATTCCTCATTAGCATGCTGCCAAGTGACATTTCTGTCACCCTGCTCTGAGGCATTGAAGTGCAAATGGCAGGAAAGTCCACGTGGAAGTGCCTTTTTTCTTACTGGATAAGAGCTTTTTGCCTCATTTTTTCCCATCTGTAAAATACGGGGTTGTAATACTCACCTACCCTCCTAATAAGGAGTCATTAGTTAATATTGGTAAAATGCTCTGGAGATGAGTACTAAGCATTGCTATCATGTTAACTTGTATAATGTTAGCTCCTTTTGTTAATAGATATAACTAAGGCTGCGAGTTTGTCACAAAGGTCACGGAAGCCACGGATTCCATAACTTTCCGTGACCTTCGTGACTTCTGCAGTGGCTGGCACACCTGACCCTAGGGCCGCCTGAGCAGAACTCTGAGCCAGTCGTGCCGGCCACTGTTGGGGTAGTCTCAGGCCACCGTGTCCTCCTCCTCCAGCAGCAGCAGGTGTTTGGGTGTGGTTGGGCCACAGGAGGGGGTTAAGGCTCTGGGCAGTGCTTATGTTGGAGGGGGGTGGCTCCCCTGGAAGCTGTGACATCTGTCAGCAAATAGGCGGAGGAGCCAGGGGGCTCTGCATGCCACCTCCAGCTGCAGGCACCACCCCCACAGCTACCATTTGCTGGAGTTCTCGGCCAATGGGAGCAGCAGAGCTGGCACTTGGGGCACAGAGCTAGCTGGCCATGCCTCTGCCTAGGAGCAGGGGGAAAGGGGATGTTGCTGCTTTCAAGGAGGTGCGGAGCCTGCCAGCATCCTCTCCAGCACTAACGGGGATCCTGGCCATGTGCCACTGCCCGCCCCTCCAGCACCCTCAGGGCTCCCAGGATGTCCCCCCACCCCAGCACCTATGGTGACCCCAGGCCCCAGCCCTTCTGGCAGATTTAGACAGGAGTATATAGTAGAAATCACAGATAGGTCACAGGCCATGATTTGTTTTTTTACTGCCTATGACCTGTCCATGACTTTTACTAAAAATACCCGTGACTAAAATGTAGCCTTAGTTATAACTAATTCTAGTCAGAAAATGCGGTGCTTTTCTGCAATAAATTTAAACTTTTCTTTAAAACACTGAAAAGCATGTTTTTTGGCTAAAAAGTGCAAATTTTTGGCTTTCAGGTTTCCAGTTTTTTGATGGAAAACTCCAAGCATTCCATGAAAAGGAAACACTATTTTCACAACATACTTTATTTAGTTGAAACCCAATTTTCTCTCAGTTCCTGTGGAAAATGTTCAATCAGCCCTAACAATAACATCAATAAAGATGAGTTATAAGCTGCAGTGGTCCCAACAGTAGACATGTTCAGTAGCATGGGATCCCAAATCTCACTGGAACCTTAAGGGGATAGCAAAATATGAGTGTTTATTATTGTTATTAATAATATATTGTAAGTAAACTTTTATCAAAAGATGCAGTTAGTAATGCTGTAATCAAAATAAAATGCTAACTCATTTTCCAAGACATATAAATCATCACAATGGGATATATTTTCTACAGGGTGCTCTAACTATCATTGACCTAAAACAGAATTGCAATGGAATTCTGTTATGTTCACAGGCGAACAGCAATAACAAATACATTGAATGTTTGTTTGCATCTGTGAATTATGAAGTTCCCATTTTATTACATATTGCAAGAACTTCATCAGGGTCTATACATCTAGATTTTAGGGAGCCTGATATAACCATTGCCCTTTCAGTTTATTTTTGCTATTGCCAAGAATCTGTCATCTGTAAAAATTAATATAGTGCGATAACAGAACACAACAGGAGTTTATAACAGGTCATGCCATAAAAAATATACAGACATCAACATGGGTTACATAGAACAAGAATAAATCGACAAAGTAAATGTACACTGTAGCAGGGCAGTTACCCCATGCCTGGGGAAAAAGGTAGGCTGACTGGGGAGGTGGCCACACCCAATCAGGCCAAAGATGGCCCTGATATAAGAGCTAAGGGAGGCACTGGATCAGTCACACTCCAGCCCTGGAGTGGAAAGGACCTGGCTGCCTGGGAGCACAGGGTACCTGGAGCACAGCAGTGCTGCGGAAGGGCAAGAGGAGCTGGGGCACTCCAGCTGGCAACTCCTCAGGCTGAAGGCCTTGTTAAGTACCTAAGGAGGTACTGGGGCTGCAGAGGTACAGCCCAGGGATAGGCAGAGGCAGCTGGTCCAACCCTCTTGCCAATGATGAGTGACCCTTCAGACTGCAATTTGCCCCAGAGAAAGGGGGCTAGATGATGACTGGCAGTAGCCACTGAGGCAAAGTGGGCTTGGGGGGGGGGGATTCCCCTGGGAAGGGAGACCCAGAGTGTGGGAGTATGGTGGTGGGCAGAACCCCAAGAGAAAAGGTCTGGGAGAGACACAGGGGCTGAGGTAGAAGAGGCACCAGCCAGCTGGAGACACTCTGAGGACTGGAAAGAGCTAATTCCTAGATGACCAGCAGGAGGTGCTGTGCTGGTGAGTGCTGGATCTGCTACATACACGAACCAAACAGCTGACTGGAAGACTTCAGCGAGTGAGAGGCAATCAGTTTCTTATGCAACTGGTGGTCACTTCTATCAACACAGGATCCTTAGGATTCCTGAAACGATATCCTCTTCTTTGAGGATTGTCAGTAATTATAGGAGATGCTCCAAAAGTACCTTTACACATTTAAATATCTTTAAAAATCTGGCCCACTCTTCAGTATTAGCTTAACTCTGCTTCGATAGAAGTCAGTGGTAAAACTCTGGTTGATTTCAGTGAAAAAATCAGGTCAGTGCTGATTTTTTGAAAATCCCAAGTTTAGAGTTTTGGTTCAGTTCAACCTCCTCGAGTCTGGATGCTTCCAAATCTCATGAGTCTGGAAAAATGAGCTGGAAGGTACATGAGAATAAACTTTCTTCCTTTATTTCTCTTCCTGTTTTAATCATGCCAAGGAAGTATCACAGTACAACTTGCAACCCCTAAAATTCAGTAGTATCCTAGAGAATGAATTAAGATCAAATTGATGGACAATACAGTATTTTGTCATAAGAAAATTATGAAAGTGGTGTGAGAAAATATTCAGTAGGAATAATGAAATACTAACAAAGAAAATAAAAGCAATAACCCTTCGCATAAAGTTCAATAAATATAAGAAGTAGCAGAAAAGTTAAGTGAGTAAAGCACTTTGCAACAGAGCTAAGAAATGAAAGCATTTCATCCACATACAACTGGCAACAGGGAAGCCTGTAGAGACATTTTTTAGTCTGTGGTCAAATTTCCAAAATCTGTCATTGAGCTAAAAGGTATTGACCCAAAGTCTCCTCAGGAGCAGTTCAGTGATTGGGTCCCAGGTGTCTGAGCAATCATTAGCTACTGTTTCTACAGCTGTGAAGTATGGAATATCTGAGAAGGCACATCAGAGCAAAGTGGCTAACTAATCAATAGAGCAACCACAGTATCTAATGACTAGTTTAGAATGGCACAGCTTTAAGCACAGAGGACTTCATGGCAGATTCTGCTCTTAGTCTCACCTGTGTTCTAGGAAATTTTGCTTGCCACTGGATTTTTTTTAAAAAAATGTGTGAATGTTAGTAGCCTCTGACCAATCTACAGAGAGGAAGAAATCTTGTCTCCATTGAAGTAAATGGCAAAATGTGCATTGACTTTAATGGGGGTGGGATTTCACTCAAAAAGCTTCAATTTCAGTTCATTTTAAGTGGATGGGTTTGTGTCTTCTAGTAAACAAGGTGCAAATTAGAAATCGTCTGTTTTGCCCAGAATGGGTTTCTGGTACTTCTTGTTTTCACCTGAGTCTGAACAGCCTTCCTTTTAAAAAAATCCCACAACAGCCTTCCTTTTTAAAAAAATCATTCAAGTTCTGATCTGAGCTAGAACCTGTGTGCAGTTATAGGGGAAACATTCTTAATGAGACCTGCTCAAACATTGAAAAAGTTCTGTTCAGGTTTGGTTTGGATGAAGGTTCAGATCAACCAGTCTCTTATCTGACCTGGTTCTCCTTTCTCTCACTATAAGGAGCATGGTGTATTAGATATGGTGAGCCACTCCAAAATATTTGCATTAATTCTCCTTGTTTATGTCTTAACTGGAAGCAGGTTACCTGAAATCAGTATATGCTGCTACCGAAAGTCAGTGCTAAGTCTTCAGGACAGAGGTGATATATTGGCTTGGGTGAGTTCTGGTAAGAAACTTAGCTGCTAAATTCTGGATAAGATGAAGTCTTAAATGACATGTAATTGAGATGTCATCTTCTTATGCATTATTAGACTTTCCCCACAGCAATAAGTAGTCCAGAGAAGTGGCCTCTTGCTCTTTGTTAGAGACAAACATTATGGATGCAAGATAGTCAGAGTTCTGGAACCTCTCATTTTCCTAATGTAGTGCTGTGAATAATTTGAAAATGCTAATTATCACATGATTTAAAAAGTGTTCATCTGAATGATGTGACTTTTCAAAGTCCAGCTTTTGTAATGCTTCAGCCCATTAGGCACTGTATGCCAGTGGAATATAGCCAGGTATTATACTGCTAAGCAAACTATAATGATTAAAATGCCATTTACTAAACAAAGCTTGAAGATCTTTATATAATACCATTAGGATCACATACATGATGAAGTACCAATTCCTAGCATAGTAGGATAATGAGCAATCTAAGGCACACATTTAAGTGTAGATAATGAGGCTCCTATTTATTCACATGTCATTAGCAGTATAAAGGGCCTAAATCATCTCTGTTGCCATTCATCCCAGAATGTACATCCCATCACTTTCATTAAAAAAAACAAAACGACCTTGCTCAAGGTTCACTATAATTATTGTGTAAAAGCCTTAGATATTGTTTCTAACATATCAGGTTTACTTTCCTGAAGGAAAATGAGCTTGGACATCCTAATGAGTAATGTATCAACTACTCAGGTTTATTCACTGTTGAGCCAGCTCATCTTACTGTGAAAATAATGGGGCTGCTGACTGACCTTGTGTTTCAGAGTTCATAGGCAGGAAGCTTCTTTTAAAGCACATTTGACTTTCAACCAGAAACTATACCAACAGTTAGCTTGAGACAAAATAAAGGAATTGAAATAAACCTCTGCCTGAGCAAGTATGTCTTAATATTCCCTCTGGGATACAGTCCTGCAGCAATAATCATTTACTTCAGATGCAGCTTTCAAGATGAGGATTTTTAGAATTCTGGAGTGTATTATCAAACTGTTGCAAAGTCAGGTGGTTTGGGCTATCTTTAGGCTCATTTTTCAACACATATAATTGACAGCACTCATCACAAAGTCAATTAAGGAAATGATAGCCTTACAGCTTCCTGACATTGGGCTCCATCTTGTTTGGTCCTGTTAAAGATCTTAAATCTTCCCTAAACTGTTCTAACGCGCCTGATGCAGACATAAAAACCCACTTGATACTTGAAAAAAATAAAAAGATCTGTATGGAAATCTGGAAGCAAGGAACTAATAAGCAGCCTGTAAATGCCCAGATAAAAGAGGCAGCTCTTGGCCTGGCTTGGATTCGCTCTGTGGACTGGGGTAAATCCTTAAAATCTCTGCCTCAATTTCCCCATATGTAAAATGGGGATAATAATTAATTTATCTCACAATAATGTTGTAAGGCTAAACTCATTATGTTTGTAAAGTGTTCTGAAGTGCTCTGTAAATGATGATTAGAGAGGAAGGATGGTCTTGTGGTTACAGCACAAGTGTCGAAGCTAGGAAGGCAAGGTTCTGTTCCTGGCTTTGTCATGAAAGCCTTGTGTGACATTGGATGAGTGGTATAAGGGCCAAATCTCTGGAAGTTTGTGCCATATTTTGAGATTCAGAGTATGTCTACTACGCAGTCACACAGTGTGACTTCAGCTCATGCAGACATACCTAAAGTTTAGAACAAATACTGGCTGCAAGATTGGGGGACAGCTTTTCCATCTGTGTAGGGCAATATACTTACACTCGGATGGGAAAAATTGAGTTTGTGACTGCGTTGCCTCTCGGTCAGGAAAAGTAGAGGTCATCGCATTTAAAAATCTGGAACCACCAAACAAATAGATATATTTTTGTACAAGATTCAGATTCTACTAATATGGTAGGATCCAGACGACAAAACTGGAGGAAGGGCACTGCTGAGATGGTAGGCACTTATAGCTTCTGTTCCAGTCATGTGGAAAGAGCTGTTAAAATGCTATAATAAAATAATAATGATCATATTGTTTCACTCACGTTAAGATCCATTCCTGCTTATGGCCCTAGATCTTCATCAAACCCCAGGTTCTCAAACACTATGTATCAAATTCCAGGATAGACTCCCTTGCTCAAAAAATGTAATTTGAAGACACTCTCAGTGCCAACCTGCTATTTAATAAATATTTTCTGTACATCTCTTCCCCAAGACAACACTCTGTTTAAAAAAAATTGGATTTTAAAGTGCCAATTTACCTATCATCATTCGTGTGGTTTACTTGCCATATAGCATGTTGTTCAAGTTAGTACTTTGCACTCTATGCACCTGTCATCTAAAGACTTCAAAGCCCATAACAAACACCAGTTATTAAGCTTCACAATACCTGCATCTGGTACAATAGGGAAGCAGGATTACTTCACTTTAGCAGATGGGTAACTTCAAACAATGAGCCCTGGGCCCTGGAGCTAAGAGTGATGGGACCCCCTGATTTGAAGTAACACTAGCCACCGAATGCATGGCTTTCATCTATCAGAGTCTATAGTTTGGTTCAACGGCTTTCAGTACCCCCCACTATAAAACCTGAAGCAAGGTTGAGTGAGCTGCTCAGGATCACACAATAGGTCAGTGGCTGAGTTGACAATAGAATCAATGAATCCTTGCTCCTAGATCCTTGCTCTAGCCACAAGGCAACATTAATTTTATCAATAATTTTAGAATGGATCTACCTATTCAAAATGCTATCGATGTTTTTTTAATAGAACTGGTTGAAATTTGTTCTCCAAAAGTTTTTGGACAAAATATGACTTTTTGAAGAAATCTGAAAAATTCTACAAAATTTTAGTTATCTTGGTTGAATTTTCTATCTTTAAAAACAAAAATAAAACAAAAACCCACCAACTACAACAGAAAATGAAAACCAAAATTTGTGGTAAAATTTTGTGAATTTTGTTTTTTGAAAACCAAAAATCTTTACCTAAAATGGCCGTTCAGGGTTTTGGATTTCTTTCACAAAACCAAAAATATTTTATAGGGATTTTTTTACTTTTTAAAATTTTTTTCCCAAATTGTCCAGCTCAGATTTCCTTCTTCTAATTGTCAGTTTTGTTTTGCTTTTGGTCAGCTTTTCCTTCAGGTTTTCTTCAACTCATACAAGGTGGTCTTGATTTAGGAAAATACAAGGAAATGGTTACATCCAAAAATAATCTGTCTTCATTGAATTTGAAAAGAACTACATGAAAATACTTTGGGCCAAATCCTCAGCTGGTGTCAATGGACATAGTTTTATTGACTTTAATAGATCTAGGCTGATTTCCCCAGCTGAGATTCAGGCCTAGCTATATGCAGACTACATCCACAATATAGGCGCTACAGTGGCATAGCTACAGGGCTGCAGATAGGCTAGTGTAGCACCATAGTGCAGCCACTTCCTACAGTCCCATTTTTTAAAGGGACAGGCGTGTTTTTCGGGACTTTGTTATATTGGTGCCTATTACCTCCACCCCGTCCCATTTTTTCACAGTTCCTATCTGGTAACCCTAACTTAATCCATCTCTCCAAGAGATGGTACCTAGCTCGATAGAAGAATTCATCTGTCAACCTAGCAGTATCTACCCTGGGAGTTAAGTCAGCTTACCTGCATTGTTTAGGGGAGTGAATTTGTCATGCCCTTGAGCAATGTAGCTAGGTCGATCTAAATTTTAAGAGACGTGTCAATCTTCTGCTGCTGTAACTAGTTGCCATTTAGAACATGTTTTGTAATAAAATAAAATCAAACAAAATAAACACTCTGGTTGTCAGAGTCCAGATTGCTAAAACAACCAATTTTTTAGATACATGAGCCTTTGAAAGAACCTTAAAGCCCTTTCCTCCACCTACCGACTTTTCAATAAAGAACATCACTGATATTTTCAACTTTACTTTTAAAGAGAAAAAAGAAAGGGCCTGATTCTCCAGTGCTTTATACCTTGTGTAGTCATACATCTATGTAAATGCTACAAAATCAGTGTGGGAGTAATTCACACCCACTTTACACAGGGATAAATGCCTACTGGTTAAAAGACAGGGAACAAAGGGTAGGAATAAATGGTAAATTTTCAGAATGGAGAGGGGTAACTAGTGGTGTTCCCCAAGGGTCAGTCCTTGGACCAATCCTATTCAACTTATTCATCAGTGATTTGGAGGAAGGGGTAAACAGTGAGTTGGCAAAGTTTGCAGATACTAAACTGCTCAAAATAGTTAAGACCCAAGCAGACTGTGAAGAACTTCAAAAAGATCTCATGAAACTAAATGATTGGGCAACAAAATGGCAAATGAAATTTAATGTGGATAAATGTAAAGTAATGCACTTTGGAAAAAATAACCCCAATTATACATACAATATGATGGGGGCTAATTTAGCTACAGCTAATCAGGAAAAAGATCTTGGAGTCATCGTGGATAGTTCTCTGAAGATGTCCATGCAGTGTGCAGCGGCAGTCAAAAAAGCAAACAGGATGTTAGGAATCATTAAAAAAGGGATAGAGAATAAGACGGAGAATATCTTATTGCCCTTATACAAATCCATGGTGCGCCCACATCTTGAGTACTGTATACAAATGTGGTCTCCTCATCTCAAAAAGGATATACTGGCATTGGAAAAGGTTCAGAGAAGAGCAACGAAAATGATTAGGTGATTGGAATGGGTCCTATATGAGGAGAGATTAAAGAGGCTAGGACTTTTTAGCTTGGAAAAGAGGAGACTAAGGTGGGATATGATAGAGGTATATAAAATTATGAGTGGCGTGGAGAGAGTGAATAACGAAAAGTTATTTACTTGTTCCCACAATAGAAGAACTAGTGGCCACCCATTGGAATTAGTGGACAGCAAGTTTAAAACAAATAAAAGGAAGTTCTTCTTCACACAGCGCACAGTCAACCTGTGGAACTCCTTGCCTGAGGAGGCTGTGAATGCTAGGACTATAACAGGGTTTAAAAGAGAACTGGATAAATTCATGGAGGTTAAGTCCATTAATGGCTATTAGCCAGGCTGGGGAAGGAATGGTGTCCCTAGCCTCTGTTTATCAGAGCGGGGGGTGATGGATGGCAGGAGAGAGATCACTTGATCTTTACCTGTTAGGTTCACTCACTCCGGTAGACAGGATACTGGGCTAGGTGGACCTTTGGTCGGACCCAGTACGGCCTTTCTTATGTTCTTATGCACAAAAGGGAGTGGAGAATCAGACCCATAGTTTTATTCTGATCCTTGCATTTGGTCAAAGTGCTTGGGAAATCTCAGCTCAGTTTACAGAAGCTAGTCTGCGTCCATTCCACGTGAAGGGAATGGCAAACTGGATAATGAACTTACACTGGCCAGGCTTCTGACTAGTGCAAGATGGTGCAGTTCTGTGGTGCAAGGCTGGGGAGGGGAGCTGGGGGGAATTGGCTGGAGCCTCCATATTGATGATTCCTGAGCGGTTGTGTGTCCCTGCCTATGGATGTCTGTGTAAATGCAGTACCTGCCAGAGGCTGTAGCTTGTCAGCATCACAGTGTGAGAGGGATGCCCTAGGTTAGTGGGACAGAGGGGTCAGCCATTCCACAGTCCAGGTGGTTTTGTTGGATGTAGTTTAGATCTAGTTTGTTTCCAGTCTGAAAGATGCAAGTACATTGGATTTTTTAATGCAGTTATTTGTCAATCAAAAGAGTCAAAAGATAAGCACAAATATGCATCTCCCTGTGTCTAGCCATCACCCCATCCTACCAAAAATAAATAATTGTATTATTTCTTATGTTCCTTTTCATTCAACAGCTAGATCTGCCTGGGCTAATCGTTGCAGCAATATTGCCATAAATGATTTATTCTGGATAGCAGCCCAGGAGCATATGTTCTTCTTTATTCCTATGGGTAAGTTATGAAGACGCAGAAAATATAACCCAAACCGTTTATAGCCGCTTAGTCAGCTGTAATAGTGCCATTCTGATGGAGATGAGGGTGCTCAGCAGAGGTGGAGAGCAATGAGAAAAAGGCAGCGATATAGGTGGGCAGACATGGAGTTTGAACTTTCTGTGGAAAGACAGAGGGAGCCAGCAAAATGACTTGAAGATGGGGTGACATGGCCAGAATGGCAGGGAGAGGAATATTATTTTAAATGTTGTATTAATTAAAGAGGGGAGAGGGAAGAATCCAGGGGGCTGGAGAGGAACTAGTTGAATAGGACAAAGAAGAGGCAACTATGGCATGATTCAGAGGTTTGCCATTGGAGGGAGAAAAGCTGGGGTAGATTTTTGAAATGCTATCAAAGAAGAAGTGGCAAGGAGTGGTATCCTGGCCCCAGTGAAATCAATGGCAAAAATTCAATTGATTTCTATGAGGCCAGGATATCACCCATAATTCTTCAGGAAGAGGAGAGAAGGAAAGAAGGAAGGATTCAGGTAAGCCCAAAAACATGAGGCTGAGTAATGAAGGGACAGTGGAGTCCACCATAATGGAGACAGGGTAGTGGCAGAAGAGAGACTAGGGAGAAATACGAGAAGTTTGCATTTTTGTCATGTTACTTTCAGGAATAGGATGGAAAGAGGAGACAGGTAAGCTGGGAAGATAACTTGCTTGAATAAGTCCTTTCTTTTCTCCCCAGGGCAGAAATCTTAATCACTGTGGACTCTGAGAGTATTCTTTCCTGATGAGTAAATCTGCTTATCACCATCTTCAGGACATTGCCAGCATTTACTGACAATAGCTCTGTTGACATCTTTAAATATTCCTTGATCTTCATGCCCTCTTAGTTATTGTGCTTCTCTTTTTTATGATCTTCCTAAATTCCTGTTCTGTACACGTCTGGGAATTTAGGATACTGTGACTTGGCTCCTTTTGGAGCCTGATTCTGATTGCACTGATGTCAGGAGAAAATCCCCTGATGTCAGTGGAGTCATCTGAGTGTAAATCCAATGTGAGATCAGAATCAGGCCTTTTTTGTCCACAAGAAGCAGAAGAACCATATCCATCCCTTGTCAACTCAGATTTTCACTGGTTTTCTAGCCACCACAAAATAAAATTCCAGTGTCCTTTCTAGTTTTCAAAACTCACCATAAGACTTCCCTGACCTACCTCTGACCTAACAGCTACCACTCTCCTATTTACTCTCTTTGTGTCTCTAGTCCTGGTCTTCTCTCTGCCACACCCAAGCTAGAAATTGCTTGTTCTTTTCGCTCCTGTTGTCCTGCTATCTAAACTCTCCCCCTCCCACTCTTCAGCCACTTACATTATTCACTTCAGCTTGATAATAATGCTAAATATTATCTACCTCCCTATTCTCCCATTGCTAAATCTCCCCATTATTCTCCCTCTCCGTAATTAGTCAGTAACCACATTTACTTGCTGCTTAACTGATTTTAAATCCCAGCTCTCTTCTTTCATACTACTTCATCTTCATAGTTTGTTTTCCTCTGTCCTTTTGGTTCCATTTATGAGACGATCAACACTCCAGAGCCAACTATTTCAAGGGACTTGTTTACATCATAATGTTCCTCTCCCTTGAATACAGTGGGTTTACAGTTTGTAGTGTAGATGAAAAATTAATGCAGGTTTTGTAACTTGGCTCAGGCCTTAATCAGTTTGTGCTAAAACTGAACACCACAGACTTCCCTGGTGCCTGACATTTTAAATCTTTGCAAAAGGGCATTTTTAGTTCATTTTTATTTGCCCTGATCAAAACAATCACAATCATTGTATCCAAGAAGCAGCCTTAGAGAGAGTTTTTTCTATACAGTACTTCTTTAGCTTAGAACGGGACCTCTCAAACTTGCTTACATCATGTAATTCTAGTACAGAAACCTGTGTCATGGGCCATCCACCCTCCGATTGAAAATCATATAAAAAATAGCACAGACCACCACTTAACTCATGTAAGACCATTTCCCACCCCAGTTGGCACTACCATAATTGCTTGCATGAAAAAATAATGTTAGGGAAGCTTTTAATATACATTTAGCTGCTTTGTAATGATATTTAGCAGATGGAAATAAGGAGAGAGAGCGAGTTTCATGTGATCAGGCAGCAAGGGAAGGTAATCAGAGGAGCACAGTTTGAGAACCTCTGGCATAAAGCACCATAGAGCAAAAAGTTCCCAAATCAAATTCCAGAGATGCTTCTGTAGCAGGAAGTACTGCAGTGAAAATGCCATTAGGTATGGAGGATTAGAAACAATTAAGAGAAATTAGTTAAAGGAGTAACAATTTTTCTGTAACTTTTTAAAAGAAAGAAGCAAATGGAGGAGCTGTTTGTTAGCCACATCAGACACTCCAATATGATTGTATGTGTTGCTGGAATAATGGTATTTCAGGGATCGCTGAAGAAACTTGGCATTATCTCATGTCTGATAGTGCAGTGGAGGCATTCACTTATCCAAGCACAAGGAACAATTCTGTTTAAATAGGACGTAGTTTCTTGAGGCCATATGTTTGTTACTGTTTCTAAGTCCTGATCCTGCATTGTTCTGTGGTGGTGGTAGTGGTGGTGTTTATATTGTGACAGGGTTGGGCCAGATGGCTACAGGAGAGTGATAAAAGGCAGATATATTAATCCCAGATTAAGCAGGTCCCTTTTCCCTGGGTAACATAACGGGGCAGTTCCAGAACAATCAGGAACTTGCTGGAACCAGTTAAGGCAGGCAAGCTAATTAGGACACCTGGAGCCAACTAAGAAGCTGTTAGAATCAATTAAGGTAGGCTAATCATGACACCTGGTTTTAAAAGGACCTCACTTCAGTCAGCAAGGGGTGCGTGTGAGGAGCTGGGAGCAAGAGGCACTAGGAGCTGAGAGTGGGATGGTGTACTGCCGGAGGACTGAGGAGTACAAATGCTATTTGGCATCAGGAGGAAGGTCCTGTGGTAAGGATAGAGAAGGTGTGGGGAGAAGGCCATGGAGAAATAACCCAGGGAGTTGTAGCTGTCACACAGGTGTTACACCAAACACTGTAGATAGCTGTGATCCACAGGGCACTGGGCTGGAACCCGGAGTAGAGGGCGGGCAAGGGTTTCCCCCCATCTCACTCCCCTCTGTTGGAAAAATAAGGAGTTGACTTGGATTGTGGGTCCCACCAATGACTTGAGGGTGTCTTCATTAACCAGCCCTTCAGTCACACTTCCTCTCCTCTAGCTCCCTGGCTCTCCTCTGCCTGACTAGGGTGAGCTCTTTTATAGTATCAGCTATGCCAGGGTCTCAAGCCACATATATTTCATTGCATGTCTCCAGCCTATGGACTGCAGTAGGCTTTCAAAGAGGAACAGGAGAGGAGAGGCACAGAACACTTATTAATAGAAAATAAACATGTACTTCCACATTCTATCATTTCTGGTCCTGAGGCTTTACCAGAGCTGTTTTCATAGACATTATTTCACTGTTGCTCTTACCTGGAAAGAATGCTAGATTTCTACTACAGATCTCATAAACAGCAGAATTAACCACATTGCCTCTGTTCCTGTTGTCTGCTTACTGCTTTACCAGATTCACTATCTCTGGATCAAGCTGGGAAGAGGGAAGAACTATTCTTTTCTCATCAGGTAAACAGAGCTTGATTGAAAATAGGGAGAAACAGTCCAAACTAAATTAAAGGTTTCCAGTTTCACAGAGAAAAACTAATCTCTCCCCCCAACTTTTGCTAAGCTGCAGTCACTGTTCCTCTCAATTATTCTCTTCACTATCTCTTTTTGAGAGGTTCTGAGCATCTGCAATTCTCATGGACAATGGAAAGAACTGAGGAAGTGGAGGCAGAAAGACAGGGCTTCCTCTCCCATCTGGGGAATTCTGAAACTATTTCGAAGACTGGAGGGGGAACAGTATAGTTAAATCATGCGTATACCCTCTGTATTACGCATACAGACAGCACCTCACACAAGTGAGGATTCCCCCATGTAATAAAGGAACTGTAGAATAAAGATGAATAGCCCTTGGAAGCACAGAGGGTAAAGAATGGAAGATGCTGCTTCAGGGGTCCCTAAACAAGCCAAAGGGGATGGCAAGAAATTCCCATTCCTTGCCAAGAAAGTTTCCTGAGAGATTCCTTCTCAGGAAATGGAAAAAGGGAAAGAAAATAAACAAGTAAACTCCTTACAAAACTCCCACCCTGTGCTGTCAAAATATTTCCATGGAAACTGCTTAACTAAATAGGGTATTCCTTTTGACCTCCATACTTTCTATGTTTGAAACTCATCCTCCCTTCAGGGACATCCAAAGAAATATATCATCCTAGGAAAAGGTGGGAGAGAGGGATAGCTCAGTGGTTTGAGCATTAGCCTGCTAGACCTGGAGTTGTGAGTTCAATCCTTGAGGTGGCCATGTAGGGATATGGGGTAAAAATTGTATTGGTCCTGCTTTGAGCAGGGGATTGAATTAGATGATCTCCTGAGGTCCCTTTCAACTCTGAGATTTTATATAACACATCCTCTTCAGTGGTGCCTGTGGATTGTTGATGGCTGGTTAGTAGTGCATGTGCATGTGTATGGTAGACTGAACAGTAGGAAAGCTTAAATTGTACCTTGCCTTCTACAGGAAGGAAATAATAATAATCCTCCACTCACAAAGCAAGCTTGCCCTCATGCCATTGCAGTTAAGCAACAGCAAGTTACCACAGTCTCATTATGTGAGTATGAATGTCCATGTGAGACTCAAATTCTCCAGACCTGAAAAGCTGAGGGTCAATGTACTAAAAAGGGATGTGTTAAGAATACTAAGCTACCATGCTGGCTAAGCCTAGGTCCTTACAGCTGTGTTGCTATTGCTATGAACTCATTTACTAGGGATGTGATTGCTGAAATCCATGCTGTCAAAAATCAGTAATGTTGCTTGCTAATCTATAAACTGAAAGAAAACTCACAATATTTTGGGTATTTCGGGGGGAGGATTAGATTAATCCGTTATATGAAACCAAACACCTCGATACTGATTGTTGGCTTGATAGGGAAAATAAGGCAATGGACTATTGTATGTCCCTCCCTCCAAAACAGTAATTCTGTTATTGCTACTAACTCACTAAAGGGTTGATCCTGCTAGTGTGCTGAGTGCTCACATTTTAATCAATAGGGAGTTACATGCACTCAGGATCTCGTAGGATTGTGCCCTTCATTAGTTTTTGCGAGGATAATTCTCTGTGCAGTTCTCAAATAAACACAGATCACATTAAAGTTTGTACGGAAAGCTCAAAATCTATTAAGCAATAATATTCTCTTTGGCTTGCACCTCTGAATGCTCACTTAGTACTGACTTTAGCAGTTATTTACAGATCAGTGAGTTGCAATGTGAACTGATACACGTTGGAACTGTGTGGGCGCAGTTACTGTATATCATTTGTTTCCATCACAATTCATCTCTTTACTTGTTAATTGCATTAGGTTCAGTGCTTGGAAAATAGAGGCAAAATCTAGCTGGCAGTTCTCCAGATCTACACTTCCTACCACCACTCTCTTCGACTGTATTTTCATTCAACTTTTCCTTTCCGACTTGCCGAACACTCAACCTGCTGTTTTCATTCTTTTTCTGTCCTGTGACTTAAAAAGCAAAATCCGTGGTATCCTATTTGATGTTACAGGCCCAGTTCCTATACTGAGAATTACCCAGGAACACTCCTGTGCTCACACAATATTAAATTCCACAAGAACTACCATCACTACCAGGTTTAAAAATCAAGACTGGCTGCTTTTCTAAAAGATGTCCTCTAGTTCAAACTATTATTCTGGGGAAGTGCTATGGCATGTGTTGTACAGGAGATCAGAGTTCATAGTCACAATGGTTCCTTCTGCCTTAGAATCTAACAGGATCTAGGCCATAAGTATTTTTTCCTGCACCACCCTCACTTCACTTTCCTAACTAAAGTCCTCACAAGTATGGGATTTATCCCTTTCTCATGACATTAGTTTGCATTTTTTTTACTCCAGATCCCATTTTTCTTTGCATTTCTCTGTTAGCACTACAGTAATGTTGAAGAATGGCAGCACATCCAACAAAGAAATAGAAAATAAAGAGGAAGAAGAGATTACCTTTATTTCTTCTCCTTGACAAGGCTGAGATGTTTCCATCCCAGAGCTGCTTCTAAAAGCACATAGGTTGAAAAATGGAGCAAAATTTTCATGAGTGATTTTTTTTATTCAACTTTTCAAAAAATTTCAACCATTCTATTAGCCGATCAAAAATCAGGAAAAATAAACTAGGTCAGATTTGGAAGTCAAACTTCCAACCAGTTTCAGAAGCAATAACTTCACGGATATAAGTGATACTGTGTCTCTCACACTCAAAATAAAGAGTCAACCTAACTATGAGTTTATACTGCACCTATCACTGCAGAGTCTATCACAACTAGGCTATGCTCTGTATGCTTTTATACTGAGCTCATCACCATAGTGTCTGAGCACATTCTATGCGTGCAATAAGCAGTGTGAGTAACATCTGTCATGTGTTGCTTATTCTCTCATATTCTCCCCAGGGGGAGAAGTGTGGGCCAGGAAGCAGGTCTTTTTTTTAATATACCTGTTGCTATATATTTATGTTGGAGAAGGTAGGTTAAAACACTTGGAGCTAAAGGTGGTAAGGTTTGTATTGGTCCTTTCTTCCTGTGACAGTTCATTCCACAGTCTCGGCCTGGTCCCATAGAAACCTCTATCTGTCCCTCAGAGGAGCTTCACCCTTATAGAGAATTCCATTGTGCTAGAGGAGTGAAGTTGTTAACCCTGGCTTCCAGAGCTTTAGATGATCTTTTAGATACCCTTGGTCCAGGCCATGGAGCACCTTGAAGATAAGAACTGAGACCTCTGCAGTTTTTTCCCATTCTAAGCATACAGATAACAATGTGTAGTAGTGTAATTTTTGGCACAGCAAGCAAAACTGCTAGAAGGCATTTTCAATCTGCCTAATATAAAACCCTCATTTGGATGGAACTGGAATTCTCTATTGAAAAGGGTGTTTGATAATGATCACCTCCTCTGTTTTCTCCTCTATATTTTGTTCAGTTTTGAAATATTCAACAGAATAAAAAACATAAATTGCAGCTACATTGAAGCTACTGGAATCATGGCATCATGAGTAAAATAACAATATGCACATGCAAAGGGAAAAACAGTTTCTTCTACCTTAAAACAGTGTGGAGCAGTTCTGTGATGTGATACCATGAAGCTGACATCACAGTTGGAAGTTAGCTGGAGTTCTGATCTGGATCTGAAGTTTTCCAAAATTGGGGGAAGTATTTTGCTTTGGCAGCAGTTCTGGTCATAATATGAATGTCTGCTAGCCATTTGGATACTCACTGTAAAAGGGTTACCTCCTGCCTCATAGCATCATCAAACAGAACAAACACAGTTCTTAATCTTGAAAAGTTTACATTATAGGGTTCCCTACCCACTTTTCTCAGGCACAAATTCCTTAATTTCAGTATGAGTAGAGATTAGCAATCAGCCAAATATTGACTGACTTAATCAGAGAACATACCATTCAAACCTCTCTTAAAACCTTAATTTATTCACGTCTTCAACAATTTCCATTTTAGGGAAATCATTTTAGGAGTACAAGATAGAAAAGAACAACCCTTAATTTTGTTCACTTAGCCAACTAATTAACCAGTTTAATCCTGTTTTTTTCTTTTTAATACAGCACAAAACCACTGGGAACAGATATAAAGTATACAGGGATTTGACCCCATCTCTTATCACACTGAGTTCACCATCTACACTACTATATTAAATAACATGAGATAAATATCACTAAACTGCTGGATTATGTAGAGATTATTATCCTGAAATATTTCCTGGTGGATAGTTCACCGGTATGGTACCAGTTGGAAGGAATCCCTCCACCCAAACAGGCACCTGGCTGCCAAAGTTGTGCCAGCATGTGCTCCTATTTTGGTTGTCAACAAGCTTGAGATGTGTGTGTCTGTTGCCACAGCTATCAGCAGTTTCAAGGAACCACTGCTAAGCAATTGGTATGTTTGTATAAACACAAGGACTGTAGTAATCATTATGCATATTTATTTGCAGTAGTACATAGTGAGCACTAGACAATTTGCAAATGCGTAAAGAGAGCAGTTCCTTCTCCAACGGACTCTCAGTCCAAGATCAGAAGTCAAGGGAAGGGGAATAATAGGCAATTTATATGCAATTTATATACAAAACAACAAGGCAGCTTGGCAAAAGTGAGCTTTAAGTAAGACTTAAATGTGGATTGGATAGGGGCCTTGCATATGAGCTCAAAGAGGTTTTACCATGCAGAGAGGGCTGCAAGAAGAAGGGCTTGGAGGTGGTTGTGAAAATCTGACAAATGGCTGGACAAGATGGAAGCATTGGTGGAGTGGAAAAGATGGGGGCAACAGAAAGTCTGACTAGAGAAAGAGGAATTGGAGAAGGAGGGAGTCATGTAGAGTTTTAAAGTGGTGACAAGAAGATTAACATGAATATGTTACCATCTAGGAAATAAAGGGAAGGCATTTCAAAAGGGGAGTTGTGTGTTCAAACTGACAGACAAGGGCGATGAGTTTAGTGGCAGAATTTTGTATGGACTGAATGGAGCCTGCAAGCCCTAAACCAGTGGTGGACAACGTGCAGCCCTTCAGAGTAATCCACTGGTGGGCCGCCAGACAGTTTGTTTACATTTGCATGGCCTTCTGCAGCTCCCTGTGGCCATGGTTCACCATTTCCAGCCAATGGGAGCTGTGGATGGCCATGCAAATGTAAACAAACTTTCTGGCGGCCCGCCAGAAGATTACCCTGACAGGATGCATGTGGCCCACGGGCTGCAGGTTGCCCACCACTGCTCTACAAGCTGTGTGGAGAGCCAGTATTAAAATGGGCCATTTTATTCCACACTTAGAACGAGGTATAAGGCTAGTGCCTACAAAATACATGCTGTCAGAATGTGACCTCATAAATACTGCTGTGCACGTACAACAGGAGTTAGCAACTGAGTGCTCTTTGTTGTGATTTTTCCTTACTCCTGCTGGCTTAAATCACTTGGCCCTGGTCTACGCTATAGAGTTAGGTCAATGTAAACTGCCTTAATTCTGTAAGCATCTACACTGTAATGCAGCTCCCACCAATGTTACTTGCCTACTACACCGACTTAACTCCACCTCTGTGAGAGGTGTAGTTCTTAAGTCAATGTAGCTAGGGCGACGCAGTGTCAGTGTAGACACTGAGTTGCTTACATCGACTGTTGCTGCCTCTCAGAAACCATCCCACAATGCCCCAGACTGACAGTGTGTGTGCAAGCACTCCTGTTGAGGATGTGCACTACTGACACCAGAAGCATAGTGTATACGTGCACAGTTTAATTACTGCGGTGGCTATAAACTGAGGTAACTTAGCTTGGCTTAATTTTGTAGTATAAACTTGGCTTTAGTGTAACTTCAACAAGATATTATAAAGCTACTTCACTATTAAAAGCCCCCTTCCCCTGGCAGGAATCAGTAATGATCAGTAATGCTTAAGGTCTGTGAAGAATAGAGGATTTAGGTTGTTTCCCACTCAACTATAAATTTCTAATGCCAGAAAATGATAAGTTTACAAAAAAGGCAATTAGTGTCTACCTCATCTAGGTTTTGATACTATGTTCATCACCACAGTATCTTTGCAAAGAGATCATATATGTAATTGGCCAGTAGTTTATTTTGCCTTCCTTTGATTATTATCCCCAAGACAATTGTGACAGATCTTCCTTCCTTTGCTGCTGTCTTTATTATTGGATGTGCGAAAGGTAAAGAGAAGTGAGATTTACACAGTGGTTTGGAGGCAGTGAGATTTATGCTCATTCTATCCTGTTCTGATATTGAGTTCCAAACCTTTGGACCTGTTGAAAGAGCAAGAAGAAATACCTTCTTTACAAGTTTTACTGAAACAGGTCAAAATTAATTTTAGAGAAATGTCTAAGTTTCATTTTGCTAGTTTTTGAAATGAACTGATTTTCAATTTTTCATGGAGATTTATCAATGTTTCCCCCTCTTTTTAGGTATCAGGAATTTTTAAATGCCTTTTTTATTTTAAATTAGAAACATTTTGACTTTGAAAATCCCAAATATGATGAGCCAACAAATGAGAATTGATAATAAAAAACCAAACGCCCCCTACTCATCCCCCACCCCCAATAAAACCCGGTAAATGAAAACATCTAGTGAAAAATTGAGGAAAATTTTCACAAACATTTTTGATTTTAGGGGAAATATACTTTGTTTGAAGGGGAAAAATTACTTTTGAAAAATGTAGACCAGCAGTTTTACCCTTGAGGTTGATGTTTTGTAGGTATATGGCTATCAAGGAAGTTTGTCATATCAGAGAGTCTCTGAAGTAACTTAGATTAGTTTCATGAAGGGCCTTGAAAATTGGGGACTTAGATACTTTAGCATGATATAAGCAGCTGAGTAAAACAGAGCAGACTTTGACTTGTCCGTGTGTCGTGTGTGGTGTGCTGATGAGATGAATGTGTTTGGCAAGAGATTCACTACTTTTCTCCCCTGAGGAGTAAGCTGGAGGGGAGACCCTCAACCCCAAGCATGTTGGCCAATAGGACCAGGTTGGAGAAACCTTTTGAAAGGGTCTCTTTTAGAATGGGAGTGCTCTCTCTGGGAATCTAACAGCAGGACAAGGAGACACAGATGTGAACAGAGACTGTGGGGAAACACCAGAAACTCAGGGCTGGCCCTGCAGCCAGAAGGCCAAACAGAATGGAACACAGGGGCAGTAGCCTGCCAAGCATCATAAAGGTATCATAACATGAAATAAGCTGTTGCACCCAGAGTGCCCAAACACAAGGGACTTGCCTGAGGAAAAGGGTTAGTGTGACCTGACCAGCACTTAGGGAAGGAGCTGCCATGCTTGTAAAGGGGCAAGCACAGGGCATAAATGAGTGCTTTGTAGGGTGGAATTTGTGGCCTAGTAGTTGCTTAGAGGGGGAGCAGCATACAAGTTGGTGATGTGAAGCAACTGTTACCTCTAGCTGACAGGAGGACAATGCTGAGGGGACCACAGCAACACAAAAGATCATTGGTCTGAACCTTCGTCCATGAGACCTCCACTCCAATAGTGAATTGCCCTCTGATAATGGAATGGACTATGAGTGGCATCCCAGGTACTAGGTAGGAGGAGGCCCATGGGACAAGGTTTGCCTCTATTGGACTGCCCCCTAAGGGACAAGATGGAAAATGTTGTTTATCTTTGTAGTACTAAGCCAGTGGCTCTCAATCAGGAGTACGTGTACCCCGGAGGGGACGCAAAGATCTTCCAGGGGGTAAATCAATTCATCTAGGTATTTTCCTAGTTTTTCAAAAGGCTACGTAAAATACACTAGAAGTCAGTACAAACTAAAATTTCATACAAATGATGACTTGTTTATACAGCTCTATACACTATACACTGAAATGTAAGTACAATATCTGTATTCCAATGGATTTATTTCATAATTATGTGGTAGATATGACAAAGTAAGCAATTTTTCAGTACCAGTGTGGCTGTGAGACTTTTGTATTTTTATGTCCGATTTTGTAACCTAGTAGTTTTTAAGTGACGTAAAATTGAGGGTATGCAAGACTCCTGGAAGGGGTACAGTGATCTGAGAAGGTTGAGAGCCGCTACATTAAGCCATTGCACCTACAGCGTTCCCACTATTCCTGTCTTCCAGCCCTTGAAAATAATCCTTTCATCTGAGCCAAATGATTGGGAGTCGTCCAGCAACCCCATTAGGGTGGAGCTAGTTACATCATTTTTATTAATTATTTAGTGAGCTATCATGGCTTGTATTAGGAGTGTCACCTGTAACACAAGCCAGGTAATTGCTTTGATCTGCTCAAGTTCAGAGCTCTATGTTGTGCACTAAGTTGTCAAAAAGACTAGAAAAATTGGAAGGAGTTCAGAGAGCAATAAAATCCATAAAAGGTTTTGAAAATAAGAACTGTGAGGAAATGTTAAGAGGACTAAAATGCTCAATTCCGATACTGAGATTTAAAACAAAAAAGGCTGAGAGGAGACATGATGGCTCTACAGAAACATAACAGGATGTTGTAAAGAGGGCAAGAATCAATTATTGTCATTAATCCATGAGGAGAGATCTAGAAGTAATGGACTTTGAGTTCAGTTCTGTTATAAAGGTTACTATGTTCAGATGGCACCTGACTCTTTTTTATGTATATCCACTCAGCTTAATGACCAAAATAATTTCCAATTGCTTTTCACTGCAATGATGTCCTGGAAAAACTTTACCAAGGAGTTTCCAGGGATTCTCATCCTGGGGGACTCATTCATAGCATGCTCACCTCTATCCAATCCTTCCCTCATCTCTTGAGGCTGGCCCTGTGTCTTCTATGTGGAGCTACACAGTCTCTATGGCAAAAAGGCAGGAGATAACACAATGCAGATTCAGGGGAGTAGAAAGAGATTGTGTGGCCAAAGCATAGTCAGAGGCAATGCCCCAAAATGGAGGGGGAGACCTAGCCCTCAGAACAATGTATGTGTGGGAAGGGAGACAGTTTCCTCAAATAGATCAGGTGTGGCGGGGTAAATGCATCAGGATGTGACGTGCAGGGGAGGGGTGCCAGCCTGCTGCAAAGGGAGAATTCCAGATCAGAAAGGATGGGCACTAGGGATGCTTGGAAGAGAAGAGGAAACCTATGTATTTCCATGCTCCATCCCCACCAGTTTTAACAAAAACTCTTTCTCATCACAACGGAGAGAGGCAATCTCGCTTTCTCGTGTGAGTAAGGTTGGCATCATCAGGCTTGTAGTTTGTACTACTGGTATGGCACTGCACATGAAGATCATTACTGCATCCTACAGAGCTGATGCAACATCAAAGGAGCCTTTAGAATACAAAATTTACTATGAAAACACTTGTTTTCCATATAACACGTCATGTTCATTAATAACCATAGCCGCCAACTCCATGGGTGCTCCAGGGCTGGAGCACCCACGGGAGGGTGGGGGGAATGGTGGGTGCAGAGCACCCACAAGCAAACCCACCTAATGGCACCTTCTCCTCCCCCCAGCACCTCCTGTCCACTGCTGGGCCCCACTGATCAGCGCCTCCCCATCGCTCCCTGTGCCTCTCGCCTGCCACAATCAGCTATCGTTGGAGGTAGCTCTAAGCTGTGCTTCGGGCATGGACTTGTCTGATAAGTGATAACATATAAAATCAGAGGGCCATACTCCATCCTGAGTGAGCTAGAGGGGAAGTGGTCACAGAGAGTTCCTTCTTCAGAACAAAACCATGCAGTGGGCAGCTATAAATTAGTTGGCAGTGCTGGCAAAGTGCATAGAGTGCAAATTCTGATCTGACTCGCACCTTCAGCTCTGTTGGTGCAGTTACTGTCTGGCTGGATTTTGGAATTCCTGGGTGAGATCTTCATGTCTCTTTTACCTTGCGTGGCACACCTATGACTGCAGCAAAGCTATGTTAAGTTACAACAACTGAGGTGCCAGCTTTGTGTCTTTAATATTAATTGCTGTATATCGATTAGAGCTGATCAAAAACTTCTAGTCAAAATGGGTTTTTTGGAAGAAAATGGTGTTTTGACAAAATGGAAATGTTTTGGAAATGCTAAAAGTGTTCACTTTTCTTTAAAAGTTTTGGGGTTTTCAATTTAAAGAAAATGCTAATCAAAACTAAAATTTTGTTTCTCTAGAAATTTTTCCTGGAGGGAAATATAATTTTCCAAGCTGCTATAGTACTGTTCTTTAAATAAATAAATCCAGAATTTGATTAAACAATATACACAGTGAAACACAGTGACTTCCTTCTCAACACAAGCTTAACTGTGCTGTGCTTACTCAGCACCTTTTGGTTAGGTGAAGTCACATTTCTTTGTCTCTTTTTTGACCCTTGAGATTAAGATATTAAAGGTTTATGCGTGCTATGATAACACAGTGCTGAGTTCATTGTTCATGAGCTGCACTTTTGAGTGAATATCTGAGTGAGATGAAGCAGATAAAATAAATAATTCAATGCAATTCAGATTTACTCATGCAGAATTCTTTGAAGGGGTCAGCAAGCATGCGGACAAAGGAGATCCAGTGGATATAGTGTATTTAAATTTTCAGAAAGCCTTTGACAAGGTCCCTCACCAAAGGCTCTTAAGCAAAATAAGTAGTCATGGGATAAGAGGGAAGGTTCTCTCATGGATTGGTAACTGGTTAAAAGATAGGAAACAAAGGGTAGGAATAAATGGTCAATTTTCAGAACGGAGAAAGGTAACTAGTGGTGTTCCCCAGGGAGCTGTACTGGGCCAGTCCTATTTAACATATTCATAAATGATCAGGAAAAAAGGGGTAAACAGTGAGGGGGCAAAATTTGCAGATGATACAAAACTGTTCAAGATAGTTAAGTCCCAGGCAGACTACGAAGAGCTACAAAAGGGTCCTACAAAATTGGGTGACTGGCGACAAAAAGGCAAATGAAATGTAATGTTGATAAATACAAAGTAATGCACATTGGAAAACATAATCTTAACTATACATATACAATGATGGGGTCTAAATTAGATATCACTCAAGAAAGATCTTGGAGTCATTGTGGATAGTTCTCTGAAATCATCCACTCAATGAGCAGCAGCAATCAAAAAAACAAACAGAATGTTGGGAATCATCAAGAAAGGGATAGATGATAAGACAGAAAATATCATATTGCCTCTATATAAATCCATGGTACACCCACACCTTGAATACTGTGTGCAGATGTGGTCATCCCATCTCAAAAAAGATATAGTGGAATTGCAAAAGGTTCAGAAAAAGGCAACAAAAAATGATTAGGGGTATGGAATGGCTGCCATATGAGGAGAGATTAATAAGACTGGGACTTTTCAGCATGGAAAAGAGGTGACTAAGGGGAGATATGATAGAGGTCTATAAAACTATGAGTGGTATAAAGAGAGTAACTAAGAAACTGTTATTTACTCCGTCTCGTAATACAAGAACAAGGGGCCACCAAATGAAAAGAATAGGTAGCAGGTTTAAAACAAACACAAAGTATTTTTTAATGCAACACACTGTCAACCTCTGGAACTCCTTGCCAGAGGGTGTTGTGAAGGCCAGTACTATAATGGGGTTCAAAAGGGAGCTAGATAGATTCATTGAAGATAGGTCCATCAATGGCTATTAGCCAGGATGGGCAGGAATGGTGTCCCTAGCCTCTGTTTGTCAGAAGCTGGGATTGGGTGACGGGGCATGGATCACTTTATAACAACCTGTCTGTTCATTCCCTTTGCGACACCTGCCATTGACCACTGTCGGAAGACAGGATACTGGGCTTTGATGGACCTTTGGCCTGACCTGGTATGGCTGTTCTTCAGTTCTTATGTGAAAAAGTCCAAAGCTTCATATTTAGTTTATGGTTCTAGGCCACTAAATTGTACTATATAGACACAAGTTCTGCTTTTGATCTTTCTCCACTAATATGCTCTGCTGGTTTTCTGTCTGTACTTAGTGTTGCATATGATATGCAATAGTGAGAAATAAAATACCATATGCAGTATAGGAGAGAAGACCATCGTATGTACTTAAGAGCTTAGCAAGCACTTATGGGAGGTTTTTCAAGGTGCACTTAAGTTTCTGCTTCCCACTGGGAAGGTAAGCACTTGATTCTCATTTGTGCTTTTCACCACGTGGGCTGCCCTTTATTGGAATTGGGGTCAGTCCCATTAGCTACTTCCCTCAGCAATGTGCTTTGAGGCAGAAAGAAGGGATCTGCTCTGCTCAGTAGGGAAGAAAGTCCTGCTGGGGGAAGGAAAATTCAGGAACTCTGCAGAAGATTCAGGCTCAAAGAGAACTGTAGGAAGACTACAGTAGAACCAGATAGATGACAGAAAGCATTAAGAAGGTCTCTCAGAAGACCTAGAGAAGAAGTCTAGAGAGAGACCAAGACACAGACAGCCCCGGAAAGGCTTAGAAACAGGCCAAGGTAGGAAATGACTCAAGGACGTGCACCAAAGGGTCCAGATAGTTGAACCTTTGCTGCTTGATACAGGGTCCGGGGACCAGAAGTCAAGGGAGGTCCTGGATTCCACTGCAAGGACACAAAGGAAGTTGGGGTGAAAACCCCTTGACACGCGGGACAGAGATGGAGCCTGGAGTTGCACTGAAGGCCCAGTGTAAAGTTGCTGGACGTTTTTGTTTTCCCCTCTGGAAGTGGGGGAGGCTTACGGTTTGGCCAGAGGAATAAATGATTCAGAAGCACTGGAATCAGCTCATTCAAAAGCAAGAGATTGAAAAACTTGGTGATGGAGGACCACCGGGGGAAACAGTGAGTGAAGTAGAGTGGGGAAACCGAGGCACATGCTTAGGTACTGAGAGACTAAGATTGTTTTTGTCACAGTGCCTTTCAAAATTTCCCCCTTAAAGCTGCTTATAGTAATTAATTTATTAGTGAGAACACTTTAGTATGTGTAAAATAATTTTAGGTTATCCTCTCAAAACTGTTATATTTATTTAAAGGTTAATAGTTATAATTGAAGTGCAATAAAATAACAAGTTGTAAAATGAGAATAATATTTCTACAGAAAAAATATTCAGCAATTTTTTGTTACCTTTCATCAAAATTTCATTTAAAAATAGGTCCCAGACTGCTGTATGATCTGGTGTCATGATGATATACCATGTAACTTAATTTTTTTTAAAAAAATTAAATGTGATTTAAGCAATCATTAAGGGGACTGGGCAGATTGATAATTGTTCAGCAGCGTTTCACACGTAAGTCACTAGCTAGAATCAGTAGTAACAAAGGTCCAGATCCACAAAGGGATTTAGGTGCATAAATCCTGGATTTAAGCACTTCTGTAATTCACAGAACTCCTGCTCAGCTGTTGCCTAAATTCATGCCATGCCTAAATTTCCACTGTAAAATCCCCATAAGTGCCTGAGTTTTTGCTTCTAGGCATGTGCATTCTTGCTTCAGTCTAAGATGACTCATGTGGACACCTTAAGGCCCAGAGCCATCCTCAAACCTGGTGAGGATAGGTCTTCCCTGCCTATCCCACTGTGGGGCCCAATCTGGTAGGTGCACAGAACACATGTAACTCCACATACAAAGACTAAACTCAATGAAAATTAGAGATAAGCAATTAAAGATAATGTTTTTATGACTCAGGGCCTGAATGGGACGGACACTTGACCTCTTGCCCCAGTTTAATTGGTCTGAGGCATGCTGCCTTAGTGGTGTAGGACAGGGGTCTCCAAACTATGGCCCAGGGGCCAGATCTGGCCCGCGGCTTCGATTTGTCTGGCCCTTGAGCTGAGCAGGCACACTGAGCAAGCACGTGGAGAAGCCGCTGCTCCTCCCCTGTCCATGTGGAAAGGGGTGAGTGCCCCCGCGGCAGTGGCCGGAGGAGCAAAGGGGGGAATTTTGCGTATATTTGCATATATTGAATTTTTTCACAGTCGCTTCGGCCCATGAAGCCCCTTCAAAAATCTAACATGGCCCTCGTCTCATAAAGTTTAGAGACCCCTGGTGTAGGACAGTGGTCTGGTGGGTCTGCAGACTGTGTCTAAGGAGTCTGCAAAAGGTTGTTACCATAGAACAGTCGTTTTCAGTCTGTGGTCTGCAGACCCCTGGGGTACCTCAGATTTTATCTAAGATTTCCCAAGGGCTCCACACGTCCATTTGAAATTTTTTTAGGGATCTGCAAATGGAAAAGGGTTGAAAACCACTGGTATAGCAAAACAAACTGCCTCTATACGTGCCCTGTGAATAATGCCTTTGGTTGCCAGGGCTGACAATCTAGTAATTTTCATAAGCATCTTAAAACATTTTAGAAGTCTTTAAACATTATAGTAAGCCCTTGGGTTTTTCACTGGCCACACATTAATTAGCTTGCTCCTTAAGCTCCAGCATGTGAAGTGGAGAGTGCTTCGAAAGGTCCTTGGCTGGAAAACACAAGAACTTCTTTTGATTAAGTCCCCGCTTCACGATAATGATGGACTGGGTTATTTTGATGAGCTTCATCTGATTTAAAGTTTCTTAAATGTTATGATCGCCTCCAGTCCAAACAGTAATGGGGTAAACCTGATCTAATTGCACAAAGAAGCGGGGGTGGGGAGGAGAAATCTGTGGGCCACCAATCACAGCCACCCTCTACTTCAGGAAACGTGGAACCCAACTCTGACACCTGGCTTGTGTAATTGAGGCTATCTCTGCAATTAAAAGGGCCAGCAATGTGCTTGGGATTAGCCTTGTTGTTTCTGGAGAGCCAGAAGTTCGGGGAGCCGTAAACTCTGTGGTTCCCACGTGCCGGCTCCTTGTATTAAGAATTAGTTCCCACTCTTCTCTCTGTGTGTTTATAGTAATTCAGTATATATCCTTACAGCTAAAAATGATTTTGTATGTGACAGGGCTGTGGAAATGATCCAAGCAGGGCTGCACCCTCACCCCAAACCAGGGCAGGGACGAGTTCTATCCAAAGCGGTGAGTCCACATGCCTGCACACTGGCTGACTGACTGAGCTTGTGCCACACTGCTGCCCAGTCGACTCATCCACGAGCTGACTTGGGATCCCAGCTGCCCTCCGTCTTGTGATCAGGTGTCCTCGCCCTGGGGCTTTCAGACAAGCTGGGTTGCCATTCCCCTGTCTTATCTATTGGAGGGGAAGGGGGTATCAGAGAAGGCTACTGATTCCCCCCAGCTCCAAGATCTAGCTCTCCAGTCCTGGTAGTTTCTAAGGAATCAATGCCCTCCAGGGATCTTTAGAATGCAGGAGGAGGAGTGACATCCCCTCACAGAGTAAGAGGAAAGGAGAGACCTTTGTACTGTCAGTGCTGCTGCTCTGCTAAGTGGCCAGGGTGAATAGCACCTACTAAGGCTTAATACAGAACTTGGAGAATCCACTAAGAGTGCAGACATATGATGTTCCTTGAAGACCCTGGGGAGGTGACCAGCCAGCCGCATATCAGAGAGGTAAGACCAGCATCATTCCTCTAAAGACAACAATGGCAAGTAGGGAAGAGGGGATTCCAATTCCAACAAATCATCAGGGATTAGTTTGCTGCCCATCTTTGTGAGCAGACACTGTGGGGTCGGGATTGTACAGCCCGCATAAACTGAATGCAGCAATGTTCCTTCAGTGCTGGCTTCCTAATCTTTCCAGACAAAGCTTTGGAGTAACCCTGGGGATTAATTTAAAATTGTGCATTACAGTAAGGAATTGCCAGCAAGTGCAGGTTTTTAGCAGATGTGCCAAAACACACATCTTCATTGTGAAACAGACATCTGAGAGCCGAATCTGATCCCACAGCAGGAAAGTTAATTCACACAAAATCTGGAGGAGCTGGCAAAGCCAATGCAATTTAAAAATAAAAATAAATCAAGTTTTCCCCGATTGCAATGCAGAATCCCCACCACTACCACCACCATTGCCATATCACCTTGAAAGTCAGAACTAAGATTGGAAAAGTAAGAAAGGGACTTCCTAACCTTATTCAGATTCCCACTACCTGCACTCAGTTAATAATTCATAAGCCAGATCTTGGGGTCATTATTCACTTCTGACTGGGTTCTCACTCAGGCAAAACTCTTCTGGAATGCATGAATATTTTTGCTTGAGTAAAGCATGTGGCTGAACAATAATAAACATTCAGCAGTATTGCTATTTATTTGTGCAGTAACACCTTGGAGCTGTAGTATAGACAAGGATCTTATTGTGCTATGTGCTGTACAAATGCAGAACAATAAGATGATTTCTGCATCAAAGAGTTTACAAACCCATGCTGCCTTGAATTCCTCTTAAAGGTGTCATTCAACGTAGCTATCCTAGGGTCAACAGCTGCACAAGTATTCCATTGAACTATTGTCATTCCCTTCACAATCCTATATCTTCACCTTCTCATGTGGTGAGCAGATAGTGCTTGCGGTTGGAGTATTAGCACACTAATGGCATTAAAGCTGGAAATGTGCTGTTGGTTTCCCCCTGAAGAATAGGCAGTAGTTCATCTCCACTCCACTGCTTTGTTTTTCCCCTGAGATTACTTGGGTCACTTGGGCCCAGAACCTCAAAAGTATTTAGGCACCTAACTCCTACTAAGGATCTGGGCCCTACTCACTAATAATTAATTAGCTAATGTTTGCACTGTGTTTTTAAGGCGCAAAGGATTGTGTAAGTGCTATTACTCATATGATCATTTATTAGTCCCTAAAGTACCTTGCTGAAAAAGTTTAGTTATTTCAGGTGCAATCAGCTGTTTAACACTCTCACATTATGCATGCTATGGTGGGACTAGTGTAATTAGATTAATCAGTTAAGTAATGTGAACATTATTCAACATAACCCTATAAGCAAAGGAGATTTCTATTCATCTTGTACACCACAAAGTTAATGATCCATTCTGCAACCTATCTCAGAAGGGATGTAATTTACATGCAGAAGAACTTAGAAGGGAAATATTTCCACCTGACTTTCTAATATTTATAAAAAATTGCTTTGCTGAGCTGAATCTCCTGCTCCCATGTCAAATGTGTATGCCAGCATCTAGAGATTCACATGAAAGAGTGTTAGAGAAAGAGATGAGGTTATAATGAACTAAACCTAGGAGACATGCATTCCAATACAGTGTATGGAATAAATGCTATGGATAGGAGGAGATCTGAAAGATTGGAACAGATGATGGGTCTTAGCAATCAAGCAGAACCCCTAATGAGGATATACTATGGAAGTCTGCTGTATTTTCAATTGTTTGTACATTCTCAGGGTGGTAAATAATGTAAAACCTCTTCATAATGCCATGTCGAAATATTCTATTTCTTTTTTCACAATGAAGTAAATCATCCCAAACAGCTGTAAATTGAAAGGCATTATTACATTTCTGGGAAAGAATTCTGAGTTTGTATTAAATAGGTAGCAGTTCTACTCTCTAAGAATACACTTGTGCCTCTGTACCTGTCTACTATTTCTCTCTTGCTCTTCTTGTAACACGTTAACAAGATACGGATTATTTCAACCAGCAGCATATTTAGGGAGCTAGATAAATCCCAAACAGCTGAGAGCAACTGCATAACTTTTTCATAAAGGAAGAGCGAGTATGCCCCAAGGAAAGTCAATTTACCATCTCAGAAAGTAGATTCAGATACACAAGAGACAATTTAAATTATTTTAGAAGGGAAATAGATGCAGGACTATTGTACAACATTCTTCTCTGTTAGTATAGGCATGAGTGAATTCCAAGGAAAAAATGAATTTGGGTTAATATTAGGATGACCAGATGTCCTGATTTTATAAGGACAGGGTCGGAACTGCCCTGGTAGAGAGAGGTAGCGTCTTTTTCTTCTGTAGGCTCCTATTACCCCCCACCTCCGTCCCGATTTTTCACACTTGCTGTCTGTTCACCCTAGTTAATATGTACTTTTTGTATTTGGTGCTGCTTCCTCTAACAGTCCAACTTCTCAGAGAATCCTTTATCTCAATGCAGTTGGAGGAAGTTAAGAGACACTGTCAGGTGTTTGACATTTACTGTGTAGTGTGGTTATATTTTCAAAGCTATAAGGAAAAACCTGAGGTAACTTTTCACAGGGGGAAATACAGAGTAAGAGAAAGGTCTGTGGGATTTTGGTTTTGATTTTAAGTCCCCCTTGCAGGGCCGGCTCTACCTTTTTTGCCTGAGGCAGTTCCGACCCTCTTCCCTCTTTGGCGGAGCTGCCACTTTGCAGCTCCGCCGAAGAGGGAAGAGCATCAGAACTCCCGCAGGCGTGCCGCTGAAAGCCGCCTGAGTGCTGCCCTGACAGCACCCGGAAAACTGCCCCCCGCCATTTGCCGCTCCAGGCACCTGCTTGCTAAGCTGGTGCCTGGAGCCGGCCCTGCCCCCGGTGTTTGAATCCCAATGTCATGGACTTCAGTAAAGCCAGGATTCCAACCCACATACATAAAGTCACCTACATTTTCAATCCTCCATTTCGGACAGCTAGCTCAAGTTTAAAGTCCTACCGAACAGTGTGAACAGGAGTCAGTGAAGACAAGATCTTAGCTGAATAAAAATGGGCCAACTGCAGCTCTCCTTAATTTAAATAGGTGGTAAAATACCTCCCTTGTAAGTAACTCAAGAGCAGAATTTAAACTACTCGTTATGATAACAGCTCCTAATTGCTCCGTCTTTATTCTGGTTGCTTCTTGCACTATTTGGGATTCTTCTATTGGGGCCTTGGGTACTGTACTCCAGGTGTCTTTTAAACAAGACTTTTCCACTCTGTGTGTTGTACTTCACACTCTGACTCATTTTTCCCAAAGATTTATTCATGTCCCACTACCACCTGAGTAGCTCTGTTACTTCCCTTTTGATTGGCTAAGTAGATAGACACAGCTTTGTCAAGATGGATTTTGACTTTTGTTTGCTGACAGAGATGTCAGCATCTGGTGGCAAAACTCTCATTTACTTCAGTGGGGCCAGGATTTCATCCCTGGAACAAAAGCCTGTTTCCCATGAGGAGAAATGCTTGGCTGCTAGTAACTATGGTGATAGTCATCCTGCTCTCCTGTCCAACAAGGATTCTGTTATGTATATGTCTGCCTACCAGGAAGAGAAGAGGGAAAAAGTATATTAATTTTCCCATGACAAAAACTGGGAACTGTCTGTTACTTCTTTTTCAAAAGTTTGACCTGGGATTTTGAATAGCATGTTTCTCATGATTCTTTGCTTCACTCACAGCAACAATGGCTTAATCAGTGAGATCCAAAACAGAAGCCCAAGAAGCTCTTCTAAAAGAAAATGGTTGTATAGTCCCCTGTATCTTACTATGCTGAGGCAAGAGACAATTGCCTGATACAAAATTACTTGGCTGTCTTTGTTATTGCCTTCGAAACCAGTCATTGACCTTGAGAAGCAAAGAAATTCTAGCCTTAGAACAAAACAAAATGGGATGCAGAAGAGCATCCAGATTCATACTGGGAAGTTGCAGTGGTTTAGGGATTTGTTTAGGGTTCGTTTACACTTAAAATGCTGCAGTGCTGTAGCTCTTAAGTGAAGACACTATCTGTGCTGGCAGGAGGGGTTCTCCCATGTGCATAGGTATTCCACCTTCCCAAGAGACAGTAGGCTAAGTCAATGAGGGCTTGTCTACACCAGCACGCTAAATTGGAGTTGCTGTGATTGATGCACCAGTGTTGATTTAGCGGGTCTGGTGAAGATATAATAAGTCAATGGCAGAGCACTCTCCTGTCAACTTCAGTACTGCACCTCCCCAAGAGACAGAAAGTAAGTCAATGGGAGAGCATCTTCCATCAACACAGCGCTGTGTAGACACTGCATTAGGTCAATGTAAGCTATGTCGCTCTGGGGTGGCGGGGATCACACCTCTGAGCAATGTAACTTATATTGACTTAAGCAGCAGTGTAGACCAGGCCTGAGAGAATTCTCTCATCAGCCTAGGACTGTCTACACAGGGTGTTAGGTTGGTTTAACTGTATCATTCTGTCCTACTAGAATAGTTCAAAAAAGGACTTATGTGAAATTTCTTCCCAGCATGACACTCTGTTTCAACACAATGACAATACAGCTTGGCATAAACATCACACTGGCTCTGCTACATCTTGCATTTCTTACTCCTCTACTGCCTCTTTTTGGACTTGTTTTTCCTTCTCATCTTCATAAAAGTAAAGTGAACACAGGACAGCTGCTTTAGAGAGCTGTTTCCTGGTCCTCACTGCTCAGGTGAAGAGGGCAAAATAGTCTGATATTCAGATGTAGAGATGTGGCTGTGAACTGATGGATAAGTGTGCTGGTTAGGTGAACCAATTACAGATGATGTATGGTCTTCAAGATTCTATTCAGTAATTGCAGACACAGAAGAAACTCTAAGGAAAATAAATACAGTGAGCACTTAAATGGTGTATAGTCACTCTTCCTCCAAGCTTTGGCTGTTCATTTTTCTGCACATCACGTGAATATGGTAATTGTGTATGTACTTGGATTGGATGATAATAGCAGAGACCAATTATTTCTTGCTGTTATAATTTATTTTTCTTTTGATCTCCTGGAAATCATGAGTTCTTTGCAACCAGCCTAAAGCTGAAGCATTATTGAAGGAGTCAAAAGGGCTTCTGCCTAGAACTTTTCATTTAGTTTTTGACTTATTTTTGCATTCCATTCTTTGTCCTTTTAAAAGCATGGAATGGAAAGCTTTGGCTTTCGAAAGCAGACTCTTATTTTGTCCATGAATTTTAAAATCTGCAGTGGTTTCTGTGTGCACTTTAGTACTTGAACAGCTATTTACCTGCAAACAAATCTTAACATAATACATTCTGTTTGCAATTGTTTGTGTATGCAAGTAACTAGAGACTGAGTTTAGACCTTTCTCAAAATCAGGGTCAAACTGAATATTCTTTACAAATGTTGTTAGTGATGTTCTTCTCACCATGTCAGTTCCAGGATGTTAGCAAGACAAGGTGGATGAGGTAATATCCTTTTTGGACCAACTTCTATTGGTGAAGGAGACAAGTTGGTTATCAAAAATTTCCCTCCCTTCCTGTGTATGTTTCCTAGGGCACACTTTCCGATACTGTTGTGTTGATGTCTATAAGCACTGTAGGTTTACCATAGTGTGTTTTAGAGTTTGTCTATGCTGCCTCACAGTGCAGTCCATGAGGGTGTGAATTGCAGAGTGCACCAAAATGTTGTGCTGTAACTACTCTGGGTGGATGGTGCTGTGTTAACTTGAACTGGGAGCTGGAAACCCAAATTACATCCATGCCCCCGTATGATTAAGTCTGACTCCCTCCCACAGCTATCATTGATTGTTATGATTTATTGAATAAAGAATGAAAACATAACAGTTTATTAACAAGGGCCCCAAAAATCAATAACGGATTAGTAAAACCACTTGGGTGTTAACCAAACCAGCAGGTTTTAAGCCCAGGTCCCAAAACCACAACAATACCAGGTATGGATAATACAAATTAAAAGGATAAATACACCACCATTCTCATTGACATAGGGCACAGGACATACAGGGCAGGAATCACAGGAACTGAAGGACCAAGGACACCAATGGGACCACAGGAACTCAGGATGCAGTGAGGAACAGCAAGACAAGGAACCAGGAACTGGTAAGTCAGTCTCCTGATCTTCTTCTATTCTTGCCACATCGTCTTGGCTGAGAGTAATTGTAGACACTGGGCTGCCCACCATGACAGACAGCACCTATCTTAGGGCACTGCAGTCTTTTATAGGCTTGGGTTGCTGGGCAGAACACTCCAAATCACATGACCATTTCCCGTCCAAGCCTGTTCAACGGTACCAAAGTTTCCTGTCAATTTAGCTGTTACTAGGCAGACAATTTACTGAGGGGCTCCAAGAAAGGGCACATCATGGAGGACAAACCACAACTTAGCAGTAAACAAAATGGAGAACACACAGTCACCCTACGGCTGGTATGAACTAAAAGGTACTTAGTTTACATTAATGTAGTCCAGTTTCAAAAGGTACCATGCTTCCTTGGCTGGCTGCATCTCTAACAGCACATCACAAAGGGGGTGTCTCTAAAACATGCTTTGAGGTCCAAATCACTTTAATAGCTGAGCACCACACAAACACTGACATTTATGCTTGACATACCTCTGTAAGGCGTAAAAGTATTGTTACTTAAACAAACAAACAAACACTCCCCCCATACACACACATACAGATGGAGATTTGAGACAGTGGAAGACTAAAAGTAAAACTTTCAAGGGCACATGAGTCACTTGACTTTCAACATGACTCAGGTGATTATGTCACTTAGGTGCTATCATGTCCAGGAAAAGGGCAGTACGATCTACTGGTTGGAGCAGGTTGACTCAGGTCCTGGGAGGTCAGAGTCCAAGACAGGCCATATGGTAAACTGAGAATCAGGCACCAGGAGGTAAGCAGGATCAGGCTACCAGGAGATCAGGATCAGGCACCAGATTACAGGCAGCAATCGAACACTGAAGTTGAGGACAAACCAGGGTTGAAAGTTGAAGTCTAGGTGTAGAGAAAATAGATAAGAAAATGTTGTTTACAACTTCTCATAACACAAGAACTAGGGGTCACCAAATGAAATTAATAGGCAGCAGGTTTAAAACAAATAAAAGGAAATATTTCTTCATACAACACACAGTCAACTGTGGAACTCCTTGCCAAAGGATGTTGTGAAGGCCACGACCATAACAGGGTTCAAAAAAGAGCTAGATACATTCATGGAGGATAGGTCCTTCAATGGCTATTAGCCAGAATGGGCAGGAATAGTGTCCCTAGCCTCTGTTTGCCAGAAGCTGGGAATGAGTGACAGGTGATGGATCACTTGATTACCTGTTCAGTTCTTTTTCTCTGGGGCACCTGGCACTGGCCACTCTCAGAAGACAGGATACTGGGCTAGATGGACCTTTGGTCTGAGCCAGTAGGGCCATTCTTATGTATGTATTTTTTTCAAAGAGGAAAATCCTTCCAAAAATAGACACATGCCCAAGAGATCCGGTCGCTATCTACCCATCTTGACTATGTAGCAATGGCCAGCTTAACATACAAGGAGAGCATAACATTTTATCGAGTTATTTTAGAATACAAGATAAAAGTGGCAATATCAAGTGACTAGGACAATCAAGAACTGGAGGAGTCTAGGTAACAATGTAGCTACGCCAAATCAAAGAAAAGATGTTTTTGCTTTCTTCTAAACACGATCCCACAAGACTGAGTACTTGGAATCTTTCCATGTAAATAACTCATGTAATGAGAGCAGCTGTAAAACAAAGATAAATTGTATAGTTCACACAGAATTAAGATGTAAAGGGGGAAAGAGGGTAAAAAGATGTTGGAATAACTTAAATCATCATGTACTAAAGCAAAACAGGTCTCATTTGGTCTATAAATGGGGATGGGATATTTTACTGTGGTGACACTTTCTTCACATGCAGAGGGTAAAATAGATCACCAAACATGGATTAAAAAATAAATCTCCCCACACATCATATTGGCAAGGATCTTGAGCCTTACTATACTTCTTCTGGAGCTTTTAGCATGAATCATCTATTAGAATCAGGTGGATGAACCCAGCATAACTTCATGCAATTGCAGTGGGCAGTATTGGACTGTGTTTTTAATGTGAACAAACGTTTCTGTATTTTAAAAGGTACTGTAAGCTTTACAGAAGAATGACTGGGAGTAAATTGAGTCAATTATATAATATTTTTTGTCAGGCAACAGTTCTATACTGCAGTATAGAAAAAAGTCTAAATTAGACATCAGCACCATGATTAATAGTCATGCACATAACTGGTGGTACTGAAGTGAAGGGCAGTGAGGGGAAACTGACTGAAATAAGTGAGTTTTAAGAAGTGATTTGAAGCAGAGGACTGTCACTTGTAAGCAGGGTCTGAATGAAAGATCCCCTGGCAGATAGCTGGGAGGGGGAGAGACGTTGTGTGTGTTTATGTAATAACAGTTTGGTCCTTACCTGCTTAGATATTCAGCAGATAGAAAGGTGTCAAAGTGATCAATTTTGGCTGGTGTTGGATTACAAATCTCCTTAGTACTGAATGTAGGTGTAGTGAAATATCGTTACCAATGTTGTAATTATCGTAGGAATATAGGAAAGTGGTACTGTGCTTAACTTGTCCCAAATGTGGGGGTTACACTTAGTTGAAAGAACCTCATTAAGCCAGGGGCTCGAATGCCAGAGTTCTGTGAAAGTAAAAGGAGTGAGGTTAGGTATCCCATCCAGAAGGCTGCAAACCCTTCTGAAAGGTCCTTCTTAGACTGGTTTAACCTGTTCCTCCCCACTGTTCAAACAGAGCTAAATAGGTTTTGTTAGTAGCCTCTTTGTTATTGTAAATGCTCAGTCAGAGCTGAAATCGCTTGTGGTAGGACCATGTTTCTGCCCTGCCTCCTAAGAGCAAAAAATCACTGAGAGCTGAAATCACGTGAGATGGGGTAGTGTTTCTGCCCAGCCTCTGAAGAGAAAATTACTAAGAGACTGATCTGCAGAGGTCATTGCAGAGAGGCAAGTAGCAGCAGAAGGTGACTGACAGTCGGCTGGTGAATGAATAGTTGGTGAGGTGGAGAGGCATAGCACATGGCCAGCAGGGAAGCTGATGAAGAGGTGTAGCATCCAGGTGGCTGGCGGAGAGGTGCAGCCAGCAGGGCAGCTGGCAGAGAGGGCTGAAGCAGAACCCCACAGAGAGGGATGGAGAGTGAGTGCTGGAGCAGTGGAGCAAGTAAGATGCCTCTTTACCCCTCTACCCAGGGTGAGAGGTGAACTCCCCAGATGCACCTCTGAGTCTGCACTGACCAAGGACAGCAACTGTGAGTGGGGTGCAGAGATGGAGGGGCATGCTAACGGGACTTTGGGTTGCTAGACTTCAGAACCTGAGGGAAAAGGACACTGCCCAACCTACCTGGGGGTGGGTCTTTTGATTGTGGTTTAAGTTTATGAACTCTGTTTGTGGTGTTTTACCTAATTAATGCTGAGCTACTTCCCTCCTTTTAATAAAAGTTTCTTTTCTACACTCAGACTCTGTGCTTGCGAGTGGGGAAGTATTGCCATTCAGAGGCACCCAGGGGTGATGTGTAACTTTTCCCAGGTTACTGGTTGGGTGCTCAAGACAGTTCTTTGTTGAATTGATGGACAGGAATCCCTAGATACTGAACCCAGCCCTGATTGCTGCTAGCTCCACCTGGCAGACGGGTTACACTTGGTACATGGTGAAAAGAAGGCTGTTCCAGGTGTAGGTGTGATGGGCTAGAAAAAGTCAGGAGGTTATGTTCATGCAAAGAATGCAATTACCAAGAATTGGCTACAGAGGTGTTTGGATAAGCAGGTTATAGAGCCATAGAATGACAAGTGAAATGGGCATTATCACCTCATGAGCGGTGCTCTGTTGTGCTTGGCACTATAAAAACGCTCAATAGGACACTTTCCTGCCCTGAAAGCTTCAGTATAAGTAGACAAAACAAACAACGACTCAGTGGCAGCACTGAGGATAGCATGCAAGTCTTCAGAGTCCCACTCTAGCGCCCTGTTCACCAGACCATAACAGACAATTTGTTCTCAAGACTGAAACTTCCTGTTTGGATTAAGACTTCCTTTGATTCTGTATAGAGACTCAGATCAAAGACAGGAAATAGAGGCTGGGAGTGGGACTACACCCAAAAAGACTACACTACATCTTGAGATACTTTGTTTCTTGAGCACAGAGCTGAGGGCCAGATTCTCAAAGATATTTAGGTACCTAACTCCCGTTGAAATCAATGGGAGTTAGGCATCTAAATAGATTCATAGATTACAAGGACAAAAGGGATCATTGTGATCATCTAGTTTGACCTCCTGTATAATACAAACCATAGCAATTCCCGAAAATAATCCCTAGAACAGATCTTTTAGAAAAACACCAATCTTGATTTTAAAATTGTCACTGATGGAGAGTCCACCATGATAATTGGTAAATTGTTCCAATGGTTAATTATTCTCCCCATTAAAAAATATATGCCTTATTTCCAGTCTAAATTTGTCAATCTTCAATTTCAAACCATTGGATTGTGTTACGCTTTCCTCTTTTGATTGAAAAACCCATTACTAAATGTTTGTTCCCCATGTAGGTACTTACAGACTGCAATTAAGTCACCCCTTAACTTTCTCTTTAAACTAAACAGATTGAGCTTCTTGACTGTATCACTGTAAAGCATGTTTTCTAGTCCTTTAATAATTTTTGTGGCTCTTTGAACTCTCTCCAATTTATCAAAATCCTTCTTGAATTGTGGGCACCAGAACGGGGGACACAATTCCAGCAGTGGTCACACCAAGGATAGCTCAGTGATTTGAGGATTGGCCTGCTAAACCCACTGTTGTGAGCTCAGTTTTTGAGGGGGCCATTTAGGGACCCAGGGCAAAAATCTGTTGGATGATTTAGTTGGGGACTGGTCCTGTTTTGAGCAGGGGCTTGGAGTAGATGACCTCCTGAGGTCCCTTCCAACGCGGATATTCTAAATACAGAGGTAAAATAACCTCTCTACTCCTACTCGGGATTCCCCTGTTTCAGTATCCAAGGATTACATTAGCTCTTTTGGCCACAGCATCACACTTGGAGCTCATGTTCAACTGATTATTTACAAGTTGCTCCAAAACTTTTTCAGTCACTGCTTTCCAGGATACAGCCCCCCATCCGGTAAGTATGGCCTAATTTTTTTGTTCGTAGATGTATATATTTACAGTTAGTCGTATTAAAAGCATATTGTTTGCGTGCACTAAATTTACTAAGGAATCCAAATCACTCTGAATCAATGACCTGTCCTCTTCATTATTTACCACTTTCCAAATTTTTTGTCATCTGCAAGTTTTATGATATGATTTTATATTTTCTTATAGGTCATTGATTAAAATGTTAAATATCTTGTAGCCAAGAACTGATCCTTGAGGGACCCTTCTGGAAACAGACCCACTCAATTATGATTCCCCATTTACAATTCCTTTTCAGGATGTGCGTCTATGTGCCATGAGTGCAAAGTGTAAATGTTCCTTTTAATGGTTGGTTAAAATAGTTTTCCCTATATGGAATACCTGGTGTATGCTTTAAAAAGTACTGAGTTGTAAATAACCATAAAGATGTATCTTATTAGCATTTTTGTCTATCATCTTCACATTTCACTTAGAAATAGGAATTATTTAAAAACAGGTTGTGAATGCAGATTTAATGATGTTGTTATAATTACTGTACCAGACAAAATGGCTCATTTTAGAGGGAAAGTAGCTACAAATGCAGCCTGTCTCATAAAAGAGACTTTAATTAAGTTGAGAGGTAAAGTATAATAACACTATATTTAATGTAGGCATGCTGTATGAAATATCCCCAAGACTAACAGGGATGGCTTTCTGCTGGTTATGGTTTCCACATCAACATAATTGTTGATTTTAGCACTTAGCTGATTTTATGATTGTGGTTTTATTTTGCTAGCTCTAGCAAACCATGGAGAATTGTCAGCTATTTTTTGATAAGATGGTTTTCATTCAGAATGAATGGCTTAATAGACAATGCTCTTTTCTAATGATGGGTGGGAGGTTCTTAGTTAATGGAAATGACCTAGTTTCTACCAGAGTTCTTCTAAGTAAGCTTAAATGCTGGACACTTTTATTCATACCAGACTGCACCCACTCAGCAAAGCTACTTACTTAAACAGGGTGACATATAGTTATTGACTGTTACTAGGCCAGCAGGTGGAAAACACTTCAGTCTTCTCTCCAAAGCTGATTGTGAACTGTTCTTGTCTTGGTCTTATCTAGAAAGCTAATGGACTAGGAATTACTTGATCCCTCTCTGCTGCTGTGATTGAACAGTGACTTTTATACAATCCCCGTGAGCTGGCAGTGATGTTTGGCAAACTCTGGAACTGCTGTGCTGTGCTTCCTTCTCTTTGGTACCTCTTGCCACCTTTCCCCAATAGACCTACTCCTTGCCTTGGGCTTTCTTTCTCATGTGAATCCTCTGGCAACTTCTCTTGATGGCTTCTGTCTCTACTCTCTTCCCCACTGGAACTCCTGACAACTTCTTGGAATGGCCCCTCTCCATCGTCTCCCCATCCACCGCCCTGCATCCCTCTTAACAGCATCATTTCATGACTCCCCTCCTTGCTAGAACCCTCTGATCATCTTTTTCAGAAGCTCCACTGTGTACTAGAACGTACCTGGCAATGACTCTGCTTCTGATTCCAAGCTTTCCTGGGATGTGTCTCTGGTATTTGTAAAGAACCAAGCACATTGGTATCTGGGTGCTGCTAACTATTCCCTCTCCCTTGCTAAGTGATAGATTTAGATTAGTGTTGAAACCAGGAGTGAAAGTAACTTAAAGGACTTATCGGTACTCTGGAGTCCTGAGGGGGTGGGGCTTGACCGGAAGAGGCGTGACCTCTACCGGAAGAGGCAGGGCAGAGCTCCTGTGGCTATTTAAAGGGCCCAGGATGGTAGAGGCAGTGGGACCTGAAACTGTTTAAATAGCACCCAAGCCCTGCTGCCGGAGCCCTGGGGAGGTAGTGGTGGGACTCCAGTGGTGATTTAAAAGGCCTGGGACTCCAGCCGCTGCTACCACCCCAGGCCCTTTAAATAGCCTGCGGAGCCCCACCACTGCTATCCCAGGGCTCTGGCAGGCTCCAGAGGCTATATAAAGGGCCTGGGGCTCTCTTGCCTCTACTGCCCCAGGCCTTTTAAATAGCTATCAGAGCCCTGGGGTAGCGGCAGCGGGGCTCTGGCATCTAAAGGGCCCGGGGTGGTAGAGGCAGTGGGAGCCCCGGGCCCTTTAAATGGCCCCTAGAGCCTTTCCGCCGCTAGCCCAGGGCTCCAGCAGTGGGGCTCTGGCAGCAGTTTAAAGGCCCTGGGGCTCCAGGGAGCCCCAGGCCCTTTAAAGTGCTGCCTGGGGAAGCCGGTCCACCCCGGTACAGCGCACCGGCTCTTGCCGGTACACCGTACTGTGGCATACTGCCTTACTTTCACTCCTGGTTGAAATATGTGAACAGGGTCCTTTAGGAAGCTTGCACTGCTTCTTCCTAGGCTGTACGTGTCCGCGGAGAAATAATGGAGTCTTTGCTGTCAATACCGCACTGAATGCACAATATGAAATCTAATTATAATAAAATGGCAAAAGGGATCCTACCAGAGGGTGGACAGTTCTATGTCAGATTACATGGGTCTCAAGGTCAGGAATTTGTACTACTTTTTTTATTGTTTAATAATGCAAATAAACACTTTTTGGCTTTCAGAGCAGTGCTGTAATGGATTAACTTGCAATCCAATTAGTAGTCATGTATGCTAATTTAAGCACATGTTTCGGAGCATATTGATTACATTTTCCAATTTACTTGTGAGCGGTTTCATTTATCCAGTTTAGAGAATAGATTATTTGATTTTTGTTGCTGAAATGGTGGCTGTTGTGAGGAACAATGGAGTCTTCCTGAATATGACCTAAGGTCTGAAGAGTTGCTTCAAGGAAAACAGGAGCTTCCATCCACAGGGCTCTGTGCAGCTGAGCTTTCTTAAAGGATCCACTTGTTAATTCTAACTAACATGTGCATTACTGATACCTGTAGAATCGTTCAAGATGGCAACATATACGCTTTAGGAGCAGAGACTGGTGGTAGTCTCTCTTGGTAACATGATCTAGTTTTATGATTTTTATTGCTTTGGACCTACTATATGCTGTGTGTTTTAACCAGCATATCTGATCCACCACATATAGGGGTCTCTCTTTTTTAAAAAAATGGGAATAAAACTCAGTTCTGTCCAGAAGGCTGCTAATCCTGTCAAGTAAATGGTGCGATCACCCAGATTTAAAAGGTCAAGATGTTGGCCATATTAGACATCAAATGACACTGGAGTAAAAGACTGACTGGCCTGTCCAGTGCAGATTATGTTGGATTTTGTATTAATTTTTGACTTCAGGTCCTAAAGAATTGCTGAGTTCTCTTCTGGTGGTGAGTGAACTGATTAGAGGCTGAAATCTTGAGCTCCTCAATCAAACTGCAGCTGAACTGGTTTCATGCAGGTGTAACTCCACTGAAGGATGGCCTTATGGTTAAGGCCTTGGGCTGGAATTTGAGAAACCTGGATTATACTCTCAGGTCATCCACAGGTTTCCTGCAAATCCCTTAAACTCTCAGAGCCTTGGATCCCCATTTGTGAAATGTGGATAAAAATGCCTCCTTTCTCCCTCCATTTATTTGTCTTGTCTATTGAGTTAGTCCTTTCTTTGGTGGCAAGATTTTCCCTGTGCATGTGTAGCACTAAGTTCAATGGGCACCCAATCTTGGCTGGCATGTCTAAGAGCTACCACAGCACTACTAATAATTCTTTGTAATTATAGAGAGACTAAAAACTGGTTAGGGAGTGAAGAATCAACTTCCACATTAGTTCATTTGACTTAAATGGGACTGTACAAACAGTAGGCTATTCCTCAGCATGAGAAATGGAAGCAAAATCTGGCTCAGAGACACACATTCTGTGTTTTGTAAAGAGGGCTGAGATCTCCAGGAGGAGAGGACGCTATATGAATATTATCTGCAAGTGTTCAACACTTCGGTGACTTAAAATAATTACTGGTCTTATCAGTGTTGTTACTGGAATGAAGCACATTTTTGGGATTCAAATGAGGCTTTGAGAGCATCATTCCTAGAGATGATTCCACATTTGCTGGCAACCTATTAAATATGGTGTCAGCAGGAATCCATTCAAACTGATTCTGCAATACAACGCACAGTCAGGTCTGCTAGCCTATCTTATACCGTGCCATTTATTGAGACAGGTTTGACGATGGGGTACTGACTGTCCATTTGCAACAACAGCTGGTAGTTGGGATTGTCATAACTACTTGAAAAACTTTCAAAGATGGGAACATTCCCACTGGCAACATAACAGCTCACTATTCCTGTACCAGCAGCTGGTAGTAATTTTAATGGCATCTCATCCAAACCGCATCCTGCTTCAAAACTTTGTTTTTCTGATAACCTTTGGTGTTGGTTGCTTTTATTCCTTCAGGCCAGTCATGAGTTCCTTAGCAATTATTTAAAGTGCATCCACTGCCATCAGCAGTACATCCTGGAGCGTTTTCAGAGGGGAAAATCCCTGTTCAGTTTGTCAGTTTCCTGCCTTTAAGATAATTTTTCTAAAATGAAAGCTAATTGGGATGCCTAACTCCAGGGTCTGGTTCGCAGTAACACGGCGAGTTTATTGTTTTAGTTTTGTGCTGAGCTTGTGATCATGCGGCTGTTTTTGTGAATTGCTGACCTGGTTGCTTTCAGAACGGCACCACAGGCATCTGGCTGCTCCCAAAGACTCCCATCAAAGCTGCCTGTCATTTTTCTTCTACTACTTCATGCTGAGGTGCTGTTTGCTCACTAGTCCTCCTGCTCTTCTGCTGCCTGCTTCAAGTCAGATTGCCCGAAACACTTCACCGAGACTCCAAGCACTCGCAGCTTGTAAAAGGTCTCTGAGTTCCATAGCTCCTATTTTATTTATAAATCTGAGCACTCCATCCTCCTTCTGCTTTGTCCTCTGACTTCTGTGAACCATACACTCCCTTGTATCTCATCACTGCCTTATTGGTCCCCTTCAGTTTCTATTGGTACCTTCACAATCACATAGCAGTAGTTCTTTGGAGATAACAGTTTTGACTAATTATTATTTTACAGCACTCATAAGTGAGCTGAGCATGTCAGGGCAGGTACCTGGGTTTTAGGTATTTTCTGTGAAGAATTTACAATCTTAATGATGGATTAGACAGCAAATGACAATAAAATGTACCAGGAAGGGGAGGTGGGAAGGAGGACATGAGTATGACATAGATATGATAATGCAGGCACTCAGGCAGACATACAGCTTGAGGGCTCAAAAGTGTCTTGTATGTTAATATAAACACTTTTTTGGGGGGTAGTTGATGCAAAACAGTGAGCTGAAATGGGTGAGGGTGGAGGGTTGACAAAGATTTTGGAAAGTCTCCTTAAACGTCAGGGCAGAATGGAAGGAGGCATGGAGATGTTTCTGAAATACTCTAAAAAAAAAAAAAGAAAGATACTGAAACTCCCGTCACTGAAGTGGATGGGACAAAAGGAGACGATGAGGTCAAAGATCTAGGCAGGACTAGAGGTGAGAGTAAGCCAATACGTGTCAGTGCGCCGCACCGGACTCTTTCCCAGGTAGTGATTTAAAGGGCCTCGGGCTCCCAGCAATGACTGGAGCTCTGGGCCTTTTAAATTGCCACCAGAGTCCCATGGATGGAGTCCTCAGGTAGCAGAGGCAGCCGGGATCCCCAGGGCTCCGTCATCAATTTAAAGGACCTGGGGCTCTGGCTGCCACTACTGCCCTGCGTCCTTTAAATTGCCGCCAGCTCCGGCAGCGGGGCTCCAGCAGTGATTTAAAGGGCATGGGACAGTAGCGGCAGCAGGAGCCCCCAGGCCCTTTAAATCGCCGCTCAAGCCCTACTGCCGGAGCCCTGGGGTAGCGGCGGCAGCTTTGGGGGAGCTTTGGATCATGACTTTAGCCAGTGTTGCTCCATGGACGCACTGGGGGAGCTTCGGATCATGACTTCTGAGGTATATCCATGATGCTTGGATTTGTGAAAGCCAGTGGGTAAACAATGGGTCTGCTCTTGTTATTCTCAATATCTCCCTTAAGGAAGGCAAGTTGTCAAGTCAATGCAAGGAGGCACTGATGAGGCTGCTGCCCTAAAAGTCAACATTTGATCTGTACAATTTTGCCGAGTAGTATGAAATCTCCAGTTCTGGAGAAAGTGTGTTGATTGAGAAGGTTTGGCACAGCAGCCCCAGGGGTATGTGCAGTCCTTCGATTTTCTGGACTGCAGTTTATCTGGTTTGGGATTTGAGTCAGAAACGGAACTGGTCATGTTAGTCAGTGACTTCCTCCAAGAAATGGATGAAAGTTGTGTGTCTGATTCTTTTCAATCTGTCAACCTGCTTTCAGTACTCTTGGCCATGGCCATGCAGACTGGTGATACACCTCCTGTCCCCAGCAAAACTGATGATGTCATTTGTGAGGGGCTCCATTCTTCTCTTTATGGCAGGTCCCAGTACTGGGCAATTGCTTGTCTGTTCCCAGCAGTCTCTGATATAGGGTCCCACAGTGTTCTAAAGTGGTGTTCTCCCATTCAGTGTGTACATACTGTACTGGTGACATGTGACCCAGCTGGCGTGGTGGAACAAATGACGTGGTGTCTCTATTGAATTGTGGCAGTTGCTGACTGAAACTTAATCCAGAACAGACTAAGATACAGTTAGTGTTTGGGGAAGAAATCGTAGGGATTATACCAGCCTTCCTATCTGAGGCAATATTTCTCAGGTTTTAAATGTGGGAGTCATTTTAGATCCCCTATCGCCTCTGGATATCCAGGGTATCTTTAACCACTGTAGACTCACTGGAATTGTCCTTCAGAGCATATTGCAAAGCTCATCTGTTTTCTGAAGCTTTTGGAGCAGTTGGAGGGTAATTTGTTTTTACTGCATTATTCATGACTTTATGCTTTTGGGTTAGAAGGAAGCAATTCATTTTTGCTATGGAGTTCCCCCTAAGATAGTATGAGCTGGAAAAAAGTGTAAAAGCACATAGAGCCACTGTGGCAGGAGCTTTCTAGAAATAATACTTTTTAGAGAGTACATGCATGTAATTCTGTGTGACCTGGTGGCTAGAGCACAAAAGTGGGATTTAGGAAAACTGGGTTCTATTCCTGATCTACCACTGCCTTGCTGGGTGACCTTGAGCAAGTCACTTCACTGCTGTGTGCCTCAGTTTTAACATCTGTAAAATGGGGTAATGATACTAACCTCCTTTGTAAAGCACTTCAATATTTATGGATGAAAAGTACTATGTGAGAGTTAGGGCTTACAATTATATCAAAGAAGAGTTTTTAACCCAGGAAAATCAATACATTTAGAGAGAAGATATTCTTCCTCCCAGCAACTCCTCATCACACAATGTATTTTCTCTCACCTACTCACCACTCTCAGCTTGTGCCCTTCTCCTTGACACCTCTCTTTGCTCTATCCCCTTTGCATGTATACTGCTACTCTTTCACACCTAGCGATGCTCCACACGCTTTTGCACTTAGTGGCTGATGCGCCTTGGTGGGGTGGTATTTGTTATCATTGGCCATGGAGTATAGATGCTGTGGACAAAAAGCTTCACTCCCCTGCGATGCTGGTCTGGTATCTGATCAGAGTGTTCAGTAGAAATGCTTGGGGAAAAAAATAAAAATCTCATCAGACTTCCAGTAACACTTGCATCTCTGCAGCTAAGAATTCTTATGTACTAGCTGTTGCTGATTTAATACTTAGAAATAGCATTCACTGTTTGTAAAGATGCAAATTAATAATAATTCTTGCTGGACCGGATCTCCTGGGATGAATTCTGTTCTAGTCTATACCTGTGTGACTCTGAGTAGAAGTCAATGCGGATGGCTAGGTAGATCAAAAGGAAGAATTTGGTTTCCTGCCTTTTAGACACCAGGACGCCAGAACACGGGCACAGGGCAGAGGGGTAATAGGGCATGGGCCTCCCACTTTTGAAAGTGGATGGACCTATCCTGTCTACTTTCTGCCACGGGCCTGGCCCCCTGCCTCCCTCTTCCCCCAGATGCCCTGCCCCCTGGCCATGCCGGAAGCTGGAACCTGGCCCGGATAAGAGTGATCTGGGGAGCCCGAGCAGCTGTGGGGAGCCATAGACCCTCTACCTGCCTGGGGTAGGGAGGCCCACAGCAGCCCATTTCCCCACCGCCAGTGCCTCTGCCCAGGAGAAGTGGAGGGTCTGCGCTCCCCACAGCTGCCTGGATGGCTCTTACCATGGCCTGGCTGCAGCTCTTTGGCCCCCGAGATCCCACCCCCAGCCCAGACCAAAAGCTGGAGCCAGGTCGGGGTAAGAGCTGTGAGGGCAGCTGTGGGGAGCCGTAGACCCTCCACCTGCCCTGGGCAGGAGGCTCGGGGGGCCAGGCAAGAGACTGCTCTTAGGCCCTCCACCCCAGCCAGGTGGTAGGGCCTGGGCTTTCTGATCTGGCTACAGCTTCTAGTTTGGCCAGAGGGTGGGGCCTCAGGGGGAAGAAGAGGGGCAGGGGTTGGGCCATGGAGGAGGCAGGGCCTTGAGGCCACCTACTTTTAGTAAGAATCTGGCACCTCTGTTACACACATTTTAAATTTCAGCAACATAGGAAATTTAAATAACTTAAGCATATAGACTCACAGACAAATCTCATAGTTCCCATTCTAAATACTCATGCTGACATTCCTTTCCATTAATTTTAGATGCAGTGAAATCCTTCACAAGATTGATTCAGCCAGTTATCATTTACCTGAGTTTTGTGTGACCAAAAACTGTTTTAGATACGCGCAATGATACCCACCTTACCCACTCAACGGTGAGACTACAATGGGCCATGCTGAAAGGTGAACTGTCAGGATGGAGGGAGGTTATTAGTGGAGTTCCTCAAGGACCATAGGCACCAACTTCCTCTGTTCCCAGAACTGCTTGACCCTTGCTCTGTCCCAGGTCCCACACCCACTCCACCCCTTACCCAAGCCACTACCCCTGCCCTGTCTCCTCCACCGCCATTCTGCTCTGCCCCTGCCTCTTCCCACCCCCACTCTTCCACCTTCCTCCCAGCGGCTCCTGCATGCCACTGAACAGCTGATCGCGGTGGGCGGGAGGCACTGGGAGGGAGGGAGAGGCACTGATCGGCAGGGCTGCCAGTGGCTGCTGAGCACCCACTATTTTTTCCCCATGGGTGGTTCAGTCTGAGAGCACACACAGAGTCAGTGCCCATGCTTGGGACCAACCTTATTTAACTTTGGGAAAAAAACATGGGGGTGTGCTAATAAAATTTGCAGATGATACAGACAAGTATTGCCAGTATGGAGGAGAACCGAAATATCATACAGGAAGATTTGGATGACTTCGAAAAACTGAGTAATAGAAATGGGATGAAATTTAATAGTACAAAGTACAATGTAGTTAGGGACTAACAAGAAGAATTTTTTGTCATAAGCTGAAAATTTATCAATTGGAAGTGACAGAGGAGGAGAAGGAGTTTGGTGTTTTGGGTGATTACAGGATGACTCTGAGCTGCCCATGTGAAAAAGGCTAATGCAATCCTAGGATGCATCAGGTGAGGTGTTACCAGTAGAGACAGGGAAGTGTTATAACTATTATATAGGGCACTGGTAAGACCTCATCTGGAATACTATGTGCAGTTCTGTTCTCTCATATTTAAGAAAAATGAATTCAAACTGGAACAGGTGCAGAGAAGAGCTACTAGGATGATCAGAGGAATGGAGAATCTATTTCACAAGAGGAGACTTAAAGAGCTTGGCTTGTTTCGTCTAACTAAATTAAGGCTGGGAGGAGATATGATTCCTCTTTATAAGCACACCAGGGAGGGAGAGGGGTTATTTAAGTTAAGGGCCAACATTGGCTCAAGAAAAAAAGGAAATAAACTGGCCATCAACAAGTTTAGGCTTGAAATTAGACACAGGTTTCTAACTATCAGAATAAAGTTCTGGAACAGCCTTCCAAGCTCCAGGGGCAAAAAACTTAACTTGTTTCTAGATTGAGCTTGATAAGTTTATGGAGGGGGTGGTATGATGAGGTTGCCCATAGTGGCATATGGCTCATCTGCAACTGTTATTAGCAGATATCTCCAGCAGCTGGAGCTGGAACACTAGATGAGGATGGGTCTGAGTTACTACAGAGAATTCTTTCCCAAGTGTCTGGCTGCTAGGTCTCATCCACATGCTCAGCATATAACTAAGTGCCATATTTGGGATTGGAAAGGAATTTCCCCCCAGATGAGATTGGCAGAAATCCTGGACATTTCTTGCCTTCTTCTGCAATGTGCGGCCAGGGGCACTTGCTGCCTTGAACTACTGTAAATGGTGGATTCTCTGTAACTTGAAGTCTTTAGATGAAGATTTGAGTACTTCAGTAACTCAGCCAGAGGTTATGGGTCTATTGTAGGAGTAGGTGGGTGAGGTTGTGACCTGAGATGTACAGAAGGTCAGACTAAATGATCGTGATAGTCCATTCTGGCCTTAAAGTTAATGAATTTTTGAATTCTTGGATTGGTTCTTGATATCAAAATGCTAGTAATCCAAATGTCTAAACATGTGAACAAGTTTTGTTATTAGTCAGTATCCAGGAACTAAATGGGTTAAACAGGAATGAATGGAAATCCCACTTCTACATTAACAGTATCTTCTGTTCATTTCTTTGCTGCTGCCAGAATGATGCTCTGTGCGGGATTATCATCTCTAGAAACCAGTGTGGTGATTGCCTGGAGAATATATCCATTAAGAAATGTACCTGTCAAGTTAATATGACAAAAGGTGTCTGTTAGGATTACAACCTATACCTTAAACACAAGAAATTGCCCCTACGTGCACTCATGCCTGAAGAGTGCTGCATTCCTCTACGGAAATGCTGTGACTCATGAAGATTGCAAATAAATCATAAGAGGCAATAGGAGAAAGTGAAGAGTTTTGATTTGAATCTCTTGAGGATTTGGAAATTGTACTGAATCCTAAGAAATCCCATTCATCCTTCACACTCCTTAGAGTACAAAATTGAATGATTCACAGATATGCTTAAATGCCAAGCTATATATCACCCACATTCTCTCAACCCTCCTGAGGTCTCTTCCAACCCTAATCTTCTATGATTCTATGATCTCAAGTTTACACATAGCACCTACCTCTTTGGTGTCTAAGTGACTGTGGTACCTTATTATCCTAATTTAATAGCTAGTTACAAATGTTATTCACAATATTAAGCCCTTATCTTGTAAGGCCTCCATGGACAGGAGACCTATGGTACTAAATAAGACTTCCATGAGCTTACATTTTTTGTGCGCCGTATTAATTCCTGGGTTTGTATCTACAATTGCAGTGATCTTTCTGAACACTTAGTTTCATGTACTCAGCAATTACAGTAATTTCACTTACAATGTTTTGTGAATTAAGTTCACAAAGAGACAGAGGTGTTAGCTATTTTTTTTCCAGTCAGGTATTTGCATGTTAATTGAATTCTTGTCTTGGAGGCTGCCCTGTGTAGCTCATCAAAAGGAGAAGTGTGAAAGCTAATTTTATAGTTGAGGCCATGGGGGTGTCAGTTACCCACCCGTACAATTGCTAATTTCCTTTATACTAGAATAAAGGCAGGGCCACACCCTCGGTGGCTGTTCCCTAGCATAGTTCCTTTGGAGTCAATGGAGCCACACTAAATTACACCAACTGAGAGTTTGACCCAATGTTGAAATAGTCAAGGAAGATGCTTATTTAAATAATTAAAGGTCAATGAGCTCCAGGCAAGCAGCACACTTCTTGAGTCTCCCGTTCTGGACGGCAGATAGATGACGCCGTCCCCCTTAGGGGGGAATCCCCGACTGCCACCACCCATCTCCTCCTCTTGGGAGTGGTGGTTGTGGAACCCCCTTCCTAGGACAATGCATCTCATATCTTCCAGTCGATGAGTCTCCTTCTGATCCCTTCCCTCAGATGACTCTTCCAAACCATTATCCACCATAGTACCTGTGCAGAGAGCCTGAAAACGGTTTCTTATATCTATCTGCACTGGGGGTACGTGGGTTCTCCTCTTTCTTCTTCTGGAGGTCACATAGATAGCAATCAAAGCTTTAGGGCGAAGACTTCCTGTGGATCTTCATCCTAGGATGGCATTTTACAGCTGGCTAGGATGGTGCATTATTGGCTGGGAGGAGAATGTTGTCTAAGTATTGGTCACTTGCTGAGGCAACTTGCCAAGCCAGATCAGTGATCTCATCTGGTCTGGAAAACATTGCCTGACTGTGCTTTGTGTGGGTGGTTTGGCACAGGCAGAAGTAGCTCATTTTTCAAAAGCTGTTTTTCAGAAGCAAAATGTTGAAGACAGACATGTCTTCTCAGTATGTTGAGAGCGAGCGAGAGAGAGAGAGAGAGGAAACGCTTTATTTGCTGAAACCTCAGGTATCAAATTTCATCGTGAAGAATTTTTTTTGTGGTGGAGTTATCAGCTTTTGAGAATCTGGAGTTATCAGTACTATTGGGAGATGGTTAACTCTGATAACACACTTGGCACTGATATAGTAGCAACCAGAACATTAATGAGGAGTGTTCTTAAAAATATGCAAAAACAAAAACCTTAGCATAATTTGTCCTTAACCTGTGAGTGTGTTTGCACCTGCACTTGAAAAATGACATGTTTGAAATTGGGGGTGGGTTTTTTGAAAATGCACATGGCAGGTTTAACTCTGCTCCCACAGAACTCAATGGGATATCTGCCATTGACTTCAGTGGGGTCAGTCAGGCCAGCACATAGTGCTTTGAAAATGCCATCCTGAGTGTCCAATATGCCCGCTGTCCTGCACCTTGAAACTGACGTTGGATAAGGGCTTTTGTCCAGGTATGACCAGGATCAGCTAAATTCTATAACCTTTGCACCACCGAGAGATTGTTTATGCTTAAAATGCTGCAGCAGCACAGCTGTAGCGAGTCGATAAAGACAATACCTATGCTGATGTGAGAGGTTCTCCCACTGGCATAGGTAGTCCACAGTAGTGCAAATAAAATCCATTTTTTACCTGTACCTGGGGGGTGGGGGGCACCAGGTAAGTGGAGGACATGACTCTCCTTGTGATTCCTCACCGCCCCACCCCCATGCTTTCCCCATCCCCACCCCGTGATCCATCCCATGTTACCTGGGGTGGGGCTCTGTCTTCCTCCTGCTGCTCTGGAGACTTCAAGGCAGGGCTCTCCCAGGAACCACAGTGGGGAATGGAGCAGAAGGAAGAATGGAGACAGCTGTGTGGAAGGGAAGAGGGCGGTGCTGGGAGTTCTGCTCCTTTCCCTGCTGGGAGGGGCAGCAGCACACCGGGAAAGGAGCAGAAGGCCAGCATCTCCTCTAGCAGCTGTACCGCCTCTAGCCTGGTCCCCCAAGCCCTGTCCTCCTGCTGCTGTAGTTCATAGAGGGAGGAAATGCAGCTGGCATGGGGCTGCCCAGTGTCCCCACGTTCTGCTCCTCTCCCTGCTGCAGTTCCAGAGAGCCCACGTTCTGCTCCTCTCCCTGCTGCAGTTCCAGAGAGCCCTGCAGTTCAGGGGCCAGCTGTCCCTGCATCACTCGGGATTTTTCAGACCCCTGAGGGAGATAATTATACTGACCTAATTTCCTTGTGTAGGCTAGGCCAATGTTCATGAGGTGAAGGTGCTGTGCTACAATGGAGAATGAATACAAGGTGTCCATGTCCATACCAGCAACAAAATTTATTTCCAACACCAGCTTAGTAAGGGTAAGGTAGCTGCTGTACTTGATACGTAGCATCCAATATGTCTGTTTCAAGTGCACAAAGAGCCTGTGTGTTTTTGTTCTTCCAGCCCTAACATGCAGATGACAATAAGACTTACCACACTTTTGGGGGATGTTGTGAGGCCTCATTAATTTGTGTTTTAATGCGCTTTTTGAAATAATTGGCTGGAAGGTGCATTGGCTTCATTTGGATTATTCTAGTGAATAAGGGCTTGCAAGATTGGGTCCTATTACTGTATAACAAGGTGTAAGGCTATTCCTCTGAGGGAGTTTGTTATTGCTACCAAATTAAGCTAGAGAGGCTTCTGCAGTGCTGAAAGGCTATGGTACAGTCAATAAAAATGTCCTACTTGTTCATCAGGATTCAGCTTATTGCATCAGTGATACTTCCTTTCACCTACCTTTCATCTGTCTTGTCTGTGTAGACTGGAAGTAGGTACGAGCTGTAAATACAGCACTTAGGCAAAGGGGCCATATCTCAGATTTAACCACCAGGTGTTAGTATAATATAAATAACAGAACATTACCTAAATGATGGGAAGACATAATAATATAATCATGAGACATCTACCATGAAATGTCTCTTGCATTTCCAAAGCTAATACCCCTACATACACATACTACTATGTAACTGTGGTTATTATCATAATTTAAATGTTAAGCACAGAGAATGTATTCATAATATTAGTGTGATATTTCAGAGTTCTCCTTTCTGTACTTTTAAATGTCAAAAAATTGTTTTTCTGGAGTCTGCATTTTTAGTGTTATCGCTATTCATCACACTAAATTATATTTCCTCTCTTTCTGATGTGCATATGCAATATATCAACTGGGTTCACAATTTCCCTCTATTAACCAAGATTAAATTTCTCAAAATTGTGTTTTCTCTTTCAAATAAGAATGACCATACAATGTGATATTGCTTCTTCTCTGGGAGTATTAGATTTCTCAACAGATAAAATATAGATGCTATTAGAGAACACGGACTTTATTTTTAAACTGTAAACAGTATCAGATAAAATTGGTAACATGGACCTTTTTAAAGCAACCTTTCATCTTTCTTTAATGTCCCCAATAATACTTTAGCTCAGTCTGATATGGAAATTAATTTTACATAATAGGAAGAGAGAGATTCATGAAGTTCTCAAAGAATATATCTTCCTATATATGTCCCTGAGGAGAGTAGTTCTATTGTCTCGTAAGACTATTCCATTCTCTGTGGTAAATGACTAATGATGATATATTACTGGATTTATGTTAAATCTTCCACATCCATAAAAAGGTATCTAGGTCTGAGGGATAATTACTGCAATTACTGTATGTGCTATTTTATAATTGGGTATAAAAATACACTGGATATAGAAAGCAGTATTTTAGTCTAGGCTAAGGTCCCTGTATATTTGGAAGGCAGGTATTTATCAGAGGTTTGTATGGTGCCAAGCTGCACTATAACTTTTATGAAAGCAAGATCTGTATGGGTGAAACTAATTGCATAGCCCACTGCACAGCCCTTGGCAATATTTAAGCTATACACTAGGACTGTGTGCTGCTGTTGGGGAAGGAGAGGGAAGTGAAGTGGCAATGTGTGGTGGACCTCTACTGCCCCCATGAATTGTGAAATAAGTTCTGAACCACTCTGAAGGGCTGTTTTCTGGGTGTGGGGCAGCATTGGATCTGCAAATGTACACAGATCCAGAAGTTAGAGGCTTATGGCTACCTCCTGAACTGGAGGGTTGTTATTAACTTGCCCTCTCCCACCCATTCTCCAATGTCCTCTGCAGAACTGGAGCAAAAAAACCCAGATTACTCTGGGCTTCATATACAGCACTCCCACACTTCAACCTCAAAGGAGTTACAATAACTCATAAAATGCAGGTTCTTTCTGACCTGTGCGCAGGGACCTTTCTGGATACAGAACAGAAAAAAGGTGGGGCTGAGGGGGGGAGGAGCAAATGGAAAGGGATAAGGTAGATCTGTGTAATGCAAAAGAGAAGTGAGGCAAAGAGAAGCTGGGTGGGAAACAGTAAATAGTGGTGAATGGAGATAGTGCTACATTCTTTTGCGAAGCACTTTGAGATCTATGGCTGAGAAGCTCTATGCTGGTAAGAGTTGAGTATTACTAGTTATTGGTATTGCAGCAGTGCCCAAAGGGCCAGGACAGGCACTGCACAAACACATAAAACACCAAGTACATTTAGATAGAGTTTAGTTAGTGACTGACTACCACTGTCACTAAGATCATAAGAACATAAAAATAGCCATATTGAGTCAGACCAGTGATCCATCTAACCTAGTATCCTGTCTTCCGACACTAGCCAGTGTCAGATGCTTCAAAGGGAATGAACAGAACAGGATCACGTGATCCATATCCTGTTGTCCAGTCCCAGTATCATATAGTCAGAGCCCTGACTATTCTGGCTAATAGCCACTGATACATATATTTTCCATGAACGTATCTAATTCTTTGTTGAATCCATTTATAATTTGGGGCTTTACAACATACCTTGGCAACAAGTTCCACAGGTTGACTGTGTGTAGTGTGAGGCAGTACTTTCTTGGTTTCTTTTAAACCTGCTGCCTATTAATTTCATTGAGTGACCCCAGGTTCTTGTGTTATGTGAAGGGGTAAATGACACTTCCTTAGTCACTTTCTCCATACCATTCATAATTTTATAGACTTCTATCGTAGCCCCCTTAGTTATCTCTTATCCAAGCTGAATAGTCTCAGTCTTTGTAATGTCTCTTCGTATGGAAACTATTCTATATGCTTGACAATTTTTGTTGCCCTTTTCTGAACTGTTTCCACATCTAACGTATATATTTTAGATGGGGCAACCAGAACTGCATGCAGTATTCCAACTGTGGACATACCATAAATTTATACAGTGGCATCATGATATTTTCTGTCTTATTAGGAAAGGGATAGATGTTGATGGCTTCTAATATTCTGTTCACTTTTTTTGACTGCTGCTGTATATTGAGCAGGTGTTTCAGAGAACTATCCACAATGACTCCAAGATTTCTTTCTTTAGTGATAATAGCTAATTGTGTGTATGTATGTATGTATGTATAACATTTTATATGTATAGTTGGGATTATGTTTTCCATTGTGAATTACTTTGCATTTAACAGCACTGAATTTCATCTGACATTTTGTTGCCCGGTTACTCAGTTTTGTAAGGTCTCTTTGTAATTCTTCACAGTCTGCTTTGGACTTAACTATCTTGAGTAATTTAGTATTATCTGCAAACTTTGCCACCTCCCTAGGGTTGCTAAGTTTGGATGGACATATTCCTGGAGGTTTAGTCACATGACATCATCTTTAATTAAAGATTGATCTTTAATTCTCAGAGACTCCAGGACAAGGAGAGAAGTCCTCAGGTAAACAAGAAATGCCTGTGTATGAAAGACTATAACCAACCTGTAGTGTCCAGTGGGGTGAGAAAAATTGCTTAGTCCAGATATTACCTAGTGTAATAAGACTGAGAATTTAGACTCCATGCTTATCATTTATTTTCCTTTGGTAACTACTCTGACTTTTGCCTGTCAGTTATAATCACTTAAAATTCACCTTTGGCAACCAATAAACTTACTCTAGTGTTTATCCTTACCAGTGAGTTTGACTGAAGTGCTTAGTAAATCTTCTCAGGTTACAAAGACTGGTATATGTCCACTTTCCATTGGTGAAGTGGTGAAACGATTCATAAGCTTGCATTGTTCAAGAAAGGGTCTTGAACAGTGCAAGACAGTATGTTCTGGTGGTTCCAGGCTGGGAGCTGGGGGATTTGGCTGGTGGCTTTTTCAGTGTGATCTGTCAGTGGCTCTGGGTGTAGGGCTCCACATGTGTTTATATTTAGTGGTAACAGCAGCTGGAGGGGTTTGCTGCTTGACAACAGTAAGGAATTGTGAGAGACAACCCAGATTAGTGAGTTAAGGGGGTCCAGTGGTCCCACTGTCCCAGTTGTACCCTGGGAATTCCATCACATTTAATTTCCTCATTTTTTGTAGTTCCCCTTTCTGAAATTAAATGCTACTGTGATGGGGTTCTTTGGTATTTCTTCCCCACCCTATGGATGTTAAATTTAATTATATTATGGTTGCTATTACCGAGCAGTTCAACTATATTCACCTCTTGGACCCGATCCTGTGTTCCACTTAAGACTAAATCAAGAATTGCCTCTCCCCTTGTGGGATTCAGGACTAGTTGCTCCAAGAAGCAGTCATTAAATGTAACTGTATGGAATGTTTTAAGAACTTGTATTGCATCAAACTTTACCCTTTTATAAAGTGCTTCTAGATGCTTGGATGTAAGTACTTATCCTTAGATAGTAGTGCTATTAAAAACTGAAAAGTGTCGCTATAGGCAGAGCTGGCAGTGATGCCTACAGTTAAGGTTGCCTAACACTTTCCACTTTTATAAGGCCCTGTTTTCTGTTGCTTATAACTTGGCTAAAATTTAACATTTGTGCTGAAATTTTCCATGGCATGTGTCTGCCTCAGTCTGAATTGTTCTAGAAAGTTTCAGCAAAGTCAGTCCAGTCATTTCAGAGAAAGAGGCTAGGGGAAAATACCTTGTCTTGCCAATGTTGAAAATGATTCTAACTATTTAGTTGAGAAGCTGTAGCACCTCATTGCTTTGGAGCAGAAGTGTGAAATTTGGCAGCAGGAGTTGCTCTGGAGTCAGAGGTACCTCTTTACTACTCCTGTTAAAATCCATACAATTTGGCCAAGTTATAAGACTCTGAAAATTGCCATTTCCCCATGCTGAATTGAGGTTTGTGAGTTTTGCAGCTAACTTCTGTCTGTACTGAGCAGGCTCCAAGGCTGCAGTCACTGAACAGGACTTTCCCTGCTATTGCTCCTCCTGGTTGCTAGAGCCACTCTGACACCAGGCACTGGAACCGAGAGCAGGAAGACTGTCTTTCCAGGGCTCTTAATTCTCCCACTGCTGGTGCCTAGGTAACATGGAAGAAGTAGAAGCATCTGGACTCAAAAGGAGAGCTTTGAGGAGCAGAAGACAGGGGCAGACTAGAGAGTGGTGGGGACATAAGCAAAGGAAGACTATGGTGGGCTGGGTGGAGGGGAATAGAAACAGGAATAGGTCAAAAAGGGGATATGTTGAGGGGGCATGCTAAGGAGAAGGCTGTGGGGGAGGGGCAGAAGGGTCTGTAACCAATTACAGCACATTTGCTTCCAGAACCTGGAATTGAACTCAGGATTCCTGAGTCTCAACATTCATCAGTTGTATAGCAAATATCTTGGGGAAAAAAACACTAGCACAATGCATGTCTCATCCTCTTCCAGTGGCTGGTATACATAGATGGTAAGCGCCTACTACAGCTGTCTGCTATTCCCTTAGCTCAAGGGATAGAGGTCTACGCTATGGATCTGCAAGTTCCAATTCTGAAGATGATCCATTAAAGCCTATCGGACCAAGTGACGAGAATACGTGTGCCATTGTCCAAATACATGCAAAAAACTGTTAAAGTTGCAAAGTTAAACACTCATACATTGTATAATACCCAATGAAGGGGTATTGTCTATACAATCTTAATTTGCCTTCTTCTGCCTATGCATTTTGATATGATCTTTATCTGATCAAACATGGAAGGGATGGTACTTTGGAATGAATCAGGGTTGTGTAGGGAGTGAGGCTGTAAGACCACAGCTTCATTTCTTGCACAGGTTGGAAAGTAGAATGAGGCAGCAGTCTGCAGCACGATGATGTCATGGTTAAAGCAGTGGAATGACACCTTGGAGCATTGATTCTATTCCTGCCTCTGCCATAGAGTTCCTGCGTGATGATAGGAAAAGGTATGTCTACACTACAGGGATTATACTGACATAGCTACAGCACTGTAGCTATGCTGGCATATCCCTGTAGCATAGATGCAGCCTAGACTTAAGAGATTTTTCCATCGGTGTAGGAAAGCCACCTCCCTGAGCGATCATAGCTGGGTTGGCAGAAGTGTTCTTCTGTCAATCTAGCTTCCTCTACACAAGAGGTTAGGTCAACATAGCTCTACCATTTGGGAGAGGATTTTTCATGTGCCTTCACGACGTAGCTTTGTTGACCTAAACTTTAAATACAGACCAGACCTTAGTCACTTACACCAAAGTTTTCATACGTGGCTATTAATTGTCTTTTCCTCGTTTTCTGAATATTCAACTAGCCACCCCGGCCACTGATTTGCAGAACAGCTGAGCACTCTCAACTGAAATCAATGAGAGCTGTGCTTTGGACAGATGAAGTGCTATAAACATGCTACCTTCTCTGAAAAAATAAGGCCCTAAGCATCTAAAGTTTGGAGCTCAAAATTAGTGGACTTCTTTTTGACAACTTTCTCCTTAATCTCTGTGTCTCAATTTCCCATCTGTAAAATGGGGATCATACTACCATTTCATTTTTTGGGGTGCTGGGAAAAGAAATTCCTTAACATTTGTGAAGCAGTCAGATACTGCAATGAAGAGCACCACAGAAGAAAACGATAAGGCAATGTAATAATTCTATATTCAGTGCAGGGTTTGGATTGTGTGCAGTGAACTGAGGCATGGGACCACACATAAAATACTGAAGATAGCTAGTTATTCAATATATATTTTTCTGTTCAGTGAGCTCTGTCCATCCTCTGCAATCAATGAGGGAGTTGTCCTATACAAACAATAGTATGCGATCATGGAATTAAAGACTGCATATGCACAAGGAGGGAACCTTCATTCTGCTGTTCTTAAGTTCTGACTGTTTGACTTTGAAACCTTAATGTCTTTAACATAGTTTTTAATGTAATATAATATAGACTGATAATTGAATCATTGGTGAATGAAAGCTAGCGACACCCATGTGGAGATGGTAAGTACTATTCTGATCAAGAATCATTGCTGCTGAGTGATGCTTCTTCTGGAATCGCACAGCTGTTCCTTGGAACAGGCAAGTCTATAGTATATAGAGTTAGAATGATACAGCTGAAATACTAGAAGACACTTGAGGGAAGGAAGAAACAGATATCACTTACATAATTTGAGCATTCTGAAGATATGAACTAATTGGAATTGATGTGTGTCATGTGTAAATGGAAAGGCAATTTCTCTGGTTTTGCAATAAAGTCTTGAAGTTGACCCATAACCATAGGGTGCGCACGGGGTGTGCCGGGTGTGCCCAGGCACACCCTAATGCAGGGGTGGGCAAGCTCGTCCTTCATGGCCTGCCTGAGCTCCTGGCCAGGGAGGATCCCCTGGCCCTACCCCGCCTTCCTGCATCCCCCGGTGCCTCAGTGCGCCGCGTCCAGGAGCAGCTCTGGACAGCATTGCAGTGGCAGGGCTCCAGCGGGCCCTGAGCTCCTGCTGTGTGGTAAGGGGGTGGGGCTGCAAGCTCTGGCGGGCTGAGTGGCAGAGCTCAGGCCCCACCGGAGCCATGGATCTGCAGCACTGTCCAGGGCCGCTCCTGGACGCAGCACACTGAGGCTCCAGGAGAGAGGGAAAGTGGGGGTAAGCAGGATAGTAAGGGAGCTTGGGGGGTTGAATAAGGGGCAGGGACTCCCGGAGGCAGTCAGGGGACAGGAAGAGGGGGGTGGGCGGGGTTGGATGGGGCACAAGTTCTGGGAGGGCGGTCAGCGGATGAGGAGTAGGGGGTGGAGTCCTGGGGGGCAGTCAGGATGGGAAGTCTCAGGAAGGGGCAGTCAGGGTGGGAGGTGTCAGGAAGGGGCAGTCAGGGGATAAGGAGCAGGGAGATTTAGATAGGGGGTGGGGTCCTGTGGGGCAGTTAGGGGCAGGGGTCCAGGAGGGGGCAATCAAGGGACAAGGAGTGAGGGGGTTGGGGGTTTTGAGGGGGGCAGTCAGAGGGCGGGAAGTGGGAGGGAGTGGATGGGGACAGGGCTAGGGAGGGGCTCCCTGGGTGCACACCCTAATGAAATGTGCTGCACACGCCTATGCCCATAACCTTGAAGTCACACAGTACTTATGATCTCAGTGTAGTCAAATGAGCGATGGTTGATTTGCTAGAATATAATTAATTTGCAGGAATAAACTCAAATAGTAGCATTCATTCATTTGTAAAACTTTCCAAAAGCCTAGTGTGAGTCTTTGTGCCCTTGATATATGCACACACAATCCTGTTAACGTCCATAGAATTCAACATGCAAATCATGGAACAGACTATTGAATAGTCTCTCAAGCAAGCTGTGGGAAGCCCCTCACTTTGAATAATTAAAACTAGACTGAACAAAGTACTAGAAAGTATTCTTCGGGGGTTAGTCCTTCATGGCAGAGAGATGGCCTAGATGACCTGGGCTTTCTCAGTCTCTGTATAATGTGGTATGTTACAGTATCTTATTTTTGAGATGCAGCTTCTGAAATCCTGCTCTCAAGTGCTAAAGTGAACCTATTATTTGAGGACTGGCACAGCCATGTAGGCCATTTTAAAAGATTTTGCTACATCAGTGCAATGAGTAAAAGTAGTTATTTTGCGCGTTGTCCACCTGGAAGTGACTTCTTATAAAACATATTAGTCCTGGGACAAACTTTCAGCAGAGAAACTTCTAGGAAAAAATCAGTGGTGTGGGGTTAATCTGCCCTGTCACACAGTCGTCGGGATTCCCTATTGAGTCAAATGATTGTGATCGAGGAAATCAGGCCCCTGCTTCGATTTGAAGCTCTCATGTCCATTTTCTCAGGTCCATAATTTTGGGAATCCTTTAGTCTAGAGGCCTTCTATGATCAGAATCCATCCCTAGCTGGTTTTCATTTTTCCCCAGAAATATTAAATGATCCCTTCAGCTGTTTGCGTTGTATGAATGTGTGAATAATACTTGTGTTTTATAAAGCCATGCATTTTATACAGAGCTACAGCAAAAAACAGCTGAAATTTAAAAACTTGGCATGGGCATGTTCCTCACTGAGAATGAATACTTGTACTAATGGGGGACATATCATCATCCAGCCAAGGGGGCAGTGGAGAGTCCTGCCACTGACTGAGCTGTGTCCATTGTCTGGGGGCACATATGGACTTGCAGACCCGTCGATATCTAATTCGGCGAGCTAGAGACTGTGTTTCATTTGACAATAAACCTGGCCGGGTGCCTTCGTACCTTACTAGAGTCTGTGGTCTTTGGGGGTTCTCTCGGGGTCTGCTGTGTCAGCGATCTGCAGAGCTGAGACAGCACACAGAGGAAACACGCACGCAGCCGACGGATATCATCATCAAACAAGAGCAGAGCACCACACCGGTAGCTACTGACAACAGAAGTTAGTAAAGTTCTAAGGCACCACCCATGGGAACTCTGTCTGGAGGATCGCCTGACTTCACCGATTGGTCCAACCACACTGTTTAAGCCAGAAGGAGGCATAGGAAGTTTGTCTGAACAACATGGCAATTCCTCTTGTGGAGCTTTGTGCCTGCCTCCTGCACCCAATTCTGTTCCTGATTCCTGCTTGGGTCCTGCCTCACCTCTGCCTTCACTCCTGTTGCTACCATTCTCCTGATCCTTGCCTCTTCTCCAGTCATCAGTCACCAGTCCTGGCTCAGACCCCAACCTCCAACTTCTGACCCTGAGTCTGGCTTGACCCTTGGCTCTGGAATTTGGTGTGTCAACTGAACTCTAGCCCTCAGCATTGATTCCTGGGTTTGACTTGGGCTTGACCCGTGGCTCTGGTAATTGGCAGTTGACTCTGTGCTGACTCTGGGCTTTGTTCCCCAACCTGGATGCCTGCTCCACCCTCTAGACCTGACTCCTGCTCTGACTAGTAGGCCAGACCACATACATCCCAGTCCATAAGAGCAAGTTTACAGTTTTAGGGCCATTCCCCACAATTGGATCTACCATCTCTGGATTCTATGGCAATTTTATTACAGTGTGTTTTTCTCTTTCCAACATCTCAAACCTCCAGTAATTGTTGTGCAAAGATTTAGGGGTCAGGGTGCATAATCGGCTGAACATGAGCTCCCAGTGAGATCCTTCGATGCATAAATGGGAATCTTAAGTAGAAAAAGAGAGATTATTTTACCTCTGTATTTGGAACTGGTGGAACTGCTGCTGGAATACTGTGTCCAGTTCTAGTGTCCACAATTCAAGAAGGATATTGATAAATTGGAGAGGGTTCAGAGAAGAGCCACAGAAATGACTAAAGGACTAGAAAGCATGTCCTATAGTGCTAGATTCAAAGGGTATGTCTACACTGCAATTAAGAACTTGGGGCTGGCCTGTGCCAGCTAACTCAGGCTTGCAGGGCTCAGGCTAAGGGGTGTGTAGATGGTTGGGCTCATGCTGGAGCCCAGGGTCGAGGATTGTGCAAGGTGGGAGAGTCCCAGAGCTCAGGCTGTAGCCCAAGTCCATATGTTTAAACTGCTATTAAATAGCCCCTTAGCTCAAGAACCATAAGCCTGAGTCAGCCCACACAGGTCATCTGCGGGTATCTAATTGTAGTGTAGACGTACCCAAAGAGCTCGGTCTATTTCGCTTAAGAGGTGACTTGATTACCGTCTTTAAGTATCTACATGGAGGACAAATATTTGATAATGGACTCTACAGTCTTGCTGAGAAAGGTATAACATGATTGAATGACAGGAAAATGAAGTTAGACTAATTCAAACTGGAAATAAGGGATAAATTTTTATCAGTGAGGATAATTAACCATTGGAACAATTTACCAGGGGGCATGGTGGATTCTCCATCACTGACAATTTTGAAATCAAGATTGGGTGTTTTTCTGAAAGATGTGCTCTAGGAATTATTTGGGGGAAGTTCTATGGCCTGTGTTACCCAGGTCAGACTAGATGATAAGTGTTCCCTTCTGGTGATATAATCTATGATTCATATAGTACATACGTACACAGAAAATGTCACATATGCAACTAATTTGTGATCTATACTGAACCATAGATGTGCATGGCACTTTGTATTTAAATAAAATTGCAGGTCCCTCCCTTGGTGATCTTCTGGTTTAAATTAAGCATGCAGTATATTGCCAAATGTATCAGCCTCTCCACTCCCCCTTCCTCCTCTCAAAAAACCCAGAACTGATATTGGCTTAAAATCATGATATTTTTTTAAAAGTCATTTTGAATTTCTTGTGTTTGCCTTCTCATGTTGGAGCATTTAGGATTCATATTTTCAAGCTTTTGACTGCAACAGTGTGGGCTAGAAACTTGCATTATATTTTTTAATGAAAGCTGAGATTCTCAGGTAGTAACTTTGTTCCAGCAGCTGGAGCTTTATGAAAAACACCAAAAATTATAAGATTTGCAATGAAACTGGGAGTTGGTAACACAGGACATGGGATGAGAAAGGGTGAGTTGAGAATTAAATTGCTGCTAGAACACAATGTTAAAGAAAATATCACTCAGTATTTACACCTGGGCATAAATGCCACTATGGAATAACTTCACTCAGTTCTTTCACATTTTCTATATCAAGAGATGCTATTTTAGCTTTCTACTCACTACATCAATCTAACTGAAGGGTCTGCTTTCTCTAATCGGGCTTAACCCATCCCTGGAGCAGCTCTGTTGAAACCAATGGAGTTATACCAGGGCTGAACCTGCCCCATTGTGCCTAACTGTCCTACTAATAGATCTGTCTTGGGTCTGAGTGTTCTCCTAACTTGTTCTATAATTATCCTAAAATTAGATTTTTCGAAGTTTCATCATTTTACCATTTTTTATAGTGCTGGCAATTAATTATTCATAGCCAGGGATGCTCTCGGCACCTTTTCCCACTGGCTTTTATGGACCCTAATGTATATAACGAACGTAAAGTGGAATGTCTGCACATGCCGATATTTCAGAGTGAGAAGGACATGATTTTTTCTTTATTACACACTTCATGCCCAGCGTTTCCTGCTCTGATGTCCTTTCAAAATCCTTTGTGAGCCATTTGAAATCTCAGATCCTAAGTGAAGTAAATATTCCTCTTCTGTTGTAAGAATGCTTTACAGTTCCTCTTTATCCTTTGCTGGATACTGTCACCACTGAGGTAAGCAGACTGACTAGACCATTACATATTTCTATGGCAGCCTTAGGATTGTGCAATCTACAAAACTAGATAGCATAGGCCTAAGGTGCAGAGCATTTCCAGGACTCCCACAACACATTAGCCTGATCCTTCAGGTCCCGTCTGATCTTAGCACCCCTGTTGTGACAGAAGTAGAGTTCTCTAACTAACCTTTATCTTTGACTCCATCTCTTCACTTCTCCCATTGTCTTGCAGGTAACAGAGGGTCACTCACAAATCTGACTGGAGGACAGGGCTTTGGAGCAGAGCCCGGAGCTGGAGTGTGGAGCAGTGGGGCTGCAGGTTTTTGCCTGTAGCTGGAACGGAGCTGGAGCACCGCTCCAAAGCCCTGCCGGCGAATGCCAATTCTGTTGTGCAGCAACTTTTGAGATTTTGAAAGTTAGTTTCATTTCATGTTGTGACAAAACCAGAACCTTATAACTGCTTCCACAAAAATGGAATTGTTGCGGGGGGGGGGGGGGTATCCGTCTATCCCACTGGCTAGTGCACTAGCCTGGGATGTGGGAAACCCAGGTTTTAGACCCTATTCTGTCTGAGTTAGCACAGACCCTTTCATTGTAGATCACTGTCAATCAGGCAGAGCAGGGACACAAACCTGGGTTTTCTACACCCAGGGCTATGCCCTAACCATTGAGAGTAGAGAGCACAAGGCACTCGCAAAACCTTCCAGGTGAAAAAGCTGTCAAAACAGACATGTCTTTGTGGCGTGTTCAGACCAGCTCTCGTCACCAGAAGCTGCCAAACCTCTCCAAGAAGTGGTGGTGATGGCAATGGCTGGGCCAGAGGTGGCCAGTGGGATTGTTGTAGGTATTCAGCAACAGAGGGACTCAACCATGAGTAAGTCAGAACTGGATCTCATACGTCACTTTGCCCTCACAAAATGTAGTGCTGGTATTGCAAGTTTCTTTAACTAAAGTCTCTATTAGTTTTCCTGAAGCACAACACAGCCTGTTGTGGTAGAGTTTGTTTCCCCTCATGCCCAACATGTGTAATGTCCCTTGGTAAGAAGCGACATGTGTCCATGCCCATCACCAAAATGAACGAAAGGATGCTGTTCAAAATAGAACATGTGGCTCTCCACACAGCAACACTCCCACCCCCCATGAGGCAGTTTCTAAAAGGAGAGAGCTGGAGGTATTATTTCAGGACACTAGGCGGTGAAGACTGGATGAAGGCCCCAGGATGATGTCACTCCCGGCCTGTCCTCACAAAGTCCTGCACCTCTCACCTGCTGCCAGTTCCTGACTCTTCAGGACTCTAACTATGAACAGCCACACACACAGCAGTAATTCAGATCAAGGGTGAGACTGTGGGGTGGGGATTGGAGAAGGACCATGGCTGTGACATGGCTTGAGGACACCTGCTTCTAGCATGTGACAGAAAAGCTAAGGAAAGGCTAGAGAGGGAGAGAAGTGGAACAGGAGTGAGGAGGGAATTGCAGGGCTCTTGCTTGGAAAGGAGTCAGAGGAATATTCATCTTCACTACCTCACTGCAGACAGTGCATGTGTCTTTTTTATCCTAAGGTTTTATGTGGAATTTTGAGGGATTTTGCTGGCACCGGCTGAAATTGGTCCATCAGTGAGCAGAGTGCAGGTTTGCTTGTTCATTAAGGAATGTATTTCTTTTAAAATGCAGTTGTAGTCAGAAAAACATGTGTGTAAAACTGTCCCTCTCACACAATATATTTGCTCTCTCTGATGGGCACATGAGCCCGAGCTGCTTATTTTACTGTCAAAGGCTCAGGTCCTGAAAGTTATCTCACTTGGGTAGACCTTTATGCCCGTGATGCCACTGAAGTGAATGGGGCTCCATCAAAGCTCAAGGGTCTAATCACATGGAGCTACTTTCAGGATCAGGAGGAAGACATTTTTTACTTTGGTTATTCTTGAAGAGTCAATACGGTAAAGGAAAGTGAGGTAGATTCTATTCTGCCGCACAAGTCAAAGGAGTTAGTGGGTAAGTGCAGATTGCCAAACTTTTAGTAGCAGTGAGGCTGTATGAGGCAGAGAGAACGTATGACATTCAAATCCCAAGTGAAGTATGAAAGGCTGGCAGTTAAAACAAAAATCATGTCTTGGTACATAAATTGAGCAACTTTGATCGTGATATAATTATAAGAGGGTAAATATGGAATTCCACTGTCATTTTAGTCACTAGTCTGACCACAGCAACACTTAAAATATTTTATTTTAAATATACAGTGAACTGATATTAAAAGCAAGCTTGTTTTCACAAACGCTGCAAAGTTCCATCTCATAACAATGTGCCACACGATGTAACAATATTCTATATAAATATTGATATCATATATAGTACTAAGCATCATATGTAGTACTTGTTCTGTGTACTTCACTTCTAAATGTAGATGCCTGTCTGCTAAGCATACCTCTCAACCTGCCAAGGCACAAATGCGGGATGCAGTAATGTGTGCAGACTCAAAAATGTAGAATGCAAAATAATTAGTCACAAATTAATGGATTATAAAACCAGAAGGGACTACTATGGAAATCTAGTCTGACCTTCTGCATAAAACAGGCCATAGGCCTTCTCTGAATTAATTCCTGTTTGAACTAGAGCATATTTTTTAGAAAAACATCCAATCTTGATTTAAAAATGTTCAGTGACAGAGAATCTCCTACAACCTTGGTAAATTTTATATATATAATATACACACTCTTTATACATTATATATAAAATCATCAAGAACCCTCATTCAGCAAAGCACTTAACTTTAAGTTGTGAGTACTCCTGTGGAAGTCAGTAGGACTATCTGTCAATTTTAGATTTTAAACTGCTCATAACCATGGCTCCAGACAGAGTACCTCTTACTTAAAGTTAAACGTGTGATTCAGTATTGTATAGGACTGGGAGCTCTAGACTGAAGCTGCAGGATCTGTATAGAACACATAACACTGGATAGGTTAGCACTATCTATTCTATGTGCTGAATGAAGCAAGGGTCCTGGGGAAAAAATAGTATGTGATCCTGTAACTAAAGACTGCATCATAATACATATGCATAAGGGGGCTGATTTAAGGTTGTATAGGCAACCTTGATTCTGGTATTTCTGATTCTGAGTGCTTGACTTTCCAATCGTAACTTTCTATAATATATATACAGAGATAGATAGAAAAAACATATCAACATAAATAATTTAATATCTAAATTTAATTTAGTACATGGAAACTCCTGTTTCTTAGAGAAACACTGTACACAATCTAGACTAATCTATTTGGGTGGTTATCAAGTGTACAAGTGCTCGATATAATTGCCTGTCCATCTTTCCACTCTAAGAATGATTCCAAGGGCTCATTTGTTAGCCCAAATTGGCTTAGTCCTGCTAAGGGGCACACTAAAGCCCTGAGAGATCTGCCATATACGATTATGAATCAGGAGTCACCCAGTAGAGTTTCACCAGTATAAAAGTGCTATGAGATCAAAATCCAGCCTCGATGCAGTCTTTGTGATTTACTAAAACAAATGGCACATCCTGAGTTCTTTACTCTTCGGAATATTAATGATCTGGCCTCTCGATTTTTGCTTTAATGGTAATACAAGGAAATCGTTCATATTATTGGGGAGGCCTCTTCAGCCACAGTGCAGTTTTACTGCAGGGAGATGCAGCTCAGAGTGGAGATACCGTACAAGTACTATTCGAACGAAGTTGTGTCCTGCTGTGACAAAGGCATTGGACCACGTGTTGGGGAGAGGGGGAGAAAGCTGGCAACCCCAATTATAGGAGCAAATGACAGAAAAAGTAGAAGGGAGTGGAATTAAACCCCAAAGACATCAGATAAAATGTGGAACCCCTGCTTTGTACCTAGAGTTTGAGTACCTGGTACGGCAGCTCATTTACTTAGGGTTCCTCTTTCTTTTTCAAATAAATCTTATCTTCCATAGCAACATACTGCTGATTCCCCAAATGAATCCAAGCCAAAACTGCATTCAGTGATAGTGTTCTTGTGAACTCTCCTATGCAGGGATAACAACAAGATCTCCTTTGTATTTGAGACTTGCAGCTGATATTAAAACCTAAACTTAATTAAGAAGATACAAAAAGATTGACATCCAACAGTTTATATAACAAAAGTAATGGAGACAGGCACTTTTAAATATCCAGAAACTCATCCGATGCCCTTTATTATTATTTTTTACTCTCTGCCAGCATGCACAAACAGAAGGGAAACCTAGAAGGGAAACCTAGATGGTGCCCAAAGGAGCTTACGGTCTAAATCAGGCAGAGATAACAAAATACAGACACACAAGGCACTGGATAAGAGACTTCTCTAACTTGTTTGGATGTTATTTGATATAAAACAGGACACCTGGTATCACTGATAACGTTAAGAATCTAGCAGGATTTGCTTGATCTAGGTGTCTTGCTAGAACACTGGTGGGATGCTGATGGAAATGAAGGCAGTGCCACATTTTGTCTGACTTTTTCTTGTTATTGTTGGTGGGTTTTTTAAAATCCTATTCTCTCTGCCTGGATTGAACTATATCTGATAAGACAGAGTGTGACATTGCACCCCTGAATACTAGGAATGGTCCTGTCTGCAAGGCCTTTGCCTCTGTCTCTATCAGTTAATGTTTTATACTGCTTTCATAAACATAAGAATTGGCCTGAGAAATCAGCCCCTGTGCCCTTTAGTCCAATATCCCGTCTGTAACCATGGCCAGTACTATATGTTTGAGAAAGGTCCAAGAAATCCTGCAAGAGCTAGTTATGGGATAACCTGCCCCCAGGCAAAATTCCTTCCTAACCTGCAAGAGTAAGACATTGGCTTCTTGGTATCCTGACTTGGCCTGATTCTGGTTCCTGACTCATAGTTCTGAACGCCAGTTTGTCTCCTGCTTCTGAAATTTTCCAGCTATCCTGCTCCAGCTGACTCTTGACTTCTGTTTCATGATTGTGGACTCTGGCTCTGAGTACTAGATATGGCCGCTTACAACTCTGCCGTGGCGCTGCATCAGCACAAAGGATCCACCAACTCCCCCATCCTGCTTGGGCGGGCGCTGTGCAACGGATGGTGTGAGATCACCGTGTATGTCTTCTGGCTGCAGTGAGCGCTACTCCTCGCTCTGGAGTGTTGTGAGGCCAAGCTCGCAACGTGCTGCTCCTCGTGGTTGAGTGCATCCTGCAGCACTCATGGATGACCGAGTACTGGGACCAGGCCCCCTTTTGTCTCAGTTACAACATTGCCGCTGCTTAATAGTCGCAGAATGACATTCTGGCTCCACTACATCATTAACCTTCCTGCCCACCCTCCAGTTCCAGTGTGATGAACGGAAGCTGCAGCTGACCTGCTGAATCAGTGAAGCTGATCACAGCCTGGCTAAGAACTTGTGTGCCCCAAAGACCTACATCTGCAAAGCCTGCCACTTGTTGCTATCCCTGTCTTCCCCATTCCCCGTGAGGCCAGCCACTGAGTTCTTTGTTTCTCAGCTTCCCAGGTACCAAATGCCTCTGGTGCAGCACGCACCTCCTCAGACTCCCCCACATGGTCAGTAGAGCAAGTTGGAAATTCTTCTTCAAAATGATCCTGAGATGGAAAAATCAGAACATTCAGAAAGTGCTGCGTTTTGATGAAATTTAATTTAGAAAACAACTGAAATTATGTATTTTGATGGCAAAACAATCTGTTTCAAGATTTTCCAAACATTTTAATTTTGTTTTAAAACAACCTTTTGAAACTAAGAAGTGTCAGAGTCCTTCTTCGGATACATGTATTAGCCCACGAAAGCTTATGCTCCAATACTTTAGTTAGTCTTTAAGATGCCATAGGACTCTTTGTCACTTCTGCAATTCCAGACAAACATGGCTACCTCTCTGATTTTTGAAACGAAAGTATTGGGTTTTTATATGGTTGTTTGTTTATATTTTTAAAACCATTACATTTGAAATTGGAACAAAATGTTTTGCTTTTTACTGAAATGTAACATTTTGATTAACCTGGATCAAGATTTCCATTTGTTTGTTCGGTTGTTTTCAGACTTCCATTACGTGGGAACTCTTGAAATGCTTTGTTTTTGTTCTGTTTTGAAATCCTGGAATTTCTCACACATCAGAAAATCTGGTTCCTGTCTTAGCTTTAATAAACAGTCTCTGTACCGACTTCCTCTCCTGCTACTATTCGGCCCAGTTTTTCTCTCTGAAAATCTGGTCATGCTAGGAAAACTGGCGAGCCACACAGATCTTTAGTCTTTAAGGTGCCACAGGACTCTTTGTCACTTCTGCAATTCCAGACTAACACGGCTACCCCTCTGATTCTTGACAGATCGCCTGGGCAGAACCAGGTGGCCTTAGTCTGCCCTATAAAGTAGCTTCTGTGTCTGATTTAGGGCTTGGTCCTACAAACTGGCCCAAATCCAGCAAAGCACTTAAGTATTAGCTTAATTTTAAGCACACCACTAATCTCATAGGGCTAGAGGAAAAAGGCATGGTTTTGCCTTTTGCTAGTTTATATGTGGGACAATCCTAGTAAGGACAGAGTTTTCACTCATGTAAGTAGACTAAAATAAAACCTATGGGGGAGCCTACCGTTCATACTAACCTGCAAACTCAAGTTAAAATGATAACTTGTCTTCAGTGGAATTGTACCTCATAGTAGGTATCTTGTGTTACTTAACACCAGGTGAGAATGCATCTTTCTTCCTAGTAAAGACTTAAATGAGACTATTCATGCGCTTGAAGCTAAGCACATTCTTCATGCTTTGCTGGATTGGAGCCAGAGAGTTTGGTAGTTTACAGGATTGAGGCCCTGTTACTGTGACAAGGGGACTGCTCCCAACCCTCTCCTCCCACTGCAATGAAGTCAGATGATATTTAAACATTTTAAACATAATCCTAATTTAATGATTAGCTTGCAGTATTTACTAAATGCCAACAATGTGCTGTTATCTTACTTAAATATTCTTTTCTGCAATAAACCTCCTTTTAAAAATTACTAACTTTTTTGTCTTTATTTAAAATATTGTTAATTAGTATTTTTAATATCTTCCCTTGTGATTTTTCATTTCCTTAATTACCAACAGGAGCAAGACAAGAGCTCTCCATAGCTGCCATACTTGGGTAGAATTTAATCTGACTTCTTAAAAATATATGTTGGTTTAGGTATACTAAAGCAGTCCATACTTTAGGCTCCAGTCCCACAGTCCATTACAATAAATAACTGGCTTGTGCAAAGCCCAATTGTAGTCAGTAATGATCCAGATGAGTATCCAGTTGCAGGATTGAGCTGTAGACCCTGATTCTCCAAGAATCTCCACATAAGCAGTCCCCTTCACCTACACAGAGCTCCACTGAGGCTTCATACAGGCACAGGAGCTCACCTGCAAAGGCAACTTGCAGGTCTGGGCCCTAGATCATCATGTGGAAAGGATTACAAATTCCCTGTCACTATTCTTGTAACATTCATTGACCCTTACAAAAACAAAACAAAACCCTGCAAGATTTCACCAGAGCAGCAAGTCCTCTTTTTGGGGTGTAGGCAGTCTTTCCTGGGCAGAAACCTGATATACGAGTTGAGTGTAATACTTTTTTTAAAAAACAAACAAACCCACAGTAGGAGTCAAGTTTGTATTTTTTGTCACTACTGTTTTGGAAGTACTTTGATCTGTTTGGAAATCTTGCATTGCTTGAAGTGGTTTTTAAAAAATAAGAAAGTTTGCAAAGTCTATGTGGGGATCTGTTATTTTGATTGAGTAGCACTTACAGTCAAAATAGACAAGAGAGGAGAAAATGGTGGAAGCTGAAAGAGGTGCAGCGAGAGCAACTGAATTACTTGCCCAAGGTCGCTCACCAGATCAGTGGCTGAGCTGGGAATAAAACCCAGGTCTGATAGATTCCAAGGCCAGAAGGGACCATTGTGATCATCTAGTCTGACCTCCTGCATAACACAGGCCATCGAACTTCCCCAAACTTCCCCCTAGAGCCTAGCTTTTAGAAAAACAGCGAATCTTGATTTAATAGTTGTCATTGATGGAGGAGCTACAACAGAGGTTCTCAAACTTCCTAGATTCGAGACCCCTTCTTGCAGTTCAGTGCGCACAGCGGACCCCGGGTGTGTCTGCCGAATAGAACGCTTCCGGTTTTGGTGGCATTTCGGCGGACGCAGCGCTTCTCTGTGTCTCCACCAAAATGCTGGCAAAAGCGGAAGTGTTCCACTCGGCGGCTTTTCGGCGGATTCCAGCATTCGGTGCATCCGCAGAAATGCCACCAAATGGAAAGGGAGCTCGTAACTCCCCGGGGAATCGCCCTGGGACCCCCCGGGGGGTTGCAACCCCCAATTTGAGAACCCCTGAGCTACAACAATCCTTGCTAAATTGTTCCAGTGGGTAACTACTCTCAGAATTACAAATGTACGCCTTATGTTCAATCTCAGCTGGGAGTCTGCTGCCTCCTAGTTCAGTGCCTTATCCACAAGATCACACTGCTTCCCTGATCTAGTCTGTTTCCCCTGCTCCCTGGGCTAGCTGCATCTCAGGGAGCCTTGGAGTGGCTCATTCTATGGGAAGAGGGTGCATTTTGAGTTATTCCTGTGGATAATACTCAAAGTTGTACTGAGAGCCTCTGTTAGGTAAAGAGAAAGTCAGTGACATGTGGCCTTGGGAAAGGGGAAGGGATTCCTGAAGATATCTCTCCTCTCAAAAAAGTGAACCTTTGTCCAGTGCCTCCGCTTGAGCTCATTGCATGGACCATATATTGCAAGTAGAACTGGCTGAAATATTTTTCACTAAAATTTTTCCTCTGTGCAAATGTGGCTTTTGTCAAAATTATGTAGGGGAGAAATTTTCAATATTCTGATTGAAAGAATCAGAATGAAAAGTTTTGTTTCATAATGTCAATTGGAAACAATGCTGATCATTTAGAACCTTTTTTGGAACTTTTCATCCCATGAAATATTTCAATTTTCTGTTGTGATTTGAAACGGAAAGAAATTTCAAAATGTTGATTTCCCACTGGATGAAAATTCTGTTTCCTGATCAGCGGTCATCATGAGGTTTTTCAACCCTTTTCTACAAACTCTGTCTTGGTATGTTGAACATATATTGAAATTGTCAAGTCATCTCTATTTCAGAAGGGATCATGGCACAAATGAAAAACAACTATTGCCTGTAGTTATTTAGCTTTCTCCCCATTCCATCTTGCAGGCCCAGGAGTTATTCTCGGGTATGAATAGATATCCATTACATGTGTATTTTGAAATATCTACTACTTGATCTGGAAACAGCAGGGCGGAATTTCTGAGATGGTATATACAAGGGCCTGCACACTGCAATTAGATCCACCTGGGCAGACCCTTCGTGTGAATCTGCACACAGATAAGGGTCCACCTGCTCCGATCCAACTGCAAGAGGAGTGTGATATTCTGGAGAATCTTGTGAATTTGGGAAGATAGCATGAAGATGCTCTTATGAAAATTGCTGTTCCACAGAATGCTTCTGACTGACCATTGTGACTGTCAAGACTTTTAGCATATCCTTCCCAGACTAGATACAATGGACTGTAGTTAACCTTTACTGTACTCTGAGTAGTCAAGAGGTGTGCTGAAGAGGTTGTATGCTTTTGAGAGGTTTAGCTGCAGGACTAACAAAGGTCAGAAAAAGCAAACGGGGCTCCAGGATTGAAAAGACAAGTGCTGTTGCAGAATGACCATGAATGGCCTGGAGGACTCTGAGCCCATCCCAAAGAATGCTTTGGAGTGGTGAGGAAACTGAGGTAGGGAAATGCAATGTCGGGTTTATTATTTTTGTATATATCTGTGCATTTCTTGTAATATTAAAGAGTACTGGTGGCTTAGAATCCTGTGCCGTCTGTCACATCTGTCATGCCCTTGAAGAGTTAGTCAGGAGTAAGGCCCTGTGGCTGCCTCTGCTCAGTACTCCTCAGACCCTAATGAGTCAGCTGGGCTGCCTGACAGACCATCCTCCTCAGATTGTCTGAGGAAGCTACCAGGCCGGTTCTTAAGCTCAGCAGCAGCTGTAGCTTGCTGGCTGCTGAACACATATGCCTCTGGATTCTCTGCCTCCCTGTGCTTGTCTCTCACCAAGCCCTGCTCTGCTCCTCCATAGCTCCAACCCAGATCCTCTTTGTTCCCAGCCTTGCTCCTGCCTCAGAACGAGTCTTCCTTCTGCCTTCCCTAGCTCCTGGTAATCCGGTTCTGACCCTCCACTCTGATTCTGGACTTCAACTCTGTCTTGATTCTTGGCTCTGTGATTCATACTGTCTGATTCTGACCTTTGGCCCTATTTCCCGGTTCTGGTCTTGTCTTGACTTTTGGCTCTGGTATTTGGACTCTGAGCACTAGGCCTGACTCCAATTCTGACCACTAGGTCTGATTACCTGAGACCCAGTCTCCTGACAGCTAACTTGTGCATCCAGAAGACTCAGGTGGCTGGAGTTCTGGGAGAGAGTGTGTTTAAGCTATAGGGAGTTGAAGGGGTCAGTACTAGCACAGAGACTGGGCAACTGGTCTGTGAGGTTTCAACTCTCAGAAGAGGGTGCTCCCCTTGGGTATGCCTAAGGATCCCCAGTGAGGTGCAGCGCATGGACTCTGTTTAGACGCCAGCAGCTTAAAGCTCACAGGATCCAGTGGTTTGATCCTTTCGCAGCAGTCTGGTGAGTAGCACTCGACTGGAGTTGCAACAATGAGATGTATGTAACTAAGCCAGGGTTGGGCAAACTACAGCCTGTGGGCCACATCTGGCCTGTGGGACTGTCCCATCTGGCCCCCCAGCCAGGGAGGCTGCCCCCAGCCCTCCCCACCTTCCCTCCTCCCCCGGAGCCACACCGCCTGGCGGGCATCACTCTGAGGGGCAGGGTTGCGCACTCCTGTGGGGCAGAGTGTTTGGCTCCACGCAGAGCCAAACATGCTGCTCTGAGCAGCATGGTAAGAGGGCCGGGACGTTGGATAAGGGGCAGGGGCTCTGGGGGGGCAGTCAGGGGACAGGAAGCAGGGTGAGTTGGATAGGGGGTGAAGTCCCGGGTGGTGGTTAGGGGCGGGGGTCTGTGGAGGGGGTGGTCAGGGAGCAGGGGGGGTTGGATGTGGGTGTGGGAGTCCCGGAGCTCTGTCAGTGGGCGGGGGGATGGATAGGAGTCGGAGCAGTAAGGAGACAGGGAGCAAGGGGTGGTGGGTGGGAGGTTCTTGGAGGGGGAAGTCAGGGGACAAGGAGCAGGGGGAGTTGGATGGGTTGGGAGTTCTGAGAGGGGCAGTCAGGGGACAGAAAGTGGGAGGGAGCTGGATAGGGGGTTGGGCCAGGCTGTTTGGGATGGTACAGCCTTCCCTACCCAGCCCTCCATACAATTTTGCAACCCCGATGTGGCCCTCGGGCCAGAAAGTTTGCCCACCCCTGAACTAAGCCCTGGTCTACACTAGAGGCGGGATTGATGTAAGATGTGCAACTTCAACTATGACAATAACATAGCTGAAGTCGGTGTACTTAGATCAACTTACTGCAGCATCTTCATGGCAGTGAGTTGGCTGCTGCTGCTCCCCCATTGATTCCACTTCCGTCTCTCATGGCAGTGGAATACCAGAGTCGACAGGAGAGCAGTTGGGGATCAATTTATTGCGTCTAGACTAGACGCGATAAATAGACCCCTGATAGATCGATTGCTACCTGCCAATCCGGCTGGTAGTGTAGACCTGCCCTAAGGGTAATGTATGCAAACTTTGGATAGCATGACAAATCCAGTTCATTTTAATAGGACCTTGTATGGGCATAGCTAAAGTGCTATCTAGTGTTTTTGATTTTTTATGATAAATTCTGGCAAACAAAGTGACATAACAGTGTGTTGTAAAACTACTAAAACTAATCCCATACACAACAAAATGTCAGAGGGAAAAAGGGTATAATCAATTTTTACAGAATTTTCCCATATTCAAACCCAGAAAGGTTCATACCAAATCTTATCTGAAAACATTAACTAACTTTTGTTAGTTTGTATTTATTAAAGCACATGTACTCTATAAAATCATCTTGGAAATCCATGCAATAAGCAGGCAGAGGAATTAAAAATGAAAAAGTGCGTTTTTAATCTAGAATTTCCTTGCCTTTGTCAGCTTTATTCAGACCTAGTTTTTTGAATTTAGGCGCTTGATCACTCTGTTGTCTAAGAAAAATCATTTTGTGCATCCAAGTTTCCTTTATGCTGCTTTAGTCCCTTCCTTCATTGATCTAAAAAAGGATACAAAAGACATGTTTCTATATGTAAATACGCATTATGGCTTTTGTTATTCATATGCTTAATCACACATAGACACTGTGGTACCTCTGGGGCAACCTTAATAACACCATAGAAACTGAAGTGCACATTTTTTTTCTGTCCAGTTGTTCAGACTCACATCTGGCATTTTCAGGCTTGTTTCCAATCACCACAATATTGTGACTGCTCTTAGAATTCACTCTTCCTTGCCCGGGGGGCGGGGGGAGAGGCACCACTCAGACAGTCTTCTGCTAACAGAAAAAAAAGCAATTATGCAGTGACAGTTCATTATAGTTTTGTAATAAACATCAATCTTGTGTTATCAGTATAGTCACACACAGAGCAAGTAATGGGAGGGTGGTAAAAGAAAAGCATGCTCAACTGCATTTTAAAAAAATGTGCAATTTACTTTACCTGTCACATTCATATTTTACTTGCTTGCTCTCTATGTATTCAAAACTAGAGAGAGAGAGAGAGAGAGACTCTGATGGGAAGTAGCAGAAGCCCCTTTCTGCTAGGTCATTTAAAGCTGGACTGAACTGCACACTAGAAAATACTGCAGGGAGCAGACCTGCTTGGGCAGGAGGCCTTAGATGACTTTGCAGACTTGTATTGCAGACAATTGGAGAAAAGAAATATGCATTTTTTTCAATGGTAAACAAGATACTAGTTCTTTCTGTTGAAGTGACACGAATTGTCTGTACTGTAGCTGACAGCAACTTGTGTAGCTGGCATTTCTCAGGTGTGTTTGCTTTCTGTGCCCCGGCTGGCATTGCAGAGCATGAGAGCACCGAGGTGCTGAAGAGCCACAGGCAAAGATTCAATCACCAGCACCTGATAGCAACAAATATCTCTCCTTTTAGTAACTTATGGAAATGCAGCCAGCTTCTGGAAGAAAACAGTCCTGTTAGACGAACTGGTCTTAGATTTCCCAAAACATTGCCATCAAGACAAATGCGTCTGACTTTATTACTGTAATTCATTTGAAATCCCCTCAAGTGATTTTTGGCAAGAGATTTGCAAAAACAATGTTAAAGCAAGATAAAAAAAAATAATTACAAAGTTTCTTCAATTGCCACGTTCATTTTAAGACGATGACACATTGATTTCTGTAGGTGCCACTTATTCTAACTGCCCTATGCACTTGGCATGAATTGACTTAGGCTCTGATCCTACAAGCTATTCCAAGCAGGTGGCCTCCTCTACATAGTTTTTGGGGTTCAACCCAGAGCAGTGATGCGTTGTCACCACTTGTCCTGCAACTCTGGGTGCCTTAAATGCTATACTGCTCTGGCTCACAGCCTGGACACCACCATCCAGCAGATGAGCATGCAGGGCACCTACTGGCTTCCATCACCCAGTATTTGTTTGCACCAACATCCCCCAGTCTCCCTGAAGCATCTAGCCTTTTCCTAATTAAGTGTGCTGCTGCTGTAAAGAGACAGAATAAGCAGGTTGTTATCTTGACTGAAGCAACAATCACTTCAGTTCAGTCACAGCATGGCTTGGTTTAAATAAAAAAGTAAAACAAATTTATGTGGTCAAAAGGCTAGGACAGAAATGGTTACACACAAAAGTAATATTATACTTCTAAGACTAACACTTAACTCCAGCAAGTTACACTCAAGGTTGTTTCCTCACCAATCTTTGTTTTACAGCTGTGGCTGATTACTTCTTAGTCAGGATCCCCATAGAGGCCAAGGCAGGGGTTTTCCTTGTCTCCTTAGGTGAAACATCACTTAGGGGTTTTCTATCCCTCTCCTTGTAGTCCAGTAAATCTTTGAAAAGTATCTTTCTCAAAGTTCATTGACCCTGCTTCAAGAGTCAGGAAGACTTCCTGGGGGGTGTAATCTCCATCCCTCATTGAGATTAAGTTATCATTTTTCTCCCACTTGCTCTCCTGATGGCTTTGTTAGCCTGGCATGCAGATATGGTTTTCATTGCCTTTGGTCAATGGAACCACATTCCTTTGTCTGGAAAAAAACTGGTTATCAGCTCTTCTTGATATGTCTGGATTAAACCCATTAGTCATAACTCCAGAATATCCATGTAAATCTTTGTGGATTGACCATACATACATCATGCAAGAATATTAATGATCACTGAGTTTATTAGTCTTCCAATGTCATATTATGTTTTAGAGACAGATATAACAGGGAGTTGAGGTACACAGAACTGGTCAGGCCAACAAAAACTCACTTTCTGACATAGGGATGCTCTCCAGATTGCAGACTCCCTCCCACTAGCAGCCTCCTTATGCAGAATAATTTGCAGGATTGGTGCCATGGTGTTCAATTGTGCTGTTTGAGTAAGAACTACAAGATCAGACCTTAATTAGTCTTCTTTCTATGTTCAAAGGGTTGCTTTCATTCTCATTGAGTACAGTGGGAGCAGGATCACACTCATAGGGTTTTTTCCTAATGTGCCAACTAAGGGCCAAATCCTGGTTTCCTGGCTCTCAGAAGTACTCCCACTGAAGTCATTGGGGCTGAAAACTCCTGGGCAATGAGCCATCTACAAAGAGGCACTTGCTGACTGACTCTCTGGGTTAGTACATAAATAGCCAACTATATTAGTTGCAAGAACAGTGATGGGGCTTTTTAGACAAACAGGGGAAATGGTCTGAACACACTAATTTTAGCCATCAGTTTCATCCTTTCTTTTCTGGTATTGTTAAAAGCAATTGTTTAAGCATAATGTTTAAGACCATTAATCAAAACCAGAGTTTATATGTAAACACACCGCTAAATTACAGTCAAGCCTGGTGCTACTAAAACCTCACCAGTGGCAGGCAAATGGCTCTAATGTGAAGTGAGTCATTTAAAAAGTATGTATCCCTTTAATATTCTGAGTTAGTCATTCCTAAAGATAGGAGGGCAGGGAGTATTGTCACATTCATTAACAGGGAGTCTTAATACTGTTACTGAAGTACAGGTAATTACAGTAGGTGTTTCTGGGGTAGAAATAACTGTGCATTGCATCTCTCTCACACAAATACAAATATTTTAATTTGCATTAATCATTCGGTTTAAACACTGTATGAAGCTGCTTCTGTTGTCTGACGCTTAATCAGATTTGGTATATGTTGAAGGAGACAGATGAGTTTAATTTAGTTTCCACTTTTCTCTTTCCTCCCACTATAGAAATAAGAAGCAGAGCAGAAAAGTGAAAATAAAGGTGAGATACAAAAGCAATTAAAGCTCTGTGGTTTGTGTGCTGCACCACACCATTATGTGAGAATATTAAGGATGCAGTTAATGCAGGTCTCTTTTTTAAAAAATGTTCAAATAGACTAAATACACCCAATGGGTCCAATTTTCCAAATGCAGATACTTTAATAGGACACTAAGATCTTGTAATAGGATGCTCAAACTGGCACTTCAGTGCATACAATGGGAATGGCCACACTTACCTCTTGATCTTAGCATTCAGATGCGCAGGATTCAAGTGTCCTGGTAACATATGCACAGTGGAAACAAAGCTCCCGTGCTCATATGTCACAGAAAAGCCAGAGGCTAGAGCTGAGGAACTAACTCCTAACCAAGGACTTATTCCAAAACCGTCGCGTCCTTTTCTGTTGCAAATTGTCTGGGAGCGGTGCACAACTTTCTCCAGTCTGTCCTTTATTCAAGCGCGGGCACAACCCCACAACGATTCTCTGCTCAGGGGCGGTGTGTGACTAACTCAGACTGATCTGAAACGGGACACTCTGGGAGCGAACGTGCAGGTCACGGGGCTGTGGTTCGGGGCCCGCACCGGTAGGCCAGGAAAGGGGGGTGGGGTGTAAGTACGTGGGGGAGGGGGCTCGGCGCTGCCCGGCTGGGCTCGTGGCGGCCCCGGGGACAGCTGTGTGCGCACTGCCCCGCCACGCGCGCGCTACTTCCCAGGACTTCGCGCTACTTCCTGCCCTGCCGGGCACAGCGGGGCGGGGCTGGGGGGAGGGAGAGACCAACGGGTTCCTCCGGCAGGAGGCGCCGCCAGCGCCCCCGCGCGGCTCCCCTGCAAAGCGGGGGGGCGGGGTGCGCGGGGCGGGCCCGGCGCCCTCCCCCCTGCCCGCAGTTGGTCCGCTCCCGGAGCCAATCGGCCCGCGCGCCTGGGCTGGGCTCGGGGGCAGAGAGCAGCGCGGAGCTTGCGCCGCGGCAGCGCGGGGCGCAGCATGGGCCAGTGTCCGTGACCGCGCGGGAAGCGCCGCTCCGGCCAGTGTCCCTCCTCCTCCCCCTCCTCCCGCCGCCGCCGCTGCCAAGTTCAGTCTCCGCGCGGGTCCCAGGGCGGCTGCCGCTCGCTCGCTCTCCCCTTCCCTCGCCCGCAGCCGGCGGCTCGTTTCCTCTTTCGCTCCGTCGCCTGTCCCCGTCCGCAGCCCGAAGCGGAGCCGCCGCTCCAGGGACCGCGGCGCCGCCGAGCAGCAGCAGCAGCAGCGAGCGCTTCAGTTCGCGCGGGTCCGGCGTGGGAGCGTCCCACCCCGGCAGCCGGAGCGCGGCGAGCCCAGCCCCAGGACCTGGTAAGGGCGGTGAGCGGGGCTGTGCCCCCGGGGGGACCCCCCTTCGGGTTGATGCGTTGTTTTCTCCCCCACTCGCGGGTGGGGGTGGGGTGTAGATCTAGCCCCGGGGGGAGGGGGAGTGTGGACAGGCTGCGGGCAGGTTTTGCAACACTTGGGCTCCCCTTTCACACGGCCGGCGATTTTCAAATAAGTTTGCGTTTAAACCCCCCTTTCCTCCCCCCCGCCCCCAGCTCGATGCGGTCGGTGCCGGCTGTCCGCGGGGTGCGCGCCTCTCTTCGCCGGCTTCTCCCACCGGTGCGGGGCGGGGGTGGGGACGCTGGGTCTTTAGCGACTGTCCCGGACATTCCTCGTTTCCTCCTGGGTTGCAGGCGGCAGAGTTTTGGTGTCTCCTCCTCGTTTGGACCGTGTCCTTAGCAGTCAGTTGTGGGACCCGTCTTTCCAGTAGCTGCGTAACAATGTGGTGGTTTGTTAAGTCGAGTAGATCATGATGCGTTTTGTTGAGCTCGCCATGAATCATTGTTTGTCGCCAAAACTCTCCCTTATTAACTACGATCGTCGTCTTCTCCTCTACAGCGTGTTTGTATGGTGCAGATTTGCTATTTAATCCCCCCCCCAGCCCCTTTGGATTTCAGACTTAAACCACTACTCTGACTGTGGGTGTGTGAAATGAGAAGTGCTGCTTTTTTCTCTGCCTCACTTCAGGTATGCACCGATATGTGTGTATATATTTGTGTGCAGGTGTTTGGTATGTGGGTGTGCATGTGAACTGTCTAATTTAGCAGAAAAATATGATTAAAGTTATGCAGAGACCCCAGGGCTCACGTTAATGGTGGTTAATCTTTTACCAGTCAGACTTACAAACGTGTAAACATTACAGTGTGTTTAAACAAGCTGTTTAAAAACAGAACTTCCTACTTGCCATACTCTAGACACTGTCCTTCCAGAAAGTCTTTATGGTCCTTTACTGGTGTCTTCAAGAGATCGCTCAGAAAAAAAAGCCAGCCGAGAGAACTGTAGCTGAGATACCCTGGATCTGAACAGAGGTGCCTATTTACACTTTAGTGAGTCCTTTGCTGAAAAGGGTTTTGTCGATTTTAAATTTTTGTTAGAATTGTCATTTGCTTAATGATCTGTAGAAGGAGAGCGTGAGTATTTGAGGTTATTATGAAATGTTGAGATTTACAAGAAATTACTGTGTATGTAAAATGGCATGTTTTTACCAATGAATTTCTGTACAAATAACCCTTTCCTGAGTGAAAGTTATCTAATGCAGGTTCTGAAATGGAAACTTTTGTTTTCAGATACTGCATGTGCTCGCTCATTGTGCTGTTTAGTCACCACTAGATGTGGTTGGTGTTTGTGTGTGTGTATTTTTTTTTTTTTTTACTTTTCCTGAATCGGGACTTTGTCATGTCCAGGAATGTTTCAGTTAACTTTGGCATGAGATCATAAATATAATGTACCTAGCTGCAAAAAGAAACCTGTGACTATAAATCTTGTAATAGGGAGAGAAGGGGATGTACACGGATAATGTACCCTTTCCTCTTTCTCCTCTTAATATTTAGGGTGTTTTCTAGGGGCTCTGAGCCATTCCTTGTAATCCTGCCTCAAAACCTCCTATCACCTCTAATGCAGCTCTAGAAAGACCATGGAGAGTGCCAGCAAACCATTATCATGATAAAGCTGTCTTGCATACTCATGCCAACACTGCTTCAATGCTTCCTGCTGTCATTGGCAAGTAAAGCTGAGGGAACAATTAATCTGCTTGTGACTTTGAAGTGCCCTGCCCACTCTCCTTTGGGAACAGCTTTGAACATCTGATGCTGGGTAGAACCACAAGCATATTGCTGTGACTTCTGAATGTTCTCTTTCGTACAGTAGGCTCTTTGGTGCATGTGAACAACTGAATGTTAAATATCCTCTAATCTAGGGGTTCTCAAACTTTGGGTCGGGATCCCAAAGTGGGTTGCAAGCTCTTTTTAATGGAGTTGCCAGAGCTGGCGTTAGACTTGCTGGGGCCTGGGGCTGAATGCAAAGCCCAAACCCCACCGCCTGGGGACAAAGCCTGAGTCCTACCGCCTGAGGCTGAAGTTAAAGCCAGAGGGCTTCAGCCCTGGGTGGCAGAGCTCAGATTATAGGCCCCCCACCTGGGTCTGAAGCCCTTTGTCTTTGGCTCCTGTGCGCTGGGTCTTGGGTTCCCTTCCTCTTCCCCACCTCCCCACTCCCCGAGCTGGTGGGGATTGGGTGGGCTCAAACTTTGGTTCCTTCTCCAGGTCATATAGTAATTTTTTGTGTCAGAAAGGGGTTGCAGTGTAATGAAGTTTGAGAACCCTTGCTCTAATCTAGTGAGACATGGGGAAACCTCTGACATCCGAACAGCTCCTTCCTTGTGGTAGACTGCAGGATACCATTGTCCATACCATTAACCATTGTTAATCTGCATTAATAATGCAGATTACTTTGTGGTCCAAATTATATTAAAATTGGGGTATGACTGTTTGTTTGTTTTTTGTTTGTGTTTTTGCAGGGGACCACATGAGCCACTGGCTAGAAATGGTAACATTCCAAAAAAATGATAATGCATCCATTGTTTGGACTTGAGTGGGACAGAAATACTAGTAATTGAAGCAGATAGTTATCCTTCTTAACTTTCTAGGTTGTAGATTTTTCTTAACGTTAAGGTGATGAGGGATGCGTTGGAAATACAGCCTGTGTATGTGCATGCATGCAGAATGTGCTGATGCTGGGGATGTTGCTTTTCTGAGTATCTGTTGATCGTTTCTTAAAACCTGACTTTAGGTCAGATTCACCAGCTGAAACAGTCTGTTTTCCATTGACTGCAAGAGAAACCAATTTTAAAATCTGTATTCAGCCCTCAGTTTTTGGTATTAAACAAAATGTTTTGATCTAGGATCAGTTCCTCTTGACTGTAGCCTACGTCAGAAAATATATACTGAAGTTGGGCTGCATGGAGAAGAAACAGACCTTAACTCATGTTAAGTTAAGTTACTTCTTACCAACAGAAATTATGTCCAGATCATGTTGACTCTATTAATGAGGTAACATGTTCCGTCAGGTGTCTGTGAAATAGATTGTCTCTGACTGTAGGATTTCAGTTTGTAGAGCTGTTAGTTTTAACCTTAATGAGCATAAAATGTGTTAAATGTCTGAAATTCCAATTGCTACAATAATGTGCTGCCATTCTGAAGTTGAACACACGTATAAGCTTATTTTATCTTCACTTTGCCAGTCTGTTGCTGAACAAAAGCTTTCACAAGCTTGTGGTGGTGTGATAATCCTCTAAACCAACACATTGATTCTCCCAGGCAATATGTCTTCTGCCTGTTGTCATGTTTTGCTTCACAGTATAATAGCAAAGTATCTGCGTACTCTTAAACAAAATATCGAAGTCAAATATCTGCCTGCCTCCCAAATTTACAGCTGAAAGAATAAATGTGGAAATGATTCTTCTGGAAATCTTGTGTCTCTGGAAGTTCAGTATTCTATTACTTTTTAACCAGCAGATTTGTTGGTTCAAATATAAAATAAAAAGTGCATTCCTTTTGTGCTTGAGTACTTCAGTGGTGCTATAAGGTACAAGTTTGAGGCTGAATTGATTTAACAATCTGAGATGTGCTGTAATTTCCCTGGAGTGCACTGGCTGAGGTATGTAATTGCTATTAAAAAGTGTTATTTATAACTCATAAGGTGACTAGTAAGACCTATGTGTGTGTTAGGTATCTGAATTACCAGCACAGAAGAAACCACAAATGCTACTCTGTGACCCCCCCCCCCGCCCCTTCCCCCTAATATACAGAGCTCTTCCTTCTCCTTTTTGTTTCTGATCCTTTCATGATTAAGCAGGAACCAAGTAGTTCAATTAATACTTATTGCTAGTTCACATTAGCCAAAGTGTGCTTCACTCTGAATCAGAGACATTTTCTGCAGGAAGCATTCCAGTTGAAAACTTGTGGACTCCCCATCTAACCCTCCTGCCCCGTGGCATTTTTGGATGATCAAACTACCTGAGAGATACAGTCTACTTGAAAACTAGTCAGCTCAAAAACATGAAGTAAATGTAGCCTCAGTTACTACACTTGCCTTTGAGGCCCTCTGCAGGTTTTACAATAGTATTTTTAAAAAGAGGGTTTTCTTGACCTTGTTGCAGCATGCTCGTATAGACAGCTGGGCAGATTGATTGCCCTGGTGTAGTCATGTAACTGACTGGGCATGCAGTGAACAAACCAGGAAAAATAGTTTTCTCTAATATTTCAGTGATAGTAATATGGACATCTTCAGAAAGAAGACTTTAAAATGTGATGGCGTTCCTTTAAGTATCTCATAGTGTTAGAAAACATTTAGATGCAGAAGCATAGACATGGAGAGTTTATGAGAGAGGCTGAATATTAGAAACATGAAGTGAGCTTGACAGTGAGAGATGGCCTGACAAGTTTGCCATTTTTAAGGGCTAAAAGTCATGCAGTTGGTTGAGAAATCAGATTGTGGTTTTTGTTGTTTTGGACAATGTTTCTATTATAACAAATTAACTAGCGTACTGATCATTTTGTAAAAGTGTTTGTTTTTCTTTCCCAGACACGATGAGCATGTGGGTGTACGCAATCTACTACCCGAAAAGAAAGCCAGGAACACTTCATTGTGAATGTCTCAGTGTGTGTTTAGTTCTAGTGATTAAGTTGTAGGCTGTTGTAATTTTATTGAGAACACAAACATTACTCTTGACAGAGATTGATGGTATAGGTCAGGCTTGAGTTAAGGAAATGTATCTTGTTGTTGGCTGGAAGTTGGCAAGTATCTTGTGCTAAGTCATAATAACTGGCAGTGGCGTGGGTGGCAGGCAGAAAAAAGAGTGCCTTCTGGGGGCCCAAAGCCAAGTCTGTGTGGGTGTACTGTGAGCCTTTCTTTCCGTGTTTTTAATTCACCTCAGCACTATGGAGACTCAGTACAGAATGGACACCTTTGTTGCTCTGTAGTTTCAAGATTTTTTTCGGTTCTGTAAAAGTGTATTGTGAATGGAATTCCTCTACTCTTGGCTCTGTGCCCATTGCGTAGGTGGAGGAAAGCTTGTACTGTAGTTGTACTGCTGATAGTCTGATCCTGGTTTGGAGGGCGTCACTTTCTTTCTCCTATTTTGATTGGGTGTTCAGCAGTAAATAATCTTTCCCAAAACTTACTGCATTGCGTTTCTTAGAACAAAGGTCATCTGGTGGTGGCAAAATGATTTGTTTTTAAAAAGGAAGAGCATGAAACTCGAGTGTTTGGTAGGTTTTGATGTGTGGATTTATAACCACAGCACTTGATTTTCACACAATTATTAAACTATTGTAGAATTTAGAAAAGGGTCTAATTGTGATTATTAATATTTTAATTAAGGAATCGAGCAATAGCTGTGAAGCATATTACATTATGTTGTAAACACTTGTCTTTTCACTGAAAGAGAGAGGATTCCTTAGCAGCAGTGAACTTTGGTATTAATTCTAGGGGGGAAGGAGAAGGGAGATAAACTTGGAAATAAGTTTAATAAATAGTAGAAAGCAAGTGGTGGCTAGACATCACTTGGTGGTTTTGTGTTTTTTCCTTTTGGGTTGGGATTTATTGCACTCAGTGTTTGCATGTCCCTTTGCTTCAGGAGGATTTTAAGGGCTTTCTTAGAAACTAGTGGTCTTGTGCAATAGGTGGCACAGAAAGTACTCTGAACCCAGTCCCGTCCCCGTCCTCCGCCAGTATACCTAAAACAATGTAACATAAAATGAGTGTTTCAAATGCAGATATTTTCTAAATTGCTGCCTTGTGATCAATCTCTGTAATATAGTCAGAACCTTTGAAATGAACATTTTAACCCATGCCAGTGTTAAGGATGCCGATGTTTCCTTCCCATCCATGTAGAATGTTGTTTTTATTGGTTCCACTGCCCAGTGAAACACAGCAAGTATGAGTAAATGATTCAGCTTTTTCACTGATGGGTGCTTTAAAATCTCTCTGCAGACACCAAGAGGTCTCATGTCCACACTGCAGGGATTATAGTGGCATAGCTATTCTTCCATTGACCTATTTGCATCTAGAGCAAGGATTAGGTCAGTATAGCTGTGGCACTTACACCACTGAGCAGTGTAACTATGTTAACCTAACTTTTAAGGGTAGACCAGGCCTAATTCTCCTTTGACCTGTATGTAAATTGCAAGTAGCACCACTGAAGTCAGTTAAGGGCTTGTCTACACTACAGCCGGGATCGAAGCTGCAGCAGTCGATCCACTGGGGGGAGGAGGTTCAATTTAGTGAGTCTAGTGAAGACTCACTAAATTGACTGATGATCACTCGGACTTTGACTCCAATACTCCATCAGATTGAGAAGAGGAAGGCAAGTCAATGAGAGGGTGTCTCCCGTTGACACAGTGTAGTGTGGACCCTGTGGTAAGTAGGTCTGAGCTATGTAACTCAAATTGTGTATCTTAAATCAACTTTCCTCTTCAGTGTAGACAAGGCCTTAAGATGCACTCCTGCAGTTGAGAGGAGTATTATGCCTAAGGAATTTTTTTATTATTTAAAATGTCTGAATTTCCTTTAGAAAATTGACTTCCGGTGAAGTGCTTGGTAGCTGGATTTTTGTTGTTGTTTTTGCAGGAGATTAAAGAGGTATGTTTTTCCCCTAGGATGTTGAAAAACTAAATAGACTATAGGAGTTTCACCTCTCTTTTTCCCCCACCCCTCCTCCAAACACACAAGCATGAGGAATCCTGTTAACCACAATGTCAAATAGCTTTTAGAAACAACAGCTTCTAGATAAAGAAAGTCCCAGGCTCATTGTTTTTCAGATCTGTGTAAAACGTTGGTGTCTTGGAGTCTAATCCTGTTTTCATTCGGAGTTGATGGGGCCCAAAAGAATAAGCGCAAATCTTTGGAGCTAGCTATTGAATTTACTGTGACACAAGAAGATTTCTAATTCACAAACTTTGTTTTCTGAATTCAGATCTGATTTCTGAAACGTGCATTGTGAGTGAGAGAAAATAGTGCTCATTCTGGAGAATGTTGGTTTGTTACAGTATTGTAGATTTTAGCCTTTCATAGAGATTAGTCACAATTATTAAGGGGCATTTTTCCTCTCAGACTATACACAGAATGAGAGCATATTGTTCTTACCATAGTAAAGAAAAGTACATAATTTAGACTCCTTTTCATTAGGATATAATCTGCACTTTACTTTCCCAGTGCTGCAGATTCTCCTTAAATAAGGCCCTGATTCTGCAGTCTGATCTGTACAGGAAGAACCCCTGTGCTCCTGTGGAGCCCGGTTGACTTCAGTGGACTGTTCATAGGAGTAAGGGTCTGCCTTCATAGATCAGACTGCAGAATCAACTCATTGCTCTTCAAAGGGTGAACTTCATTGCAGAGCTCTGCCTTTGTCACAGAGAAACTGGGGAATCTGTTTTCCTTCTCCCTGAGCAGCCATGAGAGGGGGTCTGCATGGAAGCAGGTTAGCTGGGACTCAGTCCTGGCAAGGTAGAAGTGATGCTTGTTGATCAAGGGAATGCACTAAAAGAGCAGGCTGAAGGAGTGCCTGCAACAGTCACTCGGTATACATCCGCCTGTTGTCAGTGTGCTTTGTCTCCTGGGAGTTTTGTTGCATCCATCATGCTCTTCCTGCGCTCCAGCAGCAGTGGCTGCAACTGTTCCTCACTGTTCGATTTTGACTTCCATCTGTGCCTTTGTTCTCTCCAGGCTGGGTCAGTCTGGCATGTATTGCTTAGGTTTATCCTTTTAACATCCAGGTAGGTCCTGTAGTGGTCCAAAGGCACCTTTCCACTTTGAGTGTGATGAGCTCAAAGCAGCCGGTCTCACAAGTGCCCACTACTCAGACCTTTGCAGTGATGCAAAGCTGGGGACAATTCATGGTGCTAGTGATTATCTTTAGAAGTCTGAATGGTCTGGATGCTGATCCTCAGAGAGACTCTCTGTCAGCCTGACTGGTTATAGATCAATGAGATCACTTTCATTTGTAGGATTGAATGCGCTGGCTAGCAGAATACCTTTAGGTGAAGATTTCCTAGCATGGGAATTTGCTCACCCACAGTAACATGCCAGAGCCTGAGGCTGGGGAGCTTCAAAGCTTGTTGAGGTCCATTTATTTCGTTGTGTGTTTGGATGATTTGGCTGAGATTCAGATTTGTTCCCATTTTTGTTATTGCTTGTATTTAGTTGCTTGGTGGCTGGTCTGTTGTCGGGTCTGCGAAGATTAGCTAGTGGCAGTTCTAGCTTCCTGACTTGTGATCGGGAGAGGCTATTAATAACGAAAGCTCTTACCCGCCATACGTATAAGGACGATAAAAATGAATAGCATTTCCTCAGCAAACTTAAAATTCTTCTTCCTCCCTGCATATTACTGTGCACATATGAAAACCCCAGATTATTTAATATCAGTATTGTGGTAGCTATTAGGAGACAATCAAGTGAGTGCCCAAAAATGTGAGCCACTGTTTTTTTTTAAAATATTACAGGGAGTATAACTGTACATTTCATGTATGGGGTTTCACTCTTCCATTTGTCCACTTACATCCTGATCTTGCAAACACTTAATAATCCAATTGAAATAGTGGGAATACCCCTGTGCTTAAAATTAAGGATGTGCTTAACTTTTGGCAGGATAGGACATCACAGATTATAAGCTCCATGTTTTCCTATATGCTCATACTATACCCTGCAAAATTCCCCCAACCCCATATTGATTGGGTCCTCTGGGTGTTATAATATACGTATTAAACGATAAATATTTGACAGAAAGCATTGGTGCTTCCAGGTTGTAAGCAGAAAGAGGCTGCATTGACCATGGTAAAAGAAAAACAACGCTTCCAGCAGCACTTAGGATGTCATGATACAGAATTTCTTGGATTAAGGCAGCCTCCTTCTATCCCCTTCCACTTTTTGTCCCCATGGCTACTCCATCTAAGAGTAAGCCTACACCGAGCAGCAGGTGTAAATTCCAGCTCTGTGCTTGCTCTGATCGAGTTAGCATGCTAAAAATAGAAGCATAGCTGTAACAGCATGAGTGATAGGAGGGGCTAGCTGCCCAAAATATGTACCTGGGATCTCAGATGAGATCTAACTCAAGACAGCTAGCTCCGCCCACTGCTGGTGTTGCCATGGCTGGGCCTCTGATTTTAGCTCTTGTTGAACTAGCACAGATGTCTCTCCTGGAGCTGGAATTTACACCTGGCTCTGGCGTAGACGTATCCTTGAGGTTCAAGACAGTAGGCTCGGGGTTTGAGCTTCAGGGCAGAGATGGTGTTGCAGTATGAGAGTAGGGTTGCCACCTTTCTAATTGCAGGTAACTGGGTCCCCCAGGGCTCCACTCCTGTCACTTACTCATCTCAAGGACTCTGCTTGCAGGCAGGAGGCATCCCCTGCTGAGCAGGGATTGGCATTGGTTCATGACCCAGTGCCTGCCCCAGCCCTGTGGTAACTGGACTTTTGGTTTTGGTGCCATGTAGCATTGCCAGGTCCCCTTTTTGACTGGCCTTTCTGGTTGAAAACTGGGCATCTGGCAACCCTAAATGGCTCCCAGACACAAGCCAAAACCGGACCCTCCAAGTAAAGCCTGGAGGGTGGCCACCCCTGTGTGAGAGGCGGCAGGCAAAGGGGCCTAAATAGAATGGTGGGAATTCTGTAGCGGGGTCAGATCAGTCTGTTGCACACACCTTGACCCTCTACTAAATAAGAGTGGTGAAGACATCCTTGCTCCTTCCCCAGTTAGTCCAGCGGCAGTTTCCTCTTCCTTAATTCCTTTCCTTGCCCACAGCACATACCTCAGAGGAGGAAGCTTCCACAGGGAGGAGTGGGGTGATGGGGAGAGACAGCTGTTGCAACTGCCAGGAGAGGAGCAAGTACAACTCATGCCACTTCTGCTTGTCAGAGGGCTGGTGGCCGAGCAGCAGGCTAGTCCCGACATCCTCTTTCTTCCCTCAGACTCCTGTTCTTTCCTCATCCCGGGCTGTTGGTCCCTTTTCCCCCAACAGCTGTTCACACTGTCTTGACTCCCCAAATCAGTCATTGATGTCCTTTATCAACCTCTTATGCTGTGCTCGCTGAGACAGAGATTGAGAGGGAAGTTGCTTTCATCTTAAATGGGCTTGTAAATGGACCTTTGTGCTCTGCAGCCTGATGGAAAAATATTCCGTAGCAGGAGCTCTTAATTTCCACAACATTTGTTCTTCACAAAATATCTCAAATTTTGCTTCCCTCCCTCACAAGCTCCTGCACAAAGGAATGGCTCCCTGCCAAAAATGCTCTGATAGAAAATTCATGTATCTTTATTTTTAACAATTCTTTTTTTACTATGCCTGCAAAATTTTATATATATAAAATATAAAATCAATTTTTTTGCTGTTCCCTAGGTAGTCTAGCTTGGTAGGCCTTAGTTCATGTGATGTTATCTAGTCACCCAAGTCAAACCTCTTTCCTCCACCTCTCCCCCATGTATGCTGAGGAAGGGGGAGCTTGTAGCTAGCTTCAGCGTCTATCTCCCTAGCTACCCAGTCCGGTAGTACTGTTCTCCAGGAAGCTTAGCTTGCCCCATTTGCATGATCTATCTCCTCCCTTCTCTCTGGCTGCAAACTGGACTCCAGCTGTGGTTCCGCTAATCACTGCTGCCCGATTCCATGGAACAATGCAAAGAGTGTGCATGGTACTCCAATGAATTACTACTTGTGGGGTGAGCAGGAAGCAAGAGGCAGCTGCCGGCCAGGTCCGAAGAGGGGAGAGCTTCTATGAAATAGCAAAAATCCACGGTCAAGAAGCTGAAATTCATGGCATCTGGGAATGGAGAGGTGGACTTCATTTTCCATAGTTATGAAATTGTAAGGTCAATTTCAGACTTTTCTTTAAAATTTCAGTTTAAAAGCAGGCAGACACCAGTATATCAAGTCCTTGTCCATTTTTAAGGTTTTCTCTGCAACAATAAAGGTTAGAGAAACAACTCTTTAATGTATTATATGTGACAAAGCTCCAAGTCTGTACTTGTGCGTCCTGCGCTTCCTGGCAGATTTAGGGGCCTCAGAAACTCATCTAGGCCCCAGAGTGACCTCCCTTTCTCAGTATAATTGGCAAGAGTCACCACCTAGTGAGTTGCCTTCATCACAGGCCAGTATGGAAGATGGAAAAAGTGGGGAGCCCGGGCCCGCCCTCTACTCCGGACTCCAGCCCAGGGACCCTAATAGTATCAGCTAAGATGGCTGACCTTTTAGGCACAAAACACAATACAATTCCCTGGGCTACTTCCCCACAGCAGTCCCTGCTTCTTCAAACTCCACTTCACCCTTACCTCAGAGCCTCCTTCCTTCAGTATGATATGTTGTCCTACACTCAGTCTCACCAACAGCATAACTTCCTTCCACAGTTCCTGACACCCACACCCACCTGACTAACTGGGAGGTTTTTATCTGGTTTCAGCCAGTCCCTGATTGGCTTCAGGTGTCCCAATTAGGCTAGCTGTTTCTACTCCTTTCTAGAAGGTTCTTGATTGGCCCCAGGTGTCTTGATTGGCCTGGAGTAGCCTTTGTTTGGCTATCCAGGGAACAAGGACCTGCACATCCTGAGACTAATACACCTGCCTTCCAGCACTCTCCTGTATCCTTCTGGCCTGACTCTGTCACATATAATATAAAACATTACATCAATATTTTAAGCTGAGATTCTGTGTAAAGTGATGAACTATGTGGCAAATTCCATGGCTGGGAAATTCACTGAGCCCTCTTTGTCTCTCCATATATAGGGCAGCATGGGCATGAGGGTAAAATTAAGGTTTTTGAAGGTACTTTAACTCTGCAATCCCATATTTTACACTTTTTTGGTAATTTTTAGGGCCTGTCTTTCAAAAGTTCAAGCTCTTCAAGTTATTGTGTGTTCTATTATGTTTTTTTCCCCAGTACGTTTATTGATGGATATTTACAACCTTCACTCCAGTCTAACAAAGGGTTTGTTTTTTCCCGTGGATGTACTTGATGAATTGTACTGCAACTAATGCCACTCCTTGCACCACCCTGCCCCCTCAGAAGAAGCCTTTATAGTGCATCCAAACACATAATATAGCTTTAATAGCTAGCATCCTGTGCAGTGGGGAAGCGCAACAGAAAGAGGATAAAAAGAGGAAGAGAAGGATAAATTTCCTGAACATTGGACATGTAATGATATAATTGTGTTAATCTTATTGGAAAGAATTTAGCATTAAAAGAGGAAATGGGGTAAATATAACTGGCACTGTTCCATCCCAGACTGCCTTTATCTCTTTTTTACTCTCACCAATAGTTTGTGCCTGGTCAGACCAAAAATACGTGGCATTTGTCAATTGCTTCTTCAGTTCAGGAAGGAAAAAAATAGTTATGTGAAATTAATTTATCTCATGATGGCACTTGAAGGCCTGCAAAATTAGATTTAATATGCTTAGTCATTGTGGAGAATTAGACTTTCCATGCTTCTTTCTTTCTCTTATAAACAGGGTCTGTGGAGGTCTAGTACAGTGTGTGATCTTATTGCTTAAATGTTGGGATCAATCACATAACCTGAAATGACCATTCTTTTTGGAGTAGATAAGTAAAGTTAGCTCAGCAAATTTTTAACAGTAAGGGTAATTAACAATCGGAACAACTTACTGAAAGTTGTGTGGTTTCTCCATCACTGGCGATTATTTTAAAGTCACAGTTGGAAGTTTATCTAAAAGATGTGCTGTAGTTCAATCAGGAATGAATTAAGGAAAGTCCTGTGGTCTGTGTTATACAGGTAGGCAGTCTCGCTAGATGGTCACAGTGGTCCCTTCTATCCTTATCTATGAATATTGGTTTAACACTTCTTGACTGAGGTAGTACTGAGGAAGTCGTCTTACCTATAGTTTGTTTAAACTTACTTAAATTTGTACTGGTGTTTAATGTGATTTATTGTTTTCTATAGAACCCAAGATCATGCTGGATGTTCACAAGGTCACTGCTAGTGTAAAAAGGGGTTGGAAGTTTCGTATATAATACGAACTAAATTGGTCACTGAAAGATGTCTAGATAGTAAGCTTCTGCAAAATGAGACATTGTGGTGTGTTTGTCCTCAGTGGGAAATTATTGACCAATTTATAAAAAGCATCGATTAGTAAGAGCTACTCAAGTCAAGTACCTAAGGTAACATAAAAGTGCAATAACAGCCTTGCTGTAAGAGAGCAAAACTCCACTAAAGTCAATAGATTTGCACCTGCATGCAGTAAAATGAATCGGGCCTAGATTAGGCCCTTCTGTAGAAGCCTTGCATATTTTTATTCTTTGTATCAGCTTTGTTCTCTAATTCCTTTTCTTGTATATTTGGCAAGGATAATTGATATTTTGTGGTGTTTGGATTGTGGTAGTGCATTAAGGTTATATCAGTTAAGGCTCCATTGCACTAGGCAGACTTCTGACAGTTTATAGTGTGTCTGTTAAGCCCTTGTGGAAAAAATGTCCAATAAATAAACAAACTTTCGGTGATGCTGTGAATCTGGCTGTTTGGAGATGAACAGTAACCACTCATTTTGAGTGGTGTTATCCACCATTTAGATTCAAGCTTGTCAGATGTACATAAACTATAACAATATTTCTGTCTCCTAAACAAAACTGATGGAAAACACACATGGGTACAATGTATCATGTCAATGTATCTTGGAATATTTCTTTAAAATTCCAGTTTAAGAACAGGAGATGATCTAATAATACGATCCTGTATCTGTCTATGGAATAGATGAGGGAGAAGGCTTCTTCCCTGTGCAGTAATATATAAGTGCAACTGCACATTAAATCTTTAGGCATTGTCAATTTAAAAAAAAAATCAGAGAAGTAGGATTTCAGCTTTCTTAGGGGAAGGTGTGTTTTGAGAGCTTGTGTAAGCTCCCAGTGCATAGCCTATAGTAGCATATTTTCAGGATATGCTAATTTGTAGTTTGCTGCCTCTGGCTGGTTTTACTTTTTGCTTGCTGGAGTGAGACCTTACAGTGCCAACATATTTTTCTTTTTTTAACCAGCTTTAGCAGGTGATTTAGCATCACTCTTTCTTTCTCTAGCTTTCCACTTGCAGGGAGATGAGCCTGCCTGCGGTTCAGCTTCACCACTGCAGATTAAACGTCTCAAAAACTGCCGGTTTTGCTTAGTAATACTGAGGCACGCTTCATGTTGCAAAGTTTAATGATGGAATGCTTCATATGCAGATGACAGAAGGAGAAAAACTGAAGATGAGGAGTTGGCTGATGGACACATCTGTGTTCTGACTGCAAACAAAGACTTTCTAAAGCATGAGAAAACGAAGTAGCCTGGGAATCTGTTTATTCAGTAGGTGTAAGTGGTTTTCCAAATTAGCCAACAAAATCTATAGGGAATGACTTAAATCCATCTCCACAGCTAGTGCCTAATATTATTGGTATTCCGCAACTCACTGAATTGGGGTTTTCCCTCATGCTTTTGTCTCATAAATGGCCCAGTGGTTAAGACATTAGCTTAGGACTTGCGAGACCAGGATTCACTTGCTTGCTTCACCACAGACTTCCTGCGTAATCTTGGACAAGTCACTTGATGTCTCTGTGCCTCAGTTCCGCATCTGTAAAGTGGGATGATAGTACCCCTCAAGGGAGCTGAACAGAGAAATACACTAGAAAGACTCAGATACTATGGTAACACTGGTCTACAATTTTTTAGAAGTCGTCTGCTTCAGAGATAAAATGTGATATTTATTATGTATTTTGATGTGCTGAATTCAAATTTGACAATTAAAACAACTGCCTACTGTTTCTAAGATATTTTAAGTTTTTACATTTTATGTCTATGTATATTGTGTAGATAGTAGAGTTTTAATCATAAATTGTAAACCTAGGTCTTTTCATGTGTTTATGGTTGCTTTACATGATAATATTTCACCTGTCCTGTTTATGTAACACTTTAAAAATCAGCAAAAGGGTTATATAAATAAAAATGTATTATGCAACAAAAGGCAAAAAATGATTATGTACATAGTTTAGTCCTATTCAGTGTCTACTCGGCGCTTCTTGGCTTGTCTCTTGTATTCATTAAATGGAGCATCTCTTGTCACTGTCCAGCAATAGTCTGCAAGCATTGATGGGTTCCATTTGCCCTGATAGCGTTTCTCCATTATTGCAATGTCCTGGTGAAATCGCTCGCCGTGCTCGTCGCTCACTGCTCTGCAGTTTGGTGGAAAAAAATCTAGATGAGAGTGCAAAAAATGTATCTTTAGTGACATGTTGCAACCAAGGCTTTTATATGCCTTGAGGAGGTTTTCCACCAACAACCTGTAGTTGTCTGCCTTGTTGTTTCCGAGAAAATGTATTGCCACTGACTGGAAGGCTTTCCATGCCGTCTTTTCCTTGTCACGCAGTCCATGGTCAAATGCATCATCTCGAAGAAGTTCATGAATCTGAGGACCAAGAAAAACACCTTCCTTTATCTTAGCTTCACTTAACCTTGGAAATTTTCCACGGAGGTACTTGAAAGCTGCTTGTGTTTTCTCAATGGCCTTGACAAAGTTCTTCATCAGAACTTAATGTGTAAGGGTGGTAACAAAATCTTCTTTGATTCAACAAGTGGTGGATGCTGAACACTTTTCCTCCCAGGCTCCAATGACTGTCGGAGTGGCCAATCTTTCTTGATGTAGTGGGAATCTCTTGCACGACTATCCCATTCGCAGAGAAAACAGCAGTACTTTGTGTATCCAGTCTGCAGACCGAACAAGAGAGCAACAACCTTCAAATTGTCACAAAGCTGCCACTGATGTTGGTCAGAGTTTATGCACCTCAAAAGTTGTTTCATGTTGTCATAGGTTTCCTTCACATGGACTGCCTGACCAACTGGAATTGATGGCAAAACATTGCCATTATGCAGCAAAACAGCTTTGACTCGTCTTTGATGAATCAGTGAAGAGTCTCCACTCGTCTGGATCGTGAACGATGTTGAGGGCTGCCATCACACCATCGATGTTGTTGCAGGCTACAAGATCACCTTCCATGAAGAAGAATGGGACAAGATCCTTTTGACAGTCATGGAACATGGAAACCCTAACATCACCTGCCAGGAGATTCCACTGATGTAGTCTGGAGCCCAACAGCTCTGCCTTACTCTTGGGTAGTTCCAAATCCCTGACAAGGTCATTCAGTTCAGCTTGTGTTGTGAGGTGTGGTTCAGAGGAGGAGGATGGGAGAAAATATGGGTCCTGTGACATTGATGGTTCAGGACCAGAAGTTTCATCCTCTTCCTCTTCCTCGTCTGACTCAAGTGAGAATGATTCTGGTGCATCAGGAACCGGCAGTCCTTCTCCGTGGGGTATTGGGCGTATAGCTGATGGAACGTTTGGATAATGCACAGTCCACTTTTTCTTCTTTGACACACCTTTCTCAACTGGAGGCACCATGCAGAAGTAACAATTGCTGGTATGATCTGTTGGCTCTCTCCAAATCATTGGCACTGCAAAAGGCATAAATTTCCTTTTCCTGTTCAACCACTGGCGAAGATTTGTTGCACAAGTGTTGCAGCATCTGTGTGGGGCCCACCTCTTGTCCTGATCTCCAATTTTGCAGCCAAAATAAAGGTGACAGGCTTTCTTAACCATAGTGGTTATCCTGCGCTTTTGTGATGCAAAAGTCACTTCACTACAAACATAGCGGAAGTTATCTGCACTGTTCACACAAGTACGAGGCACCTCTGCTCACTTTGGCTAAACAGAAATGTGTCCCTTTGCAAGAGCAAACACTGACGAATAAGAGAGCACGACACTGTATGATTTCTAGAGCTGATATAGGGCAATTTGTTCAGCAGAGTGATGTAAGCTTCGTTATGATTGCATCATCCATGACTTCTAGGAATAACATGATGCAATTCATATCATGTATGACGCAATACCAGCTTCAGATTGCATCATTCATTGTTTTGCCTAAAAAGCAAGTACTGTCTAAACCCAGTCATAGATTTATTCATAGATCCAGTCAAAGATGTATTTTAGTCATTTCTGGTTTAAATTGAGATCCCTTCTCTTTATAACTCATTTATCCTCTGCCATTCCCATGTCAAGGGTCATATATACTGACCCAATAGCATATCTTGAAAACTAGAGCCAATCAACAATTTTAAGCATCATTTTCATTCTCAATGACCCAGAATTAGTAAAGTTTGACTTCATTTATTTCAGAAGCATTTTGGCTGTAGAGCAGTGTAATCAAAGCCTCGATAGATAGAAAAAGTGGCATATTACTGTCCAAAGCAGAGGAAGGAGGGATTAACAGATGCTGATGCTCAACCCCTCCATGTAGCACTGGCTCTACTGCTGCTGCGTGTGGGGGGTGGTGGTGGTGGTGAGACTTATGGAGTATTAAGTACTCTTTATAACATCATCATTGGCGTTGGGCACATTTCTGAACGGAAATAGGCTGGGGGTGAAAGCTCTTGAGCAGGGAAGAACAAACTGGCCACACTGTATCGCTTCTCCCTCTTCTCCCCAAAATTAGTAGAAAGGGAGGTGGGGAGACCATGAGTGAGACTTTGGCTTCTCGGCTCCTCTGAGATTTCACGTGTAAGGTTAGCAGCATGTCAGCATATATTGCAAGGAGCATGAATCTCTTTACTTACTGCTTGATGCTGACCTTGTGAATTACTCCTGCACGCTCAAGTGGCCATTTTGTCCCATAGGCCCATGATCGATTGTGGATGTAGCAGTTTTAAGGACACTTTCAAAGAGGAGTTGGGGAAATGTTGTGAGGGGGAGTTGGGCCAGCAGAGGGATCCAAAGGAGCAGGTGGCTGGCCAGAATGTATTGGACAGATGCAGTATCTCATCTGGCCTAGGGGAGGAGCATAGTGTAAATGCTTGGATAGCAGGGTGACCAGGAGTGGAGCATTGAGAGGAGAGGGAGGGGCTAGAGGAGCTGTAGAACTGGCTAAGGAAAGCACCCCGTTTAAAAAGAAAAGGTTGTCACATGGTGAGCGAGTTGCAGCCCTTTGATATGTGAAGAGTTCCTGACATGACCACAAAAATAGAGAAGGGAATGTGTAGTTCTCAGGGCTTAGAGTACTTGTGTGCATTCGAAAAGAGCAACATGTGGGATGCCAGCAGATCCCAATCAAAATAAGAGCTGTAAGTGAGCAGTCTTTGCTAGATGAGAACATAGACACAGCCTCCGCTTTATAATGTCTGAAGAAAGCGTGCTGGCATGTACAGCACTTCTGAAAGAAGATGAGGTAGTGAGAAAGTTGACCGCAGAGGTAGCATTAATAACAGTACTGATTTGCCCTAATTCTGTTTGACTGTTAAAGCTGAACTTTCAAGACATGAGCAGTTATCTTCTTAATGCCTAGCATTCCTATTGATTTGAAACTATTATCAGCAAAGGGGAAATGAATGGATTTTTGGAGCAGTGCAGGATGAAGCAGTAGCTGTTAATGAGGAAAAAAGAGCTGCGTAGATTTCAAGCTCCATCATCATTTTGAGAGGAGTGTTTTATCAGAATAATGTCCATGACTAGAAATGAAGGAAACATGGATGGAACAGCTTCAGAATACACAATAAAATGCTGCTGGTCACAGGAGGGAGTGAACACAATCTCTCTCAAATCCTAGTACCTTACAAAGGGATGCTCAATCCCCTATATAGAGACAACAGAATTAAGGTACAGATATACATTGTGTTCAACGCTGGCTGTGCTGAAAACCCCACATAGCTGTTATGGGATGTTCAGGCTTATGGATGGTACATATGGAAACTAAGTTCAAATCAGGTCCATATTCAGGACACACCTTCCCCAAAATCAGGGTTGTCTGTATAATTTACAAGCAGTGGGCTAGCGACTTGTGTTAGTTGGCTCTCACTGAGGATAAGAGCCTGCTATTTCTTTATGGTTAAAGAAGTTACTCTTTCAGCTCAAGTGGCAGGGACTTGGACTTTTAATGCTGAAGACCTTGGTTTTTGTCTTTGTGTGTGTGGGTGAGTGAGAGAGAGAAAGATAGGATTACTAGTTAGTAGACATTTTAGAATTTAAAGGGATCATTTGGATATGTTCAGGCTGAGTAACGTGTGACATTACTCATTGGTTGCATTCAGCCAGCTCTGTATAGCAAAGTGTGGTAGGAGCTACATTAAGGGATCATTCATAATGTTACTTTTCTTTTTTCCAGTCTGTCAAAACAGACTCTCAATAGGAGTAACCCTAAAAATGATTTTGTAGAATCATCAGACTGGTAACTTGCCACTAGTACTGAGTCAAATGGTAGATTACTAGTGCAAGAACTCTTTTTTGTCCAGCCTCCAAAAATTGATTTATCTTCCTTTAATTCTGCCTTGTAATTAAATTTCTGCCATAAGCTGCTTTTGCTAATTCAGTTATACCTCCCTTTTCATTGACAATAGATTTAATGGTTCATGCTAAATATACAGACTAACTTCTGCAGCCCAGTTAAACTTGGTTCTTTAGGATTGGAGCCAGGACTTATGATTTTAGGAAACAATGTTCAGTACTTCTCCTGAAGAGCCTTTAAAAAGAGGGAAAAGAAAATACGCGCACACCGTATATAAATGTGTATATTCTAATCCAGAAGGAGGAAATAACTTTGAATTCAAAGTTACTAATTAAGTGGTCAAATACAGTATTCTGTAATTTATGCTATTATAATGAGGGAAGAAGGATAGTTCTATGGCAAAACCACATGAGTAAAAGTCAGAGCTGTTTTGATTTCCTCCTCTGCTACTGACTTTGTGTCTTTGTGAAATTAATTTAAGGCCTGATTTAACTCCCACTTGAAGTCATTCCGTTGAGTTTAGTGGCGGGTGGAGGGGTGAGGTTGGTTTATAAACTCACCTGGACCTCAGATTTCCTCATCTGAAAAATGGAAGAAATAATACAGTACTTGCTCCTACGGGGTGGTGAGGCTAAATTAATTATCTAAGGGTATTATTCTGCCACCCCTCATTGTAGTATCTGAGCACCTTCCAGGTAAAATCAATAGTAATAGCAAAGTTCCTAGTGGACTTCCTGGAGTTTCTTGACACTTCTTTTTCTGGGTAAAAACTCTGTATTAATTTTTAAGAGCTTTAGGATCCTTGACCGGCAGACCCTGCAGAGATCCAACGCAGTAGTATTCTCTGTTCTGTTGAAGAGAGAACAGAATGTAAGAGAACCCATTTCCAGCCTTTTATATCATTAGTGGCTTCAGAAAACTGAACTGGTGTCCACGTAGTTCGATTGCTTTTCTACTACTCCTAGATCTGGACAAATAATATTAGGAGGTTCAAGACCAGTGCTTGCCTGTTGGAATTTTTCTTGGAGCTAAAAGTGACTCACTCGTTCTTCCTGACGAATGTATAACCATACCAAGCAGAGAGAATGGTGTAAGTGAACTTTAAAGGCCAATAGAAATGATTTATTTTTCATGTATAATAAGAGAAATCTACATACTGATCTATCCCCTAATAGTTTTCTGTATTTCAGGAAAAATAGAATGTACATTTAGGCTTTAAAGTCTCATAGCTGTATGCCAGTGGTGGGGAACCTTTTTTCTATCAGGGGCCACTGACTCACAGAAAACATCAGTCGCAGGCCACATGGCCCCGTGGGGTTGTGGGGGAGGGTGCGGCCACTTGGAGCTTCTTGTAAGCTATAGAGTGAGACCAGAAATGAGGAGTTCAGCATGTGGGCCCAGGGGTCTGGAGTGAGGGAGCAGTCTCAGGACTAGGGCAGGGGATTGGAGTGCAGGGGGAGGTGCAGGGTGTGGGCTCCAGGAGGGAGCTCTGACTTGGGGCAGGGGGTGGGAGTGCGGGTGTGGGGTCTGGGTGGGAGTTTGGGTGTGGGAGGAGTTTGGACTTAGGGCAGGGGGTTTGGGGTGCAGGCTCCAGCTGCACCCCAAGTGGCTCCCAATCGGCAGTGCAGCAGTGCTGAGGCAGGCTACCTGCCTTCCTATGCAGGGGTGGCTCAATGTTTTTCGCTACCCCAAGCGCAGCAGTCAGGTGCTCTTCGGCAGCATGCCTGTGGGAGGTCCGCTGGTCCTGCCGATTCGGCGGCACACCTGTGAGAGGTCTGACGGTCCCTCTGGTTTGGTGAAATGCCACCGGATTCATGGAACCAGCGGACCTACCGCAGAAACACCGCCGAAGGCCACCTGACAGCGACCGGCAGGCTGCCCCCTGCTTTCTGCGTTGGTGCCTGGAGCCGCCCTTGGTTCCGCGCCACTCTCAAGAGCGGCTGCTACATGCTGCCCCTAGGCAGAGGCCCGCGGGAACTGGTCTCACAGCTCCCATTCACTGTGGTTCCTGGCCAATGGAAGCTGCAGAGGCGGCGCTGGGGGCAGCGTGCAGCACTTCCCTGATGGCACCTGTTTAGTTCGCTTTCAGGAGTTGCGCTGAGCCGACCAAACTTTTAACAGCTTGGCAACTCCAACTTTCCGCTGCAGCAGGGTGAGCTAGTGCTTGTGGCTCCAGTCCTGGGGGGCAGCGGGGTGCGCGCGCGCACCGAGGCTCTGGGTTTCTGGCCCACAACAATGAGATCTGTCAGGGGCTGGCTGAAATGAAGCAGCGGGCTGAATCCGGTTCCCTACTCCCGCTGTATGCCTTTGGAGTGACTACTGAATAGTACTCAGAATTTTCCCAGGAAGGGCCAGATTTTGATCTCCGTTACATGTGTGCAGCCCTGTTGACCCAAAAGATTTGCACAGGGGGGCCAGAAACAAGATTTGTCCCAAAGACTGTGACTTAGGGGAAGATTCTTGGTAAAGTATGTACATTTTATGCTTTTTCTTTCAGGCAAGTGAATGCATTTGAATTGCTCAAGATAAGAGGTAAGGGTGGTGGTGGTGGTTGTTGCTCCCTCCCCCGCACACCCTCCTCCCACCTTCTCCATTCAAGGCACCCAATGATCTGAAAGAACAGAAAATGTAAGCCTCAAAACTTGGCTTGCAGCAAGTATTAATTCTCTGCACTGAGTCAAATTTGGGGTCACACTTATGGGCAGGATGCCTTTAATTGTTAAACTGAAGAACAAGTCTGGTCTTTTTACATCGATGTTATAAACTTTTATCTTCACACCAGAATGAATTTCCTGAGAATTCAGTAATTAAGTTTCATCTTTTTAAGCTAATTTATTTCCAGTGGTGGAAATTTGTAGAAATTAGATTGTATTCAGAGCTAATAGTCTATGTTGCCCCATGAGGGCAAAGTCCTTCTTTTCATTTCAAAGGACGACTTCCTTGAGAACATAACTAACCTATTTAAATGGAATAGAATTTAAATGGAATTTTAAAGTTTGGAATAACTCACTCTTGCCTCTCACTAATGTGACTTGTCTTCATAGCATACTCATGTATGCCATACATCTCTATATAGTTAAAATTAGGTAAATGAAACATAAGAGTCAGCAAATGTGAAAAGGTAAGGTTCCTACAGAAATGTTAATATGACCACATTATGCACATGCAGAGCCAGCTCTCAAACTGACGTGAATCCGTGTAACTACCAGTTGCGGTTCTGGTCAGTAGTATTCTCTCTTACTGTTTCTGGATAAATGTGTAGTTGTTGCAACTGCATTTCCCCTTTCAATGCTAAATTTTTCCCAATAAGATTAACACAATTATATCATTACACATTAATTGCTCAGGAAGTTTATCCTTTAGTTTCATTACCCCAGGGCACAGGATACAAGCTATTAAAGTGATTGTATATTCAGATAGATAAAAAGGCCTGGGGCATTCAACCTCAGTTAATTACTGGACCACCGCCCCTTTTGTAAAATAAATATATTTTTCATTACAGAAGATCCCAGAGTATTGCACGATTGTCCACATGCAGCACAATTGAAATGCAGCCACCTCTTTTGCACAGCATGCGTCACAATATTTTATGTGCCCATGTTGGAGGGGTTGAATTTCTGCCAAGAACCCTTCCTCTTTTATAAGAGAGTCATTAAATTTGTCCATGCAGAACAGACAGGACATCAGTTAAGTTCTTTCACAAAGACCACCTCCTCACACACAGTTCTCTGTAGAAAATTAGGGTGTCATGCATTGAGTGAAGTGTGCTAGGATTTGAACTTGTGGCTGAAGTCTGAGTAGACATCTCCTGTGGCTAACACCATAAACTTTATGGATATGTGTATAATTAAAACAGCAAAACCCTCTTCTCCCAACTACCCTATGTGGGCACAGTTGTATCCATACAGAAATGCTTATACCAATATTATTCTGGTTCTGGAACTGTAGTACCAGTATGAAGCACTTTTTATACCGGTATTACTGTGTCCATATTAGGACTTTTACTGGACTAACTATATCAGCAAAAAGTCACACTCCCTAACATAATTACACTGGTACAGCTTTCAGTATAGACCAGACCTTTGGCTCTGAAGTCACTCAGGTGCTTTTGAAAATGTTAATTTTTCCTGGTATTTATATAGGATTTTCATAAGCTACAGGATCTAGGAAAAACATGGTGAAATATATTGTAACCCCCTGAAAGTTTGTGGGGGGCTCAGAGGCATATGTAGTGCCTGAAATTACTTTATTCAATTTGAAAAAAAAGTTCAAATTTGGAGTTGGTGGTGTCCTAGAGCAATAGTAACTCACCACATTGCACCCTTCAATGTATATGTTGTGTAGCCTAACCAGTAATATATTAAGATGTATGTTTGAATAGGAAAAACAGTACTTAATCATGCGCTTTCCAGATTGAATGCTATGCCATAGGCCCTGATTGAACAATCTACTTAACCATATGCCTGACTTTAAGCAAATGAGTAGTCCCACTGGGACTCTTTTATATGCTTAAAGTTAGTTGTGGTTAAAATGTGTGCTGAATTGGGGCTTATGTGCAGCTCAATTCACATTTGAAACCTTTCCTTCTGTGTTTCTCGACTTTAAAGACTTCTGTTGTGCAGTGTTAATAGTCTTGCATTTGTGCAGCTTTGTATTAGAATTTTACTGATGAGTTCTCTGACTAACAAAGCTCTACCTTTGTGTATGTTTTTCAGAATAAAATACATCTGCATACCGCTTTCTGTAACCTTACAATCTGGTTTGACATACCAGTAAATATTCAGTTAATAAGTACTGAGTTAATAAAATACATTCCAAATGATGCATATGTAATCTTGCAAAGGTCACAGCTTATTGAGCTATTTTTATCACAGGCCAGCATGGGAAGTGGGAAAGTGGAATATCCACAGTCTCTGTTGCTCCTTAAAGCTCAGTAGGTGCAGTTCGGCCTCCTGCCTGGACCAAAGTCTGCTTCTCCTCTCAAGAGGATCTCAGTAGAGCATGGTGGGGCGGGGAAGGAGGGAACCCGGGCCCACCCTCCACTCCGGGTTCCAGCCCAGAGACTCTAATGGTAACAATTGTTGGCGGCTTCTCCTTAACCACTGACACTGCTTTGATTCCCTCGGCCACTTCCCCATGATCCTGTTTTCTTAGCTTCACCCTTACCTCAGGCTTTGGCATCACTTCCTCTCCTCCAGCTCCTTTTACCTGAGCTTCCTTGAGGGAACTGGAAGGAGAGCTTTTAAGCAATAAGAGTAAAGCGGAGGTGGGCAAACTATGGCCTGTGACTGGCTCCAGCCAGGCGACGGGGCTGTGAGCTTCTAATGGTCTGAGCAGCATGGTAAGGAGGAGGTCGGGGGAGGGGGGGGTGGTTCAGTGGGGGTCAGGGAGCATTGGATAGGCGTGGGAGTCCCCGGAGGTGCTGTCAGGGGAAGGGGTGTGGATAGGGTTTGGGGCAGTCGGGGGACAGGGAACGGGGGGGTGGGATGGGTCGAGAATGCTAAGGGGGCAGGAAGTGGGAGGGGAAAGGTAGGGAGCGGGGGCCAGGCTGTTTGGGGAGGCACAACCTTCCCTACCCGACCCTCCATACAGTTTAGCAACGCCGATGTGGCCCTTGGGCCAAAAAGTTTGCCCACCACAGGATAGGGTGACCAGATGTCCCAATTTTGGGGTCTTTTCCTTATATAGGCTCCTATTACCCCAACCCTCTGTCTCAATTTTTCACACTTGCTATCTGGTCATCCTACATAGGGAACTGGTAACCACCAGTGTGGGGAACCAACAGCAGCTGCTGTTAGTGTTGATAAGGTGAGTATCTAACTGTGTTTTTTTTGTTTTTTTTTTTTTAAAAGAATTGGTGAGCTGCATAGCTGGTGCAGAAGCCTCTAACAGAGTAGATTGGGTTGGGGTCTGAGAGGAGCCAAATACTGAGAGGAGCCAGATCAGTGGTAGCAAGGGAAGGTATTGGGAGAATGAGGTCCGATATAGTGTAGATAGAGGGGCATAGCCATGAAGAGTTTTGAAATCCAAGAGACAGAATTTGGGAGATTTCTACAGATGAGCTGTGTGTATTCTTGATGGGGAGCATGTTTGCAGCATTATTCTGAATAGACTGGAGCCTTAGTGAGAGTGCTTCCGAGATGTGATGGAAGAGGGAATTGCTATAATCTGCATGAATGAATGGCTGAGAGAGGATAGGGGCGTGAGGCAGTGGTGTGTGTACGCTGTCATGGCAGTGGTAATGGGCAGATCTAATACTGTGAGATCTGAAGGACAAAACACTGTAAACATTACAGAGAGCAGGTTTTTTTCTGCCAAGTAAATGGGCTGCTTGGTTTAACCAGTCTCTTCCAGTTCCAGAGTGTAAGGAGAAAGATCTCCGGTTCAGCACTGAAATCTACAGCCAGAACTAGCAAGTTCTTGAATTCAAAATGATAGAACTAGAAGTCTAAAAGCGCTTGCAGAATCCAGAGAAGAGAGAATTATCCTGGCAATAAAGTGACTTTCCTAAACACTTTAATCAAAAACTGAGCTGTCCTTATCTTAAAGATGCCCCTATATCTTGAAAACTGTACCAAATGGGCGGGTGTATGAGGTATTAGGTTGACTTCTTACCGATGAAATATCACAAGACTGACAGTGATACTAATGGAAATAAAACCCTTTATCTACACCCCAGGAAATAGTAGGGTAGAATGACCAGGTACCCTGGTTGTACTGGCGTTATCTTGAATTGCAGCCAGTGCTCCTGAGTCTGAGTTTTTTGGAAAGTTGTGTGGAAGTTTTCTGTACCCCAACACCCAGGTTCATTAAAAACTGGCCATTGCCTGTCCAGCTACTCCTACTGGATAGCCCTCTTATATTGTCTTTTTACCCACCTCCTCCTGGCCTGCAGTACAACTTGTTCCCCCTTTCCGCACAGCCACTATTCTTTCTCTGCCTCTGTGCACGCTCCTCCCTCACATCTGCCTTTGTACCCCAACTCCATGGCACTTTGTAGCTATATATTCCTCTAGTGTGATGGAATAGAAAGGAGGAGGCAGCAGAAAAGCAAATAATTTGGACTGTGCTAAAGCATAAAGTGGGGGAAGACGTGGGACCTGTAGGAAAGGGTATGCCATTTAACATTCCCAGTAGTCACATGTCCCTGAGTGTGCCCTGAACCCTAACATGCCTGTCTAGCAATCCAAACCCTCCTGTGTATGTCTGAACTCTCATTCCCTGCAAAATCACTCCCTCGCTCAAGAATTAAATACTGATCACCCTATGCAGTTCAACCGCTGATTCTTCCTAATTTTCCTCTTCCCTGATTTCAGATTGTGGGGAACTTCTGGCGATGAGAAGGTAATATCGTTCCATGCCTATGCAGTCCACGCCCTCTGAGTCTGCCAGTAATTAAAACAGTCTCTTGTTCACCGAGAACTAGATTAATTTGTGCCTGCTTCTCCCAAAGCCCTAAAAGGTAGTGGACCCAGAGCACCTCTTTTAATGCTACCCACTCCAAAGAGAACTGGATAAATGTATAGAGGTTAAGTCCATTAATGGCTATTAGCCAGAATGGGTAAGGAATGGTGTCCCTAGTCTCTGTTTGTCACAGGGGGGTGATAGATGGCAGGAGAGAGAACTTGATCATTACCTGTTAGGTTCACTTACTCCGGGACACCTGACATTGACTGCTGTCAGTAGACAGGATACTGGGCTGAATGGACCTTTGGTCTGACCCAGTATGGCCATTCTTCTGTCACTCATTCCCTGTCATGAACAGTTTACTTCACCTTTACTTTACTCTGTGGTAATGCTAGAACAAAGGTAAGTATCTCTTCTTCTTGCCAGATTTCTCCCCACTTTGGGGTTCCCATTGTGATACTCTGTTGGCAAACTCCATTCTTCAGGAGTTGCATTTTGTGGTCTCTCTCTTTCCCTTTGATTTTTCTCAACTCCAGCTGAAGTCAGCCAGAGGACTGGCTTAGATGTAGTGTAGACATAGCCTTATACAACTTATATTTGCAGTGTGACATCCCGAGTGACATAAATTACACCGACATAAGCACCATTGTGGACAGTGCTGTTGATGGGACAGCTACTCCCACTGATACAGCTTCTGCCGCTCATAGAGGTGGTTTTATTATGCCTACGGGAGAGCTCTCTCCTTTCAGCATAGCGTGTCATCGCCACGTGCACCACTGCAGCGTAACTGCGTCACTGCAGTGATGTACGTGTCATAGACATGCCCTAGGGCACTGCCGCCTCCATGTGGCAATGCAGTTTATGCTACACGTTGTCTTTCAGCTGATAAAAAGGTAAAGAATATACTACAAATATTTTGAAAAGAGAGTTCCACTGACGTTCAATTTTGATATTTATCTCTCAGCACCTTTTGATAGGACCTACAAGAGCTGGATGTCCAACATGGATAAATTAAGTACTGAAAGCCTAGCATAAACAAGTGGCGCACACCACCATTGAAGTGAAGAATATTGTATAAGAGTAATGTGTACACATAAACCTTAACTATAACAGACCTGGCCATCTGCTATATTACAAAGTAATTAGGCCAATTTAATCTTATATTAGGACCATTCCTGTCGTCTTTTACTAAATGAACAATGTATTTTTACTCATGTTGCTGCTCTTCTTCTGTACCCCACTTCTTTCCTTTTCTTTTATTCTTCTTGCTCTTTTTTATCTTTCCCGTTTCTTCATGTACATTGTATAATTCAATTTTGCTAATATTTTCACTATTGGAGCTCTTCTGTATTGTACTTAATATTTATCACATTTTTGCATGTTTTCTTGAATAAATCAAGACTTATTTTTTTTTAATTAGGATCAATTTGCAACACCCGATGCATGCTTCATATTTTTTCACTTTAATGAAGGGACTTGCAGTATCAACTCCTTGAAACTTCTTGATCTTTCCAATGCTAAAAAAGCTCTAAAAAATTGCTGTTTATTCCAGGAGTGTTTTAAGGATAAATGCACTAACTCAGAGACCACCTTGCTTGAAAATGTAAATATATCCATAATATTGCTGAAAAATAATTATGGGCTAATATTTCAGAACTGAAAGGAGATACTGATGTTGCCATTCTCTAACAGCAGTGCTTTTTTTCTCCACATAATGAACTTAATACACACCCCTTCCTCCTTCCAAATTTTGCATGAACGTTGGAATAGTATAAGAAACAAAAAGAATTGTATCTTACTGCAAGTATCTCATGTTGTTTCACTGCTATACAAATGTTCATCCTTTAATAGTGTGGGATTACAAAGCATTATCATCCTCAGATTGACTCAGGTAGTGCTATTTTTATTTAATCTGTATTAAGGTATCATTGTGCATCTTTGGTCTTGCAGCATAGAGGTAATACGATTTACTATTTTTATAAAAATCAGTATGGCTGTATAAATCCTGTCAGGACCAAGAACTGAAAAGATTAGTCATGAGCTCACTCTTTTTCCTTCAGTAGTGAGTAGCTAAACTTTTGTTTTCCGTAACAACCTAAACCACATTGGCCAGTTTTGGAACAAAATAGTCACTTGGCTTGTGGTACAGCATTTTCTCATAACTATGTATGATGGTGCAAGGAAACACAGGACACAATCTTGCAACATTTAAATGCTCATGGGTAGCCTCATAGATTTTAATTGCTCACATGAGGTAAGGGTGGTAACATTAGGTCCCATTCTCTGAATCATATTACCCTTGCAGAGATGATTAGCTAAAACCCCTGGATGCAATGGTTTCTGTTTGGGGTTTTTTTGCTTTTAAAAATGTGGATGTATAGAGAAGGAGGAACTATAATGTAATGAGACACATTCAGACTATTAATGCATGCCGCATTATCCAGTTATCTGGGCAACCACTCCTAGAACTGTTCCTAGTAGAGATTTTATGCAGCTATGTGTCTGAATTTGTCAGACAACTCCATAAACAAACAAGGCTTGACTCTGGTTAGTCAAAATATAAAATGAGGTGCATGTTTAAGGAGCAGATCAAATCACAGTGAAGTCCTTGGGGTCTTTCCTTTGACTTCTAAATTGGCTCAGGTTCTAAATTTCTTCATGATAACAGTGACGAACATTATAGAAGTTATCATCACATAATAGCTTGTATCCTGAGAAAAATAAATGCATGCCCATGCTTGGTAGCCGAGGTCAGTCCAGCTTGAGAAGTATAGTCAGAGCTGACTACAAATAGTATGTCAGATTGACTTTGATGGGTTGACAGTATTCCTGAGGGTAGAACTGACCACTGACTTCCATAATTTCTTGATGTGGCTGAACTGTCACATGAAACAATATAGACCTTTCAGATTTCAAAAGAAAACAATTGTAGTCATTAATGCAAAGGGAAGGAAACTAAAGAAACCTGGACAGAGGTTATGTGTGAACGGTGGCTGCAATTTTTAGATTTAGGCAATTTAAAGCTAGTTACCAAAAATAAATGCATGAAAATTTTTTAACCAAAAAAAAAAAAAGTTGCTTATTTTGAAAATGGGCTCAGTAAAGTCAATAGGAGCTATTACCTTAACATAGGAATGGCCGTACTGGGTCAGACTCTGTCTAGTCCAGCATCCTGTCTTCTGAGATTAACTAGTGCCAGATGCTTGAGATAGACCACACTGGAAAATCGGGCCATATTTGTTTGGAAGATTTGACGAAACAGTTTCCTTGAAAGCTGTTAGTACTAGAGCTGATGGAAAACTTTCCATCTCTGAATGCAGCTTCATCCAAATTGAAAAGCTCTGCAGTTTTCTGCCATCTTGCCATTTGATGGCATGCTGGGGAGCCAAGAGCCTGGAAGCCCTGGCTCCTGGTTTCCTAGGTTCCTCTACAGTTTGCTTGATGGGGTGGTGTAGAGCAGGGCTTTGGAGCTCTTGCACTTCTGGCACTTCAGCAACCTGGTCTCCTAAGGCTTCCAGGGTCTGCAGCTCTGGGTGCAGCCTGCCATGTGGGCAGCCCCTGAACTGAGAACCCCAGGGCTTTCAGGGTTGTGACTTCAGGGCAGTCTGCCAGGTGGACTGGCCGGAAGTCATGGGCCCCTGGGCTTTCCCTTTCTGGAGAATTCCAAAATTTGAAGTGGGGGTGTTTGAAGTAGGAATGAACTCAAATTTTGAAATATTAAAATCCTCCATGAAATAGAATTCCCTTTCTCCCCTCAACTCATCAGAACTGCTGGCCAAAATTTCTAACTTCGGGTGCCTGGATTTAGGCACATGAATTTATATTTAGGCACCTAACTTTCAATATATGAGTTGGAAAATTTTATTTGCTAGGTTTAATATCTTTAAGTTAACATGACTGGGTCAAATTTTGCCCACAATTTAGTATGTTTGTTTGTAAATGCAGGAATTTACAAAGCCTCATGCCATTCAAAATGTTTACCTCTTATTACTGCTTTTGTCTTCTGTTTTTAATAATCTCAAGTGGGAGTAGAAACATCAGAATGGAATCTTTTCAATTCTCTCTCTTTAATGGCCAAGAATTCTAAATGACAGCGTCCATCTGGATAAGCTTTGCATTCAGTTTGGTTTCATAGCATGAATTCCACTTCAGACAGTATAAATTATTATAGTCATAGGGGTTGAAGCACTCCAAAGCCAGAGGTCAGTCTGTGAAATAGAATGGTTCCATTATACAGCATTTCTTGATAATAAAGGTAGTAGATTATGAAGATGCAATAATGTTAATTTCCATAATAGTGTTGCAAACAGCTTCCTTTTTAAAACACCCTATTTTAATCCCACTCCCTAATAACTACAAGTTGTTGAGCTAGATGCAGGAATAACTGGATTAAATTTATTGCTTTTGTTTGTTATGTAGGAGGTCAAACTAGAAGATCATAAATTGCCCTTTTTGCTTTTTAGATCTATGAATAACTGTGACTTGGAAAGCTTGTTGGAGCTGAAAGTTGCCAGACTTGGACTGAACGCAAAAGGAAATATTTCTGCAATGTTTGAAGAAAAATCATCAGTGTTTTTGAAGTACATATTGGAAAAATATAATTACTCCAGTCTGAAACTTTGACCCATATCTAATAATTCGGTGTCGCCCTATAGAAAAGTACGGGCGTGTCTACATTACCTGCTGTATCAATGGGCAGCGATTGATCCAGCGGAGGGCAATTTATTATGTCTAGTCTAGACATGATAAATTGACTACCGAGCGCTCTCCTGTCGACTCAGACCCTATGCAGAGTTTCTACTTTGCTGGAACAAGACACAATACTTGTCCCAACCATGATTAAAACATGAACTGTAGTATACATGTTCCCAGCCCCTGTTAAAGGCCTGGCTTGATATAGACAGGCTCTTGAATGACCAGGTGCAATACAGGGCATATTATGCATGCTTTGCTTATGCAGAAGATAGGCAGGTGCAGCAATTAAATGTCCAAATAAAGCCTAAGATTTACCATAAAAACAAGCTGAAATCTGAGAGAAGTATGTTAATGATGAAAATGCTACCAGGCCCTTGAGTATAATGGTGCTGCTGGAGGCTTCCATAAAATCAGGGCTTAGTGATGACAGTTATGATGCATGGTATTGAGAGAATGAGAAACGGCAGTCATTGAACTAAAATGGGCCTTTAAACTAATGGCAGCTACCTGAACAGTTTTGCAATAAAATAATTTCCATAGACTATTATTTTTCAAATTATACAACGGCCTCTTAGCTTTTTACGAATTGGAAAATACTCTGATTCTGTTGTAGTGCTTTCTACATTGCTTCTAAAGGTCAAACTGCCAATCTCGCTAGGTTTTAAGCCAATGTTTTTGGCGAGAAAAGAATGAACAGAAACTTTTCCAAATTAGTTCACTGATCATAATTCCACTTTCTTGAAATACCAGTTCCAAATATTCATGCCAGTACCAAAGCGGATTTCTAACCCGGAACACAATAGCTTCTTTTCATATTCCATCTCTAGTATCCAATATATTAATAGGGTGCTTCAGTGCAGTGGGCTAAGAGTTTTCTACTGCTCTACCCCACATAAGACGATCCTGAAGTTTCAGTCAAAAACCGCTTCATGTCTTTTCCCTTGAATGCCATAATTTCACTTACATTCCTGCAGCCTGGGAAGAGAGTCCGCAACACAACATCTGACCTGCCTCTTGCCACCTGGAGACATCCTCCCAGGTGGTCAGATGTATATGTCACTTCTTCCCTAGTGCCAAAGACATTCCCCAGGGGCACAGCCGCTCCTTGAGAAATGCCTCAGCCAGTTAGTTAAAAGGGCATCTCAAGACAGTCAGCCTAATAGATAATCCTTTCAAGCAATCCAGGGGATTTCTTGGTATCAAGCGGCAGGGTACCTACTCTATTTATATATTCCCATCAGTTGGTGTCATCGGCTGTGCTGAGTGATGCTTTGTGAAATGATTTGTAACGTGTCCCGTCAGAATTGACAATGCACTGAGAGTTGTGTCAGATCTCTAGTGGAGATTGCGATGACCATTGTGTTTAAGGTTACAGAAGTGTCTTCATTCTAACAACCCTTTGTCAGCTGGTCACCGCTTTCACTTCTTTTGCTAACCTTTTCAGGCTCTTGCTGAAATGTTTTTTGGGGGTGGTCGGGGTGTTTGCTTGTTATGGTTTTTGTTTGCTTCAAGTATTTTTGATTGTGAGGAGAATGGGGGAAAGGGACAAAGTACTCTTATTTTTTGGGTCGGGGAATTATATTAAAGAGCTCTACAGTTTGAAATACTTTGCATGTAGAGGGTTGAAATTCATCATGGAAGTAGTCATGTCTATCTTGGGTTCTTATGTATATATCACCACAGTATCTGAGCTCCTCACATTTGTTCATGCAGTTATGGTCACAACACCAGTATGGGATAGGGAGTGCAGTTATCCCCGTTTTACAGATGGGGCACTGAGACAGTGAAAAGCTAAAGGTACATCCATGCTGCAGTTGGGAGATGTAACTCCCAGCGTGGGCAGATGTTCACACGCTAGCTCCACTTGAACCACTGCTCTAAAAATAGCAGTGTGGCACTGGCAGCTCAGGCTAGCTCCCTATATACGTTTGTAGGAACTTGGATGGGGTTGTACTAGGGCAGCTAGCCCAAGCCGCTGCCCATGCCACTGCAACCACACTGCTATTGTTAGCACACTAATGCAAACACAGCTAGCACATGGACATCTGCCTAAGCTGAGAATTGTGCATCCCAGCTTCTATAGACGTATTCTAAGTGATATTCATGAGGTCACATAGGAAGTTTGTGACAGACTAGGGAGTTGAATCAGTATCACAAGTCCTGAACTAGCACCCTAACCCTTGGACTATCTTCCTTCAAGGAGAAGCGCATGTGAGTGCTCCAGGAAAACCTGCCTTTGGCTTGACCTAGTTGCGAGTTTTGCAAATATGCACTTTGCACATATGCAAGGAAGTTGGTATAATTGGCAACATTCCAAAGGCACGCTGTACGACGTGTACCTACCTAATCTTACCTGGTTATTGAAAACTTCCGAGGTGGTTCAAAGTATTGCCCCATTTGTTATTCCACTTCTCAACTTTCCTGGAGAAGGTGCTCTCATATGGACTTCCTGAGGTGAGAGATGGTATTCTGGTGATGTCTCAATACAGTATTATTGTAGCATGAAATTGCGGCAGGGGAGGGTACTGACTGTACATGTAGTGAGACCTTACAATCTAAATAGACAGATCAGACAATGGGTAGGAGAAGGAGAGTATTTTTAACCCAATTTCACTGATGGGGAACAGAGGAAGTGTGTGTGTGTGTGTGTGTGACTAGCCAGTGATTACACAGCAAGTCTGACAGAGCTGGGGAATTGAATCCATGTATCCTGGTACGATGCCTTAACCACAGACCATCATTTCTCTAGCCAGATAGCTTCAGATTTCTTTTAAAAAAAATCCCTAGGAAATTTCTGTAATCACCTCTAAAAGCACATGAAGGTTGTACCATGAAGCACTCATGTGAATGTCAGTCTGATGGATTAAGTGCCCCACATTCATCTGAAGCCCTAGTTATCTGAAGGCTTTAGTTGTTCTCTCAGATTTTTGAATAATGAGGGTAGTCATGTACTATACTATAGTTCTTTGATACCTTTGGCTCACCATTCACTTCCTTACCCTGTTTCTACCAAGAGCAGGCCTCTTACAGATAGTCCTCTATTGAAAAAAGCCTCCAGAGAGTGGTGGTTGTAACAATGATGTGGCTTAAACGATATTTTCACATTATTGTGGAGTGTGTTTGGGCCTGGAGATGAGAATGGGAAGAAGGGTCAAGTTAAATATAACCTGAATGTTTGAACAGATGGTTGACCTTTGTTATACTGAGAATAGTTTTAATTTTAGAATTTTGCAGGCGCTTGTAAATGTTTGATTTCTTGTACTTTGCAATCTGACTGTAAATATGCTGTAGAACAGGGGTTCTCAAACTTCTTTTGTTCAAGACCCCTTTTTGATGTGGCACATCCACTGCTGCCGGGTATGTCCGCTGAAAAGCCGCCGAATTGAACTCTTCCGGTTTCAGCGGCATTTTGGTGGACAAGCAGTGTTTCTCTGTATGTCCGCCAAAATGCCCCGAAAGTGGAAGAGTTCCACTCGATGGCTTTTCAGCAGATGTACTCCCACATTCGGAGCATCCGCTGAAATGCCGCCGAATGCAGTGGGAGCTCGCAACCCCCCTGGAATCGCCCCACGACCCCCGGTTTGAGAACCGCTGCTGTAGAACTTACTATTTTAACACAGCACTTCATGGAATCATCAGTTATCTTCATTGGTGCTTTGCACATTCTGCCTAAAATGCAGTATTTCAAAGAGCGTCTTTGAGATCTTGAATGAGCATCTCTGATTTCTGAAGTATCTGTACTTCTAGGTGCTAAATACCTGAAAGCTGAGTAAAGAGAAGGCTCTGGGGGATTTTTTTAGTCACATAGGGCAGTGATCTTCAAACTGGGGTGCGCGCACCCACAGGGGTGCGCGAGCCCACCCCTGGGAGTGTGAGAGACCCCGCTGCCGCCGCCAAGCCTGCCCGGGAGACCGCCGAAGTCCCAGGCGGGCTATTTTAGTCCCGCTGAAATGCCGCCACGGAAAGCGGAAGCTTCCACTTTCTGCAGTGGCATTTCAGCGGACATACCCTCCAGGGGCCACCAGACTTTTCCCTCAGCGGAAAGGGACCACGGGGGGAAAAGTCTGAAGATTCCTGACATAGGGAAAAGAGAATTTTTCTAACACTGCTAAAATTAGAGCATCTCTGCTGTTTGTTAATGCTTCAATCCTGAATTTTCTTGCATGTGTCCAGCCTGCTGAATCTCTGTGAAGCCTTATGAAATCCTTGGGGCTCCATGCAAACACAACAGTCTGCCCAGGTGCAAGGAGTCACAGCCTGGGCCTTAATTTATTCATTGTTGTTGACTGCTATAAGTGTTCGTAATGCTGTACAGAGAGGATAGAGATGTGGTCCTTGCCCCAAAAACCTTGCCTTCTAAGGGTCTGGTTCTTCAAACCTTACCACCCGAATAGGCCTATTGAAGTTTACTACCTTATGCGTAAGGGTTGCAGAATCAGACCCCAGGTTATATATTACATGACATAGAAAGATGACATAATAAGGTGTACATTTTTAACAGTGAGGGGAATTAACCATTAGAATAACTTATTTAGGGCTGAGGTGGAGTCTCTGCCAGAGTCTTTAAATCAAGGTTGGATACCTTTCTCAAAGATGTTCAGTAGCTCAAACAAAAGTTACGGGCCTGATACAGAAAGTTTTGGGTGAAGTTCTGTGGCCTGTATTATACAAAAGGTCAAACTAGGATGATCATAATGATCAACCAAAAATTAGAATAAAGAAAAAAAAATACTCAGCCTTTATTGATTCCTTCAAGTGGCTAGGCTTAACCCTAAAGTCAATTTGTTAATTATTTGTAGTACTCTTTTGGTCTGTGGACTGCTGAAATGAAATGTAACTGGATCAGATTCAAAATGAAGAGGCTTTTATCAAAGCCACACCGAGACATGCCATCTGCAGAACTACTTTTTTTTAATGTTCTGAAAATAAAAACTTGGTGCTTTGAGAATGTCTCCCTTCTCAATGTTAGTGATTTCTTTTAACTGTTCTTATTGCCTCACTCAAACAGCATTGCCCTTGAACAAACTTTTTTGAAAATATAATTAGTAATTTATTCAGTTAATTTTTGTAAGCGCCTCCCGCAACATTATTGCTCACTATGTTACATTAGTTTGTTTACACAGCAGTACCAGTACAAGGTCAGTTTGGAAACCCATTCAGAATACTGCTGCTTTTGGCCTTGTCTCCGTTATCACTCCTCCCTCCCCACTCAGTTTCTCCAGCATCATCTTTCCACCTGCCAAGTTTTCTGGTAGGTCCACAGGATCTATTGTCGCAATGCCAGGTAGAAAGTTAAGGTTACCTGATGTAAAATTCTGGAGACAAGAAAATGCATGGGATCCTGGTAGATGGTAAAGATTCTCACTCACATGTTCTAGGGCAGTGGTTCTCAACCCTGGGGACTGCTTGCATCCCAGTCAGCACACAGTTCTGGGCTATGTGACATCGTATCATATATATTGTGTGGAGGCTGCCCACATAACACATCGAGCGCTAAATATGTGGCCCACAGTGGTAAATAGTTTGAGAACCACTGCCTAAGGAAGCCAACCAGCCCCTAAGATACTATTTTAAAAGCCTCTTGTTCCCACACCTGTAGCAGTTGTCAATATTAGTGCTTACATCATCAGTATTTTCCCTTTGAAGAAGGCAGTCCAGTACGTAGAACTGGAGGTGCTTGAAACTTGAAACTTATATTCATGTTCCCCTGTTTATCCAAAGAGTCCGTGTTTTCCACATTCTTTGGCATATTGGAGGCAGATTGAAGAGGGTGAAATGAGGATTAGCTTGGCAGGGCTTCTTGTATCTGCAGCAAACTGTTAGCTTCCCCAGAGGAAAAATGACCCAAGTCCTTCTGCAGTAGGAAGGAGTGAGAAGAGAGGAATAAGCACCATGGACTTCAAAACAGCCAATTTTAACAGACTCTGAGAAATGGTAGGTAAGGTCCGTGGAAAGAAATTCTAAGGGGAGAAAAGAGTTCAGGAGAGCTGGCACTTTCTCAAGGAGATAGTGTTCAAAAGCACAATTGAAAACTATCCTGATGTTAAGGCAGAATAGTAGCACCATATTGGCCTCTTATCAGGTGCTCTTTAATGACCTAAAGATCAAAAGAGAATCCTGCAGAAACTGGAAAGTAGACCAAATGCTAAGAAGGAATACAAAAGCACAAGCCTGCAGGGATGAAATGAGAGAGGCTAAGATACACAAAGAGTTATACATAGCAAGGGACATAAAAGGGAATAAGAAGAGGTTCTCTGAATACGTTAGGAGAAAAAGCAAAGGATAGGTCTTCTGTTTAGCAGGGAAAGAGAGCTAATAACTGATGACCATCAAGAAGGCTAAGGTGTTTAATGACTATTTTGCTTAAGTCTTCACTTAAAAAAAATGTTAATGGTGACCAGATACTCAACACAATTAATATTAACAAGGGGAAAGGAACACAAGCCAAAATAGGGAAAGACAGGGTTAAAGAAAATGGGAATAAATTAGATGTATTCCAGTTGGTACGGTGTGATGAAATTAATCCAAGGGTATTTAAGGAATTAGCTGAAGGAATCTTGATACTATTAGCTGTTGTCTTTGAGAATCCATGGAGAATGGGTAAGGTCCTAGAGGAATGTAGAAGGGAAAACCTAGTACGCATCTTTGAACAGGGGAACAAAGAGGACCTGTGGAATTATAGACCAATCAGACTAATGTTGATACCTGGAAATAGACTAGAATAAATTATTAAGCAATCAATTTGTAAGCATAATAGGGTTATAAGGAGTAGACAGGATGAATTTTGTCAAATAAATCATATCACAGCAACCTAATCTCCTTTTTTGACAGGGTTACTGGCCTAATGGATGGGAGGAAAGCAGGAGAAATTATACATCTTTATTTTAATAAGGCTTTTGACACAGTTCCACATGACATTCTCATTAGTAAATGAGGGAAATGCAGTCTAGATGAATTTATTATAAGATAGAGGCACATTTGGTTGAAAGACCAAACTCAGAGTAGTTATCAAGCTTTGCTTTCAAATTGGAAGGGCATATCTAGTATGATTTTCAGGGGATCAGTCTTGGGTCTCGTACTAGTCAATATTTTCACTAATGATTTGGATAATGGAGTGAAGAGTGTGCTTATAAAATTTGCAGATGACACCAAGCTAGGAGGGGTGCAAGCACTTTGGAAGATAGGGTTAGAACTCAAAATGGAGAAATGGTCTCAGTTCAGTAAGATGGACATTCAATGAAGACAAGTGTAAAGTACTTCACTTAAGAAGGAAAAATCAAAGGCACAGCTACACAGTGGGGAAATAGCAAGGTGGTAGTACTGCTGCAAAGTATCTGGAGGTGATAGTGGATCGCAAATTGAATGAGTCAACAATGTGATGTGGTTACAAAAAAGGCTAGTATTCTGCAGTGTATTAAGAGTGCCATATATAAGCACAAGAGGTAATGGTCCCATTCTGCTCAGAACTGGTGAGGCTTCAGCTGGAGTGTTGTGTCCAGTTCTGTGTGCCACACTTTGGGAAAGATGTGAACACGTTGGAGAAAGTCCAGAGAACAACAAAAATAAAATAACCTGATCAATGAGGAAAAGTTTTCAAAACTAACTATGCCCAGTTTTTAAAAAGACTGAGGAGCACGTGATAAGTCTTCAGATATGTTAAGTGCTGTTATAAAGCAGATGGTGATTTGTTCTCTATGTCCACTTACAATAGGACAAGTAGTAATGGGCTCAATCTGCTGCAAGTGAGATAGAGGATAGGAAAACATTCGAACTATAAGGATAGTTAAGATCTGGAATAGAGCTCCACAGGAGGTTGTGGAATCCACCTCGCTGGACATTAAGAACAGGTTGGACAAACAGGGATGGTTTAGGATTGTTTGGTCCTGCCTCAGGGCAGGTGGATGACTTCTTGAGCTCCCTTACAGCCCTACATTTCTGTGATTCTGTAAGCTAGTTTTGTAAATTGGCTGAGCTGCTGAGCTAACAGTGGAAACTTCTCAGTAAACTACTTCTAGCAAGATTGGTCCATCAGGAAGGCTGTGGAGACTTGCACTTTTTTCTGTAAAAATGGTCTCTGTTGGGCTAAGTGTTTGCCCTGAAGTGAACCTGGCTTTTGTGTTTACCCTTTTCTAGGACTTTTCTTTCCTGTGATCAGTGAATCACTTGTTCAATTTGAACCTTTCTGGGAAACTGTTCGTTCACTTTTAATGTCCCAGTAGAGGAAAGAAAAGTGCTTCAGCAACATATGTGTTATTGCTGTTTGTTTGTAAAAATAGAAGTGGTACCAGAAGAAGTGGTCGGGGGCAAAGCTAAAATGGTTTTACTTATAATCATTACAGTATAAAACAGCACCAGTGATCTTTAGCAGTAATTGTTTTTTAGAGTGTATTAATGTTTCCTGTTTCATCCGTATAAGAGAAAGGGGGAACTGTAAGAGAGTTGTATAAGAAAAGGATGAACAGTTATGTATAATCTATAAAGTGGATTCCTTATACTCTCATGCTTTCCTTTTTTGCTCTGAAGCTTTCTCATTAGAGGCAGAAGCTGCTTCTGTAAATACTGTCTGTTCCTTTTTGCTTGGAGAAAGAGCTCTGATTTACAGTCTCAGAATTATTGCCTTGGTGATCAATAAACTTTAATCCATGTGAGATTTTTTCCCATTGAAGCTCTTTCTATAGTGGAGGTATGATGGAGTACACTAAGTGTAACTGAATCGGGAAGAGTTAAGTTTGGTTCGACTGACTTTGTCAATGCTCTTTGCAGAATTTTGCAATACTGACTCATCCCAAAATAATTATTTCTGTCAATAGGTGGGCATTTGTGTTTTTTATTAACCTTCTGAAAAAACTAGTAAAAATATAGCCACATGAACAATGCCAATGTTATAATTCTTTTAGCCCACTGCCTATTATAATACTGCTTACATCATCATCTGTTCAAAGATGAGACAGTTGACAAAAAAGATACTTGGAATTGTTGTAGTCCAGGGGTAGGCAACGTATGGCATGCGTGCCAAATATGGCAGGCAAGCTGATTTTCAGTGACACTCTCACTGCCCGGTTCCTGGTCACGGGTCTGGGTGGCACTGCATTTTAATTTAATTTTAAATAAAACTTCTTAAAAATGTTAAACTTATTTACTGTACATACAACAATAGTTTAGTTATATATTATAGACTTATAGAAAGAGACCTTCTAAGAACTTTAAAATGTATTGCTGGCACACAAAATTAGAGTGAATAAATGAAGACTCGGCACATCACTTCTGAAAGGTTCCGACCCCTGTTGTAGTCTTTTCTTCTGCCAGTCTAATTCTGTTCTTCATTGCTATGACTTTGTGTAGCACAGCAAAGTATTGACCTATGATGAAAATGGAGGTGCCTGGCAATCTACCTACATGTACATTCCCTTAAATTACCAGGTGGGTTGTTTTTTTAATTCCACTTTAGAAGTAGTCTTAGGTGTCTGTTCTACAGTCTGCCCTGATTCAGAAAAGCATTCAAGCTTTTGGTTAGTTTTAGCCGCATGTTTAACTTTGACTTCGCTTATACTCTGGTGAATAGGGATGCTTAAATGCTTTTGTTGAGTTGGGGCCATCGGGCTCTCATTGGTAAGTGATGGTAGGATGAAAGAAAAGGCCATACATAACCTGGGTGGTATTGATCAATGATCCTTCTGCTTTTTGGAATAACGTATAAAAAGAATGTACCTATTTTGGCCCTGAGTTTTCAGAAACAGCTTCCAATTTTGCCTTCATGCTCTTGGAGGAGAATTTTCCAGACTTCATCAACCAGCTGTCTGATTTTCAGACATAACTAGGTAGATGACTAAGCACTATAAAGTGCAACTGCTTGTGTGTGCAAAATTTGAGGCAGAATTGGAGGTCCTAATTTTTTAGAAGGCTCTGAACTTTTTTTTGTAAGCTTGTACATTCTGCATTTTGCAGAAATCAGTGCAGTACCATTTACAAAATTTTGTATATGTGTTTGACTCAGAAAAACACTCTCATCTGTGTTGATGGAATGGAAACTTCTATAGGCTGATGTCATAGTTCCTAGTAGTTGTCTACCTGTCTCTCTGTGCATAGATGTCTTCAAAACATTGCTTTGCAGGTTAGAGGTTAAGCCTGTGCTGTTCACTGCTTTGAGTAACGATGCTACATTAGACTATGGTCCTGAACACTTAGCACATGGATGGGCAAACTACAGCTCGCGGGTCACATCCGACCCGTGAGCTAATTTTGCCTGGCCCCCCCCCAAGCTCCTGGCTGGGGAGGCTACCCGTGGCCCCTCCCCCGCCTTCACCGCTCTCCCGGAGTTTCAGCGCCACATCCAGAAGCAGCCCTGGACAGCGCTACAGTGGCGTGTGTGTGTGTGTGTGTGTGTGTGTGTTTGAGAGAGAGAGCGCTCCTTCCGTGCGACCTGCCAGAGCTCGCAGCCCAACCACCTTACCACGCCATTCCCCATCCCCCGGAGCCTCTGCATGCTGTATCGAGGAGTGGTCCTGGACAGCACTGCAATGGCGTGGCTCCGGCAGGGCCTGAGCTGCCGCTGGGAGCAGCGTGGTAAGTGGGCGGTGCTGCCAGCTCCAATGAGCCAAGTGGCAGGAGCTGGCTCCCACCCTGCCCAGCCATGCCGCTGCAGCATTGTCCATGGCTACTCCTGGACGCAGCGCACTGAGGCTCCAGGAGAGTGGGGAGGCAGGGGTAAGCAGCATCGTGGCTGGGGGAGGTGAATAAGGGGCAGGGAGCCCGGGGAGCAGTCAGGGGACAGGGAGCATGGGGGTTTGTATGGGGCAGAGGCTCTGGGTGGGTAGTCAGGGGACATGGGACAGAGGGGTTGGATAAGGTGGGGGAGTGGATAGGGGTCGGGACAGGGAGCAGGGTGGTTGGGGATGGTTTCAGGAGGAGGCGTTCAGGGGACAAGGAGCAGGATGGGTTGGGTATTCTGAGGGGGGAGTCAAGGGCAGGAAGTGGGTGGGGGTCAGATAGAGGGCGGGGCCTTCCCTACCCGGCCCTCCATACAATTTTGAAACCCTGATATGGCCCTCGGGCCAAAAAGTTTGCCAACCCCTGGCTTGGCACATGAGTAGGACCATTCTGATCATTGGGACTACTCACATGTGTAAGGTTATTCATGTTTGCAGGATTGGTGCTCAATAGGTGTTTTAAAAAATCAGTTTACTTTTGGTTACAGTTATTCCAGCAATATCTCATTTCTTTTTTTGTTTTGTTTTTCTTGTAAGTCGCACAATGATCACTTTGGTTTGCTGCCTTGTGTTTTGGGAATTCTTCTGTAATGCAGACATTAACTTCAGCTAACAATAAACCGCAGACATGGAGCCAATTACTACATATATAGTTGAATAGAAGCTTGACATATCCACAGATCCGATCATGCCCACGCTATACCAACTGGTAAAGCTCATTAGAAAGAAATTGGTATAAGTCTAACTCCAGCACCTTGCCTATGATATTTTCTTTCCCCCCTAAGCAACATCATGTTTTTAGTAACTTGTGGAGGAAGAGGAGGCTTAAAGGTCAGACTTTTCCTATTTTATATATATTTAAAGTCCAAAGAAACCTTAAACCCAGCTGCTAACTTGGCTAAAAGAAGAGTTATTTTAAGTTGTATTGGGTTGGTTGAATAAATATTGCAAGCTGCTGTCATGCAGGAGGCCTAGGTCCAAAAGTAAACTCTAGCACTTTCTGTGCTACACAGGGAGTCATTACAGTAAAACTTTCTCCTGGTCCCAATACATTTTCAGTCAAAAAGCTGCTCTCGTGCAGACAGGGCGCTAGTGGCTAGCCACATTTTTACAACCACTGTAGTTGCACCTTCTGAAATGAGTTTTATTGAAATGGTAAAGAGCAGGTCTGGCTACAAGAGCCTGATCTGCACTGCAGCTCTCACTTAAAATTTAGCTGAACCAGTGGCAATTTTTGTGTCAAGACTTTAGGGATTGAGGATCAATGTATTAAAGGAGGAATGGGGCCCATGGCAGTCCTGCTTGAAATTACAGCTAGTCCCAGTTTCTTATCAAAGGTTGAACAATAAAACTCTTGAAATATTACAGATGGCAGTTTTCTTTGGGGCCCTCTGAAACTCTTCCATATCTTGTAGTTTCTTTCTGAAGACATGATGGTTGTCCGTCATCACTGTTCTTCTAATATCAAAGCTGATGACTTCTTATAGGGGTCACCATAAGTGATAAACTAAATGTCAAGCTGCAATTTTATCTGTGTCCAGAACATCTGGATTGTAAATATAAAATATAACCACATGTAAAGTGCTATATAAAAATGATGGATAACTATAAAATAATAGATATGGTATTTACTTTCTTGTAATGTAATAAGTAAGTTTACTATATTGGGCTAGGTTTGCATCCTTACCAGTTAACTGAAGCTTCAAAAAGCTGAATGTAAGCGTACAGTCTTATTTACTTTGCTTTATTTACTGGTCACATACAGCTAACTGTACTCTGAAATTTTGGCTGTGGGTGTTGCTCGAATAGTGTTTTTTGCAACTGCAATAAAGATTTGAATAATAAATCTACGTTGGGTGCATGCTCTGGCCAATATTGCTGAGGTGAGGGTTAGCTTATTTTATTTTTAGCCTTTTATTTTTAGCTTTTTATTTTAAAAGGCTAAAAGTGAACAGACCTCTGTCAGCACCGTGTATGGGCGCTTTTCCCTTTATTGGAGTTGTTGCCACACTGAGAGTGCTATTCATGCTGCCCTCTCACCTCTGGATCAGATGGGGGCATTGTGCTATTCTCATCTTTAGGATGTTTATTATAAATATCTAACAACATATAAAATTTAAGGAAAGAACAGAGGAAGGATAGCCTAGGTTAAGGCACTGGGCTGTGAATTAGGTGATCTTAGTTCAGTTTGTATCTCTGCAAGATGCTTGCCGTGTCACCTGGGGCAAATCAATGCATGTATTGGGGTATCTGATTTTTTCCATCTGTAAAATGGTGTTGGTAATTCTTCCCTACCTTCCGAGGAGGAGAAGGGTAGGAGTATCCATGAATGTATGTGAGATGCTCTGATGCAATGATAAGGAGCAAAACAGAATATCCTATACAAAGAAGCTGCATTCACTTGGAGCATACATACTTTATATGTATACTACTTTATATGTAGGTGTGTAGCCTACATATAAAGTGGTTGAGATGGTCATTGGTTGCATCTTGGTAATATTATGTTGACATGCTTCCCTCCCCCCTGAACATATTAATTATGGCTAATTACTCTGCACACTTTCCTCTGTACATCAGCTAGTTTTGAGAGACAGATGGCAAAGGTGGGTCTTTGGAAGGAATTCTAACAGAATATTGACCTTGTGGATTAGTCGACAAGGAAGAAAGTATTTGAGGTCTGAGAAGCTGATTCATGTAAAGATTAATCAATATTCATATACCCCTCTGTATGAAAGAAGGGGGAAGAGGCTCAGAAAAATGATCTGGTGGTTAGTGCTTTAGCCTGAGACTCGAGACCCAGGTTAAATACCTTGTTCTGCCATAGGCTTCCTGTGTGATTGTAGGTAAGTCACTTTAGCCCAGAACCTGAAGGATATTTAGGCTCCTAATTTCCCCTGAAGTCTTTGAGGATCTGGGTCTTAATGTGTCTCTCTGCTTGAGTTTCCCATCTGTAAAATGGAGCTAAGTACCTGAGATCGATAGATAAGTTAGAAGTAAGATAGAAGAGACAGGCTCATGGAAAGGAAGGGAAGTGTGGTGCGGAAGGAGCATGTGAGGTGGGGAAAGAATACCAAGTGAGTGTACGCTCTGGACTTGCAACAAACGGTGTTCATAAAGGGCTTTCATGGCATTAAAGCGAATTACAGCATCTCCTAGGGCTGGGAGAAGAAGTTGAGTTTGTTACTTCTACAGCAACATGTTACTTTATTCTCCATTAAAAAGGTAGATGATATATCAGATTTCCTGTGAGTTTTCTTATAGTTTTAGCCTGCAACTAGATTGTAAATGTGTGCTGGATATTTACATTTCTGAAAGCAGACTAGTGCTGTCTTCCCAGCCCGCATCCAAGTTAATTTGCAGGGCTCCGAGATGTAAGTTATTCTCTTCCCTTTTATAAATTCACTGAAATGCTTAATTTCCTCTAGTCTCTTTCTGGCTCACTCTAACACGCAAGCATTCACTTTACCTTTCCTCCTGCAGTTAATCTTTTCTGACCTGTATTATCCTCTTGTGCAGAACAAACATGGAGGAGGGAGTAGAGATGTGTTTACAGAAGCAGCCATCCACCTATTATTCTTGTTGACTGGACAGTTCTTAAAGGGCAGACTTCTTTCATGCTATCTAGAGGAGTCCATCTAGGAAAGGGCTGCGCACATGAAATTGTTGGCAAAGCAGCCTATGACCAGCTCACTTGGTTTGTTGAAGCTTATTACATTTTTCTGTTTACTTTTAACTATTTAATGATGACCATTTTAATCTGGCTCAGTACGTGTGCCGAACAAAAACGTTAAGCTATTGGTTCATCTCTCCTGCAGGTAGATAAGGGTATTTATGAGGGGAGCATCGTAATTTTCCTTAGCAACATTTTGGCCTTCAGTGAATTGACTGAGTTCACAGATTGTGTTCTAATCATTTATTTAATGACATTTTAAACTACTTGCTCCTTTGTAATCAGCTGCTGCCTAGTGTTCCTGGATACTAATCCAAACAGTCTATATTAACTGTCCTTGGGATGTAGTAAGCACTAAATCAGTGGAGGCAACACACCAATGTGTGAGGCAGTAAGCAGGATCCTTTTCTTCACCTGTGTTTTTTCCAGAACATGTTATGCTATAGCTGCTCTACTGTCACAGTGACTAAAACACTCATGAGGCCAGCTTCATAGGCTTTCACAGGAAATACATATAAGATGGATCTTTGCCCTGACAAGCTTTCAGTCTGAACCCCTGATCCTACAAATGTGGGCACATACAGTGAAGTGCATGTTTCTAAACCGTCCTCATTCATCATGAATTATCATGTTACTACTTCACCATGACTACTCAGGCATGTAAAGCTCTGCGCATCCATAAGCATTTATGGGATTGTGGCCTAAGTGTTTCACGTCATATACAAGAGTTATCACCTACATCAGGCAGAAAGGGGTGAATCAGGATGTTATAGAATTTTGATTATAAAAGCAAGTCTTGATGGTCCCATTGTTCAGGGTTTTTTATAAGTATAAACACATGTTTTGCAGGTGATGTCACCGGTGAGTGAGTTTTTAGGAATGTTTGTCAGGCAGAATGGGCAATTAGCTTTCGAAAGGTGTTCCAAGCATAAGGTGCAGCATGAAAGATGATGTGGTGACGTTCATGAGGGAAAGTGTAGCGAGGTTGAGACTCGCTGGCGTGGTGCCTCCTGTTGGTCATCCTGGGAATTCTCTCTCCAGCACTCAGAGCACCTTCTACAGACTGGTGTCTTGCCTGCTGCTGGCCCCCATGTCCCTCCCAGACCCTGGTGCCTCTCTACCTTGGGGTGCTGCCCACCCCAGTACCCCCACACTCTGGATCTCCCCTCCCCAGGGAACCCCGAAACCTCTAAACCCATCTTACCTCAGTGGCTACTGCCAGTCATATAGTTCCTGCTCACTGGGGCAGACTGTAGTCTGTCATGGCCACTCATCATTGGCAAGGGATTAGGACCAGCTGCCTCTGCCTAATTCCAGGTTGCACCTTTGCATCCCCAGTACCAGTGTAGGCCTTCACCGAGACCTGCAGCCTGGGGGTTTACCAGGCTGGAGCTCCCCAGCCCTATTCCCCAGCCCTGCTCTGCTTCAGGTACCTTGCTCTCAGGCAGCCAGGTCCTTCTCCCTCCAGAGCTGGAGAGGGATTCTCCAGCTTCTGGCCCACAGCCCTCTTATAGGTCCAGCTGCCTCCTGACCGGGGCATGGCCCCAGCTGTGACTGCTTCCCCAATCAGCCTTTTCCAGCCTAAGCCATCTCCAGGGCTGCTTTTAACCTCCTGTTCTGCCAGAGTGGGGCAGCTACCCCCTACAGAAAGCAATGAGGTGTTGAGGCTAGTTGTGTTGGAAGGAGAATAAAGAGGAGAGGAGATAGAGACAGAAGGAAGGGATGTCTGATGTAGGGTCTTGAAAACTAGAACTAGAAGTTGGAACATCATGTACAGCAGAATGAGAGGCCAGTAAAGTGATGCAAAGACCGACTGGACATACTAGGAAGCAATGGGCAGATTATTTTGGCAACAGCATTTAAGTCAATATTGATTCTGAAAAAACCAGTCAGGCGTTAATAATATAACTGCAAGATAAATAATTTAACTGTTTAGTTCCCTCTGGAGTTCATCACAGTCTTTGCTAGTCTTGATTAACCAAATAATTTTTTGTGTTCTGCATTTGTTGGTCATCCTTCCTCTTATAGAAAATTTAAAAATTATTATACACTGAACAATTCAGAAGTATTACATTAAAGATGCATAAAATGATGTGCAGTTGTTGCAACAATTCCCCTCTTCCATAAATAGAAGTCGATCTACTAACAACTGTAGCTGGTTTGGGCTACTAGCAAATCCTATTAGGTCAGAAATGTCTTTAATACAATATATAAAACTTTCGTTCAAAGGATTCTCTTTATAGCTACATTAGAGTACTCTGTGTGCGCAGGCACACACACTATCAAAGATCTTGGAAGATTTGCACTCTCTTTACCTGTTCAGCAATTCAGAAACCAGAACACTCTGATAGCCTGTAACTCAGCAAGTCAGATTTTTAAAACCAAAAATAGAAAAATTCTAGGCTACTATTGGGCTGAGTCTGGTGACTTCCTGCTTGACTCGGTTTTATTGTTACCTTGTCCTCGTCCATAAATCCTTTCTAGAGCAGGGACTGGCTTGTTTATACCTGGATCTCTGAACCTTGTTTGGGTTGCTGGACACCACAGTCATACAGAATTAATAAATATCTGGGTACACAGCATGCCCTTTGGCCACTATGAATATTCCAGTAGAAAGCGAGAAATGGAGCATTTCACTGCTGTCTCACTGGGCTTTTCCAGGTTCTTCATTTGGGCAGGAAAACGAAACTGCTCCTGCTCAATCTCCACCCCCTCAATGTTTTTCATTTCCTGCCCAGCAGTAGCAGTGAACATTGGCTCCTCCTCGCGATGTGACAGCAATATGAAGTATGGGGTGTGAAAGAAGAGAAAACTCAGGAGGAATCTGGGGGAAGCAGCCAATCAGGCTGTACGAGCTGTCAGTGGGAGGAGCACATTCAATATTACAGTTCTGAATTATTGGATTGATCCTTTAAGCCCCCCCTGGAATTCCACTAGTCTCAGTGGGAGATCTGTATGTGGTATGTCAAGAAGAAAGGAAGATGTCGCAATGGTTAGAGTGCTAGCCTACAACTTGGCAACCAAATTTCAATTCGCTGCTAGCCACAGGGTTCCTCTGACCTTGAGCAAATCACTTGGTCTCTCTGTGCCTCAATTCCTCATCTGTAAAACGGAGATAATAGCACTTCTTACTTCACAGGGACATTGTGAGAAGAAAGCGCTCCAATACCATGTCAATACGGAGCAGTCTTAGTACCTAAGGTAGGTAGGTTGATTTGTAACCATAATTCAAAACATCCAAACATTCCTTTAATGGGAGTAGATGCAATACTAGTCTTCATCCTCTTCCTAGCCTCCCTCACGGAACCCTACATTTTGGGTGTCAGTGTATTCATTATGATTAAGCTGGGAAATACCTCCTACATGTGGTGATACTTCAAATGTTTGCTTTTAAGTGTAACCATCCTTACTTTGTAAACAATGCTAAAAAACAGAGTGGTTAGGAGTTATTTGAATGAGGTGGGGGGATCTAGAAAAAGGGCAGGGGGACAAGAAAAACAGATTGTGTAAAATTGTTACAAGTATAAAGGCATCATTCCATATGATATTACTAGGGCTCCGTGTCTGTCATGAAAGTCGCGGAAGTTACAAATTCTGTGACTTCTGCAGAGGCCTGTGTGGCTAACCCCAGGGCTTCTCAAGCAGCTGATCCTAGAGACTTCTGCAGTGGCCAGTGCGGCTGGCCCCGGGGACTACCTGGAGTAGCCGCTGCTCGGCAGCCCCAGAAGCTGGAGCCACTGGCCCTAGCTCCCCCTCAACAGTAGCCCCTGAGCAGTGGCTCAGAAGCACACCCAGGGCAGAGCCAGTGGTGCTGTTCTCCCCCGCCCCCTCACCCAGCAACAGCCCCACAGGCTACCTCCTCCAACAGCAGCACTGCCCCCCTTTCCCCCAAGATTTAGTCAGGGTTATTTATAGTATGTCATGGAGAGGTCACAGGCTGTGAAATTCTGTTTATTGCCTGTGACCTGCTCATGACTTTTACTAAAAACGTTCATGACTAAATCATAGTCTTGGATATTATGTATGTCTGACTAGTGCACCCTGAAGATGGGGAAAGAGTATGAATATCATTGTTTTATAAACTTAGAATAAGATGCTCCAATTGCCTTCTTTTTAATAGAATCACAGTTTTACCCCTTTCATTGGGTGCTTTCATCAGAGACAAGACACATTTCTTGTCTTTGGTCTTCTGCTCTGGAAGTTGTTGGAAAAATGTATTTGTTGGTTGTAGGGTTTAAGAGTTTGAAGAGAGTTATATTCAGTGATACGCTTCTCAGTCTGGCATTTCCTTGACTGTTGCAGTTTATTCTGTGATCACTTTTTACCTTATTTTCGTGGATGCAAATTAGTTACATTTGTAGCTCACAAATGGAGACATTAACACACACACACACTCATTATATTTATATATAAAATATTCAGAAACACAGAATTTTTCATTAGTTAATCCGAGGAAATGTGTTCGTACACAAGCAAGTGGGGAATGCAGTGTGAAGTGACCAAACATTCTGTGGTTTATTTTAGAATATTGCAGGGAGGGTACTTTATGTTGAGCCTAAAGTAGAAGATTCTAAAGAAAAAGTGATGTATTTATCGTCCCTTTAGGAGAGCATACTTGTGAATCCCTTCTGGTGCACCTTGGCTAATGAAGACTTGGTTACACTGGCACTTTATAGCGCTATAAAGCCCCCACGAGCGCTATAACCTACTCCCCGTCCACACTGGCAAGGCACGTAGAGCGCTATAACCGTGGAGTTATAGCGCTATTATAAATCCACCTCCTCATGGGGAATAAGGGCTGTAGCGCAGCTGCTGTAGCGCTACAGCAAGAATGTGGACACCCACTGCGCTACAAGTAATCTCTGGAGATGCCTAAAGCCATTTAAGGCAATTGACGTCTCTTCCCTTTGTTTTGAACTCGGCTGGAGGAATGCGGAAGTACCTCTTTAGAGTTTCTCTTTTAACTCGGCAGATAAGCAATGCAAATGTTTAAGGAGGGAGCCTGTGTGAAAACAAAGCCTTCTGTGAACGGAGGCTCGCTGACAGGCTTTCAAAAGAACGGAAAAACCACTGTCTCTCTCCCTCCGCATACACACAATGCGTCCCCCCTCACTCCCCTCGTTTAAAAAGCACGTTGCACCCAGCTGAATGCTGGGATACCTGCCCTAATGCGCTGCTCTTAATGCCGCATTAAGTGCCCCAAATGTGGCCATGCTATACCGCAGGAGCATCTGAGTGTGGACATACAATAGCGCTATACATATTCCTGTATAAGGGGACCGCTATAACCAATAGCGCTATAATCTTGTAAGTGTAACCATACCCTTAGTCTGAGGAAGTAAATCACTTGGGTAAACACAAACTGTGTCTGTCTATTGTAGCTGGCCAGTAAATCTCCATGCAAGTTTCATGTTTTCTCATAAACACCACCCCCATGCACATGAGATTAACAGGAGCATTCCACAAGAAGTGGCTCTTACCTAGTCAGAAGGTAAACTGGCAATCTTCCTCAGGAGTCCATTTTGGGCACATGCTGGATGCATAGAAATGGCTTGTCCATAACCACGTCAAGCCTCGGGTAGGCTGGCATTAGAATGCAGATCTTCTTGTTAGTGCAAATTCATGCTCCTATTTTTAGATCATACTTTGGCATTTTGTTAGCGGACTAATGGAATGTTGAAGAATTGCTTCAATGTTTGTTTTAAAGCAGCAAAACCGTATTGGAGCAGAAAGTCTCATTCTCTCGATACTTCTAAAATATGATTGAAAGCCAAGATTTTAAAGATTCTTAAACTAGTTTGCCCAGAGCCCCTCTGTCCCAAGAGGAATCCAAGCTAATGCCTTTGCACTGGGGCCAGTCCCCTGTGGGATGCTGCTGCAAATTGGAAACAACTGTGTCAATAAAGTACTAATATTCTGTACTATTACTGAATTACATTCAGCTACTTAATTTATAAGAATAATTTATGTTATAATTTGTTTCCTTCTGATTTTCATCAGGAACCATCTGTCAATTTACAGAGTCTTGATTAGCTGACAAGTACCATTTTATTATATTTTGATCTCTGAAATAAATGAAGCTGGAAGATGTTTCCCTCCTCTCCTTCCCATGTGACATAAACCAGGGTGGGAACTGATCACTTCCATTTTTAGCTCCTAGCCTGTTACAAATTGCCTTGATATTTTTCCAAATATGCTTCAGGTTGGCTAAGTTAGTGGAAGGAGAGATGCTTCTGTTGAGATTGTGGATTAGTTTCAAGTCCTACATAACCTTCTGGGAGCACTGGAAAGAAGGATCCATTGTCATGACATGTGCTTCTTTTGAGAGCTCTCCTGCGTTCACTGGGCCTGCAGGTGTCTGTGAAGCCTTCGGGAGGGAAGCAAGTTGGTTAAGTGGGTAGTGCCTTGTATGCTGGCATCCCTTCCAGCTAATGGAGATGTGAATTCCAGGTGGTGTGAATCATGATCAGACTAAATAGCAAGCAGAGCTGGAAACTGGATCACTGCTTAAGATTCTGGTTTCATAAGGAGAGAAGCAGATTACTCTGTTATAGGCAGCAATCCCCCAGACTACAGTAGTAGGCAAAGCAGCAAATTAAGCCTGAAGATTGTATCAACAGGCTTTCCCTTCTAGGGATTCAGACACTTGCCATGCTCAAGAGGAAAATAATTTCCTAACCAAAGAAACGACTGAGAGAGTACTTCCCATACTCCTTAACTAGAACCTGTGTATGCCTTTGTGAACAGCTTTGTTTGATGTGTAAATACTGGAATTATTAATGCTATGGGAAACCACCAAACACTAATTTAACCATAAATTCCCTAAAGGCGAAATTATATTTATACAGTTGCTCTAAACCTGCCTAAGAGACCTAACTAATAATGAATTTTTAACCATAATGTAGATTGGTCAAGTTGTATTTTAACATATAATGGCTGGTCAAGGTGAGCCCTGGGCTCCTTCTAAGGCTACAATGCATCCAGCTACTATATTCTTTTAAATACAGCTTACCCTATTTACATTATGATTTTAAAGTGTGTTAGCTAACCTGTTTTAAAAACATATCTTTTATTCTAGTGTGGATAGAGTAGGACTTTTATCCTGGATAACCAGCTACTTCAGCTTCCAGCTATCTCAGTCTCTACAGGTTCTTATATTGACGTCCGTCGCCATACTGCTGGAGACAGGGTTTCCGTGTCTCTAAAAGATATACATCAGCAGTCTTATCTTGCACAGTTCCATAATGACACTGCTAAATTTATTCTTTGAAAAACAAAAACCAGTAGCTAGATACCAAAAAATCAATGTGGATGCTATTTTAGGGTTGCAGATGTTAAGACGTCAGGATTGTCTTGTCGTGGCATTTTTATTTAAGATTCTCGTAGCAACGCTAACTTGTCCACATTGCCGAAGTAGTATATGTATTATCTTAGTTATTAATGCATACCTTTAATTAAGTTGAAAGTGCATAGCCACTAAAGAGAAGGGGGAAGGATACTGTAAGGCTGGCTGTTACAGAACTTTACAGCATTTGCAACAATCTGCTGTAAAGATAGTATCATGATTAATTAGACTTACAGTTCCTAGGTTGTCTGAAATGTTTGTGCTGGTTCTAATAATGTCTCCATAAATGACCTCTTTTGACACTTATTTTCAGTTTAAACAGAATATAGTACAGTTTGGATTGCTGCTGAAAGGATTTATTTTACTTGTGCTCACTTCAGCAAGTGTCTGAAAGGGGAATATTTAAGTCTGTCCCATACATATCCTGAACATGTAGTTGTTATGCAAATTCTGCCAACCAATTGACACATCGAATAAACTTCTTTGCCACTTAAACATTTCCTATTTTAGTGCAAAAATCTTACTGCATTCGGAGTAAAGAAATGCCAAAATTCAAACCAATAAACTTTAAGGAAGTCTTCGGCAGTTGGCACTGAGCTACCTTGGGACTTCCCTTTGTTTTAAGTTTCAAAAGTCATACCAGAGGTTCCCACGAAGGCAACACACCCACATTCATCCAGCAAGTCATGCAGCTGACTCCTGAGTTTGTCTAGGAGCAACAGATTGGTACAGTGTCCAAAATCTGACCTTTTCTTTCTGTCCACACATCTAAAAATGTGTCTTGAGCACTCCACTTCCATCTTGATTATTGCAGCCATCTTCTTTGATGCACATCACCTTGTCCTGATCCATTGAAAATGTGGCTGTTAGGATCATTTTCTGTTTCTTGTTACTCTGACCCCACAGCCACCTCCTCTCTCTTTGGAAGTCTTCGTTGTTTCACCCTATCAAGTTCAGCTTCTTGCGCTCGCCTTCAGAGCCCAAGACAGTTCTACCCCTTCCTACTCGTCCTGTCTTGTCTCTTACTTGACACGTACCATGTCTACACTACCAGACAGATCGGCAGGTAGAGATCAGTCTTTCAGGGATCGATTTATCACATGTCGTCTAGACGCAATAAATCGATCCCCGAGTGCGCTCTTGTCAACTCCGGAACTCCTCCGTGGTGAAAGGCGCAGGCGGAGTCGACGGGGGAGCAGCAGCAGTCGACTCAGCGCCATGAAGACAGTTGACCTGAATAAATCAAGTTGACCTGAATACTTCGACTTCAGCTAAGCTATTGGCATAGCTGAAGTTGCATATGTAGGTCGATTCCTCTCCCTCCCTCCCCCACCACTAGTATAAACCAAGGCATAGAGTCTGGGACTCATTGTCCCATTCAGTGATTCCCACCAAAAATTTAGCAAAGTTCCAAAAAAAAATTGGTCATTTTTATGGATAACGAGAATATCCAGAGGTATAATTAATGATGGTTCAAATTTTGGATGGCAGATTAAAGATCTCTCTTTTAGAGATCAGAATGAGACCTAATAGTGTAAAGGGCAGATTATTCCCCATCAGCCTACCATGGGGATCTTAGGCTATCTTCCAAAGCAACTGGTTCTGGCCAGTGTCAGAGACAGGATACTGAACTAGTTGGACCTGAGATCTGATCTAGTATGGCAATTCCTGTGTTCTATGCTCCCTGCCTTCTGTCCTGCAATTGATGCCAGCCTGTTGGGTCTACCTTTTTGGGAGCTTGTCCCACAGTCTTCTGTGCTTGTCACGTTATTAAAATTATCTGGGATCATATAGATCATTGGTGCAACCAAGGTTCTGTAGGGGCACCAAATATTAGGTAAAGGGGGTCATATAAGGTGTCTACGACTAGGTTATGATCTGCTGATTATGATTATGCTATCTGTATGTGTGTATCGTTTTTGTAGTTGAAGTTATGGATATTGGCTCTATACTGTCTGTCTTTCCAAATATTGTGCTATGCTGTTGGGGACATTCCAGAGCCCTTGGTGTTAAGTGTTGCTTGCCGTGCTTGATGGCCCATTAAGGACTATCAGCTATACAATGGACCCATTAAGGGAAGGCAGACACATCCTGTGTCTTAGCAAGGAGGGCAGGAATTGCCCAAGTGACTCAGACTCCATTTTTGCCGTAAGTTTCCACAGCGAAGGACAAAGAACATTCCTGTACCTGGAAAGGATATAAAAGGGTGGTACCCCATCCCCATCTTGTCTTCAGTCTGTCATTCTTACTCTGGAGGAATTCTGGCCAAAGGATTGATGACCCATCCATGTTGTGGATGTATTCCAGAGGCTTTGATTAGAACTTGCAGTTTATTCTACAGCTGATGCAAGCCTGAACCGAAAGATTTGCCTTTACTGCATGTAATTGATTTCCTTTAACCATTTCTTACCCTCACCTATATCTTTTTCCTTATATAATAAACCTTTAGATTTTAGATTCTAAAGAATTGGCTACAGCGTGATTTGTGGATAAGATCTGATTTGTATATTGACCTGGGTCTGGGGCCTGATTCTTTGGAATTGGGGACAACTGTTTTCTTTATTTGGGGTATTGGTTTTCATAGCCATTTGTCCTCAGGACAGGTGGCTGCTGATGGTGATACTGGAAAACTGGAGTGTCTAAGGGAATTGCTTGTGTGACTTGTGGCTAGCTGGTGGGAGCGAAACCAAAGTCTTTTCTGTTCGGCTGGTTTGGTTTTGCCTTTAGGGCAGAGAAACCCCAGTTTTGGGCTGTAACTGCCCCCTTTGGAGCAATTTGTCCTGACTCGACACTCTCAGCTGGTCCCACCAAGAACAGCACCGTCACAGTGCTTTTTCCCATGCTGTCCTTTATACATGGAACATCCTCCTTGAATTAATCCTTAAGGCATCTACGTTTTCTTTTCCAAATCCCTCCATAAGATCCACATCTGACACATGCAACAACTCTGCAGATGTTTGGTCATGCATCGGTGGGAACAGCTGATCTTTGTGCTTAAAAAAAAAAAAAAAAAAAAAAAAAAGTACCTTCAGGAACCTTCTTTAGATAGTCATACAATCTAATTATTATTAATCTCTTCCCTTCTTCTTTTGTCTTGTCTCTAGTTAGGTTGTAAACCAGGGGTCAGCAACCTATGGCACTCATTCCAAAAGTAGCAAGCAAACCAATATTTAATGGCACGCTGTGGGTCCCAACTGCCAGCCCCACTCACCCCCACTGCCAGCCTGAGTGTACGGAACCCCAGACCAGCAGTGGGCTGAGCGGGCCGGCAGCTGGAACCCCAGGCCGGCTTCTGGCCCTGCTCAGCCCACTGCCAGCCAGGGGTTCCAGCAGCCAGCCTGGGGCTCTGCTCCTGGCCTGAGCCCAGCACTCTTCAGCTGCCCCTTCTCTGGCCCACATTGGGAAAACTCAGCAAGGAAAAACAAAGGCAGGGATTACACTAAACTGATAATATCTGCATTTTAATTTTATTTTAAATGAAGCTTCTTAAATATTTTAAAAACCTTATTTACTTTAAATACAATAATAGTTTAGTTATATATTATAAACACATAGAAAGAGACCTTCTAAAAATGTTAAAATGTATTATTGGCACATGAAAACTTAAATTACAGTGAACTTGGCACACTACTTCTGAAAGGTTTGCTGACCCCTGCTGTAAGCTATTTAGGCCCAGGACTGTCTGTTGTTCTTTGTGTACAGCACCTTGTACAATAGATAATCAGATCCTGACTGAGGCCTCCAAGCACTTCCTCCATATAAACAAGACTCCCTCTTCTTGTTCCTCTACAGAACGTTTGAGTGTGGTATAACTCTAACATCCATGGGGGAGAGGATACATCATCAGTCCAACCTAGTGCCACCATTCAGGCTCAGTATAATAAAACAATCTGCAGTGCTCTAACTGAATGTAAAACTTAATTCTATTTAGCATATGTGGGAATCTTTTTTTCAGTGGGGGAGATGGAGGAATCCTGAGGTGAAGCCTTAAAGCAGCCACTGTGTTTGCTAAATACATACACTAGTGCATTTCCCTTTCATCCCTTCTCTTTAAGGCTAGCCCTGTTTTTTGTGCAGTTCATGCTACAGCAGATGCAAATGGCTCAGCTGTAAGAAGCAGCAGCTGCTTTATTATTATTATTTTCAGTGTAGCCTACTTTTTCTGGAGGGAAGCCAGGTGACATATTTTCACAACACTACATCAAGTAATGATCTATGCGTCTCATACCTTTGCTTGAGAGGATCATTTTTCATCAATGCAGGGATCTTGAGAGGCTTTTTACCAGTGCTTGGTGTAGGGTTCCCCCCCGCCACACATACACAATTCTTAAGATGTTGGAAGAGCTTTAAGTATAAAAAGCAGTATTAGTTGGGGGAATGGGTGTGTGAGTGAATGAGTGGGTTTGTGTGTAGTTTTGTTTTTACTTTTCAAAGATCTAAAATTAAACTCTTTGCTATCTCCAGCTCTTGCCTCCACTTCCTGGAGCAGAGACACAGCAGGCAGCCTCTCAGCTAGATCGTGAGGACACTGTCATAACTAGGGGAGCTTTCCGCCTGCCTCCCATCCAGCTCCAGCTGATAGTAGGGTTTGAGTGGAGCTGGCTGCAACATGCTTCCAGTTGCTCCCCTAATGTGACCATCTCTCTAACTTTATCTCCATGCCCAGGGGAGAGAAGTGACTTTTTCTCTCTGCCCACCTGGCTTGGGGTGCCCCAGCAGGAATATGAGAAATAGTGATTGTATCTGCCTCTAAACAAGCGGTTGGCAACGTCGGCACGTGGGACTGCAGGGTAAGTACCCTTAGTGGGCCCTGCTGCTTTATTTACCTGCTGGCTCCCCCCGCGCCACTTCCTGCGGCCCTCATTGGACCGGGACGGCAAACAGTAGCCAGTGGGAGCCGTGGGAAGCGGTGCACAGCAAGCCGGCAGGTAAAAAAAGCAGCGGGGCCAGGTAAGGATACATACCCTGTGGTCCCACGTGCCGATGTTGCCGACTGCTGCTCTAAACTGCTATCATTCTCTCCTCTAAAGCAGCTGATCCCTAGAATGTGATGGTGCTGCCTGGATGTCCTGGTTCTGCTTGCTCCTTTGTAAGCATCACCATGAGAGATGAGGAGCTAGGCTGCCCCTCCTCCCACTGCTCTGGTAGGCTTGAAATGTGGATGTCCAGTGAAGAGACAGACTCATCTGGCCATTCCCTCTCTCCCTTGTTTTGGGTGCGAGTGCCAAATGAGAAGTGGCAAGAGCACATTGCTTTTTCCTGGGGATGGATTGTGAGGTAGCTTCCAATCCCCTCACTCCCCTCCCCGGCCTTCACAGCAAATCAGCAGCTGTGATCTGGTCTCCCAAAACTGGAGGAATGGGGGATAGCTCATTCCCTGTGACAGCTCATTCCCTGTAACAGGTCTCAGCAAAGACACTGCTTTGCTTCCCAGTGTCACTAAAGGTATGTCTTCACTACAAACTTAGGTCGATTACCTTGCAGTCGATTTTTTAAAGCAGACTGTATAAGGTCGATTTTGTGCATCCCCACAAAACACAGCAAGTCGGCAGCGTTCGTCCACAGTACTGTGGAAAACGTCGACATAGGGAGTGGTACACTGTGGGTAGCTATCCCACAGTTCCCAGAGTCCCCAGCAGGCACCATTTGGAGCGATGCACTGTGGGTAGCTTTCTCCGTTCCCTAACCCCCCACCCTGCCCCTCCCACCGTGAAAGCAACTGCAAATGTTCCCCGGGGCTTTTCCTGTCTGCAAATGTTCCCCGGGGCTTTTCCTGTCTACTTGGCCAGAGCAGCGAGTTGAGAGTGCTGTCCAAAGCAGTCACAGTGGAGCATTGTGAGCACTGTGGGACAGCTCCCAGAGGCCAATAAAGTCTACATGCATCCTCACTAAGCCATAGTCGACCCAGAGAGGTCGATTTCAGCGCTACTCCTCTTGTCAGGGAGGAGTACATAAATCGATTTTAAGGGCCCTGTAATTCGACGGAAATGGCAGCTGTGTGAGGATGGGTGCACGTTTATGTCAACTTAACGTCGCTAAAGTTGACGTTAAGTCGTAGTGAAGACCAGGCCTGATAGAGTTACTTCAGCTCCTGCCTCTAACCAGGATGTAGAGACAGGGACTGGAGGTTAACAAAGATCTAGAAATAAAGGGTACAGGAGTTTGTTTGGGCTTTTACCCTGCAAGCCTTACCAAAACTTTAACTATAGAGTTGTGAGATTGTGTCAACCTTTAATACTTGCCTTCATCTAGCACCTGCCATTCCAAAGATCCAAAACTGCTTTACAAACCTATTTTAAATAATGTGCAACACATGAAATATTACACTATTGTGTGTGCATAATTATTATATATACATGAGACAGAGCACACCAAGTGGTGTCATTCATACCAATAAAGCCTTTATTCTATGGCACCATTTATCATATATATATTTGCATTGCATGTATACTGTTATGCATATGTGTGTAGATGTCATGCATGTAGTATGTATATACTAGAATGAGTGAGGTACATGCTTTATTGGCATGTGTTTGGAATGAGTGTGTGTGAGAGAGAGTATTTATATATTTAAAAAAAAAACAAAAAAAACACCATAAGCTCAAAGGGCTTTTTGGATCTGATCATTCACGAGTGAGTGAATTTTATACCATTTATTACTCCAGCCAGAAAATATTGCCCCTCCTGGAACTCAGATGTGTAAATTTGTGGAGGAAAGGAGGAATCCTTTATAAGGTTGGTGGTTTTACGGCCTAAAAACCAAACAAGCCACAGTCCTCTGGAAGGTATTCGGGGATTTGGAATATTATATGAAATTATGGATTAGTAGATAAAGGGTGAAGCAATCAAAGCTACATAACTGATGTATATCACATGGAAGTCACTGTGACACATATGTATATAATTACTTCATCCAGCACTATAATTCAGCTGCTCCTATGGAGAAACAGAGCTAGTGTTAAATGGCCTAATTCTGCAAATATTTATTCACATTAGAAACTTTTAATCTTGTGGGCAGTTACTTGTGTGTGTTTGTTGGTTAAGCCCTACCAATCTTCAGACATTACAATCTCCACAGAACCTCAGAGTTGTGAACACCTCAGGAATGGAGGTTGTGTTTAACTCTGAAATGTTCATAACTTTGAACAAACTTTACTGTGCAAAAAAAAAAAGCTACTTTTAACAATCTTAATTTAAATGAAACAAGCACAGAAAGTTTCCTTACCTTGTCAAACCTTTCCCTTTATTTTTTTTGGTCATTTACATTTAACACATTTCTGTACTAAATTTGCTTTTTTTTAGTTGTTTTTTGTTTCTCTCTGCTGCTGCCTGATTGCATACTTCTGTTTTCAAATGATGGGTGTGGTTGACTGGTCAGTTAGTAACCCTGGTGTTCGTAACTGAGGTTTTACGGTAACAGTGTCAGACAGGAAGTGAAGCATACTGTATCTGATTGAAACTACAAGGGAAACTAAAGTCAGGCAGAAAGTAATTACCCAATCTGGATGGAGCACAAGTACTAAAGCCCCATGTCTTGTAAAATGTATCACCAAAAGAGTGTCTTTCTCTCCTTTTGTGCAATAATGGTACAGTGTTATTTAGTGAAGCATTTAGAATTGAATGCAGAACAGCTTAAACTGAAAACTGATGCGATGAGATTGCCTAAAATGGCATGTGGCCCATCTGTGACTGCTAGTAGCAAATATTCACAACAGCCAGAGGTGGAACGGTAGATGAGGAGGACTCTGAGTTACTACAGAGAAATCCTTCCCAGGAATCTGACTGATGGGTCTTGCTGACATACTCGAGGTTCATCTGATCGCCATATTTGAGGTTAGGAAGGAATTTTCCCCAGGTCAGATTATCAGAGACCCTGAGTGCTGAGCCAGGGGGTTGCCTTCCTCTGTGATATGAGGCACAGGTCACTTGCTGGTTTAATCTAGACTAAAAGGTGCATTCTCTGTAACTAGAAGTCTTTAAACTGTGTTTCAAGGACTGCAGGAACTCAGCCAGAGATTAGGGGCTGAGTTCCTGCAGTCCTTGATTAGTAGTCCTCTATTACAGGAGAGGGCAGGTGAGGTTCTGTGGCCTGCAATGAGCAGGAGGTCAGGTCAGATTAGATCGGGGTGGGCAAAATTTTTGGCCCAAGGGCCACATCGGGGTTCCAAAATTGTATGTAGGGTCGGGTAGGGAAGGCTGTGTCTTCCAAAACAGCCTAGCCCTGCCCCCTATCCAACCTCCCCCAACTTTGCACCCCTTGACTGCTGCCCTCAGAACCCTCAACCCATCCAACCCCCCATGCTCCTTGTCCCCTGACCACCCCCTCCAGAGACCCCCCACTGTAACTGCCCACCCAGAACTCCACCTCCTACTTGTCCCCCCGTTCCCTGACTGCCCCGACTCCTCTCCACCCCCGCGCCCTTTGACATACTCCTGAGACTCCCATGCCCTATACCAGTGGTCTCCAAACTTTTTTGAGCACGCACCCTAATATATATGTATTTATTTATGTATGTATGTAAATTATATACATGTACAATAAGGGGCAGCAATCTGGCTAATCTTAAGGCGGCACTCCTCCTGGCTGCCCTATTTTTTTTCCCCACTCTGGTGGCGCTACTCCTGTCTAGAGGTACCATATTTCAACAATCAAAAAAGAGGACACTCCACGGGGGGGAGCCCCACCCCAGCCCTTCCCTAGCCCTGCCCCCATCCACTTCCTCCTACTTTCTGCCCCGACTGCCCTCCTCAGAACCCCCAACCCCCCCGCTCCTTGTCCCCTGACTGCCCCCTCCTGAGACTGCCCCCTTGGAGCCTACCACCTACCTGCTCCCTGACTGCCCCAACCCATATCCACCCCCCCACACACACAAAGACCCTCCCAGGACTCCCATGCCTATCCAACCACTCCCCACCACCTAACAGGACCTCCAGAACTCCAACTCATCCACCCCCCGCCCCGTTCCCTGCCTGCTCTGACCCTTCTCCACACCCCTGGCCCTTGAAAGGCTCCCCAGAACCTCCATCCCTTCCAACCCCCCCTGCGCCCGGTCGGCCCCGACCCCTCTCTACAGCCCCGCCCCCTGGCCGGCAGGCCCTCCAACGCCCCCTCCGTCCAACCCTTCCCCCCCTCCCCGACTGCCCCCTGGGACTCCCCTTACCGTGCCACACTCAGCCGCTGGCTCCACGTGGAGCCAAATATGCTTTCTCACCGCTGCCAAGCGCACAGCGTCCCCCCTCCACAAAGTGCTACTGTGCTCATGTTTCTCTGATCCACTGGTGAGTGGTATGCTCACTATATGTTGTAATGGTCTTTTTGTATCCCATGCTTTGTTAACCACGTTTCAAAAATTAATTTGAGCCTAACTAAGCTCTGTTCTTGCCCTGGATCATTATCTCACATTCATCCTTAGTGTCAGTGTTCTGTCCTTTTTTGGTAGCTACAGTTGCCTGCACATTTGGTTTTCCACTAGTTTGGTTCCATTATGTAAAAGCCTATGCTGATAAAGGAAAGTACCAATCAGATGAATAAATGGTTTAATTTGTCCATTCATGGTCTGTTTTCTGAACTGTTTACTTGTTCCAAATACCTCACTTTTTTTTCTGCCTGCATGTCTTGTGAAGATAACATTTTTCTTTCTGTTTTGCTTTTACTCTGATTAGTCAGAATTTGGATACAATCAGTGTGATGAGTTATGTTTGGTTTTTTGGTTAATACACAGAAAGGTTATTCTGATTTCTTCTTCTTGTGTAATCCCTGTGTTTGAGAGTCACTTCACAAATGTCAGTTTCTCCATGGAGAATACCTAATGAGCTGAAGCCAACACTTTGTCCATAATGGGATTTTTTGTTATTGTTTTGTTTTTGCACTGGTGTAGCTACACTGAATTAGCTGTACGGATGCAAACCTTTCTGCACCAAAGTCTTGGTTTACACACATGCATTGTATCTACATTAGAGATTTGCACTGGAGAAGCTACCCCAATGCAAAAAGAAAAGGTGCTAGGGCAAATTGATTTAAAATGTAATAAATCATAAGATCCAGATTCTGTATAACCAGGAGTTCTGAAGGAGATTAAATATGAAGCTGTTCAGCAACTTCAAAAAAAGTTAGTATATTATTATAAACAGACACTATTCCAGAGGATTGGAGATGGCAAAAAGGCCATAAGGGTGATCCAAGTACTTACGGACCAGTAAGTCTCTCCTATGTACCTTGTAAATGTATTAAAATTAGAATTAAAAATAACAATATCTGGAAGAATATGATATGATAAAGTCTAATCAGCAAATCATGTCTCACTAATCTCTTTGAATTCTTTGAGCATGTCAGTAGACTGGTTGATGAAGTAAAACCAGTTGACCTAATTTATTCAAATTAAACAAGGGAACCTAGGCAGACCCATCATATCTGGTGACAGCATTCTTACTGAAGGACGATGGAGACTCATAGAAACCATCCTCAGACTCACTAACCGCACAAAGGGCCAGCTTCCTTCAGGACCCAACTGGCTTCCTCCAGAAACTCCACAACATTAACAATCTCCTTCAGAACACCATCTTTGCCACCATGGATGTCACCTCCCTTTATACCAACATCCCCTCACAATGATGGCATTGCTACCTGCCTCACATATTTACAAGATATCAGACAATGTTCAGAGATCCACCCCAAACATGTTGGCAGACTCATCCATTTCATCCTCGTCCAGGCCAGCTTTACATTCAACAACACTTTGCCCAAACCATGGGAACAGTCATAGGTACTAGGATGGCTCCCCAATATGCCAGCTTCTTTGTGAACCACTTTGAGGAAGAATTTTTGGACAAATGCACGACAAAGCTAATGATATACCTGAGATGCGTTGATATTTTCATCCTCTGGACAGGAAACCTAAACTTTTCTCAGAATTTTCCTCCAAAACTTCAACAACCACCACTTGTCCATCAGACTCGCTCTAGAGCAGCAGTTCTCAAACTGGGGGCAATTCCTGAGGGGTCGCGAGCTCCCTGCACTGCTGAAGTGCCGCCGAGCCAAACGCTTTCGCTTTTGGCGGCATTTCGGCGGACATGATGTATGCTTCAGAGTGTCCTCCGAAAAGTCGCCAAAGTGAAAGCTTCCAGTTGTAGCGGCTTCTCGGCAGACCCTGTGAAGCGCTCAGCATGTCTGCCAAAATGCCTCCAAAACCAGAAGCGTTTGGCTCGGTGGCATTTCAGCAGAGACACAGGAGTTGCGGCAGCCCGCGGGGACGAGTAAAAGGGCTGCCGACCCAAGAAGTTTGAGAACTGCTGCTCTAGAGTACTCGTACATTAGCATCAACTTCCTGGAAACCATGATCAGCTTCAGCAATAGACAACTAGATACCAGAAACTCACTGATCACCACATTTACCTTAACAGATCCAGTAACCACGTGAAACACAACAAGAAATGTATTATCTACAGCCAGGCATTCATTCAACAGAATATGTTCCAAAGAAAAAGTCCAGGATATCCACCTTAACATGCTTAAAACCACCTTTAACAAACAAGGACACTCCACCAGAGAAGGAGATTTGCAGATTACTACAACTCGGTCAGCTTTTAAAACCATAAACTGAGACTCACTTGTGTATATGTTTGCTTGTTTTGAACTTGTAAATAACTCATTTTTTCCCCTAGTTAATAAATCCTTAGTTAGTTTACTGTAGAATTCTCTGTAAGCGTTGTCTTTGGTGTGAGATCTGAAGTGCGAAGTGCCCAGGGGTAAGTGATTGGTCTCTTAAGACTGGATTGAACCTGATTTTTTTTCTGCTCTTTGGTGTATAACTACCCTCACTAAGTCCAGCTGGCCTGGATATGCCCAAGGGCACTGTCTGTGCCTCCATGGTAAGGTTTTTATAGTGCTTTAGGAGTTCACATTTGTTACATGGTTGATGAAATATAATTAAAGAACTTAAGTCAGTTTGAGGTGTCTGCCCTGCATTTTGACAATCTGCCTTGAGGTTGGCACTCAGTCATGAACCACTCCAGACAACGTGACACATGCATCTTTGAATAAGTGGCCACATTCAAGAAATTAGTGTTGTAAGAGCTTGCAAACTTAAGTCCCGCCAATGTGTGCCTAACATCCACTTCCCAACAGAAGACCCTTAGTGGCCACAAGTGGGCTTAAGTCTGATTCATCCAAATGACAGCGGGTGAAATCCTGGCCCCAATAACACAGAGGCCAGTCCTGCTTAATTTGTGAATCTGGTGATGACAAGATCATAATCTAAGGTGGCAATATGGATGCAAACTGTTTTCCTTTCATGGTATTGCATATGATAAAGGATGAAAGGATTTCATTGCTTTAAAAAAATAGATTATTTATCCCTTTTTTTTCTCTTGTATGAAACCATTAGATACAGGAATACTGAAAATACCTTAGCATAGTTAGTGAAGAGCAATGAATCTAGTGTAAATGTTGCTCTTTAAGACTGGAATCGCTTCACACATGGAATACAGTTTATGAAGCCAAGACCACAGATACATGTTGTGCTTGTACAAGTTATAGAATTGATTGAAGAAGTTTTATTTATTAAGGTTCTTGTTCAGATTTTAGTTAATCTAGAAGTTACCTTTAACTTTTCTGGCAAGTGTTTTTAGAGTCACTAAAGTAATAGCTCCTAGCTCTGTTGGCTACTGGTCTAATTAAAATATGTTAAACAGTTATTGAACATCTCTGTTAAAAATTGTTGGAAAGATTAATCATGCAACAGCTAAAATTAATCTTTTTCAGTATTACTTTCATGAATGAGATTGCCAATGTGCAGTTCAGCAATTATCACAGTAAGAACACTGAAGGAAATTTGTATGCAGGAAACAAGTAAGCAGATATGTCAAATTACATTTGAAATATAAACTATTAATATCTTGTAAAGTTTAATATTATCAGTGTCCAAAAGTCACTGGGTACTTTCAGAACAAACCTAAAAAATCAGCAGGCAAAATAAATCACAGAGAAAACAAGAAAAACCCATTTTCCTCACCCTTGGTCCAAATAACTAATACTCAGCAAGCATAAAATTTGAAAGGAAACCATTTTGAGCTTTGTCCTGACAGGTAGCACAGATGCACTCTGGTGTGTGAGGGGGAGAAAATTCCAGAGACCTAGGTTTTGACTCAACATTAGTTAAGGCTTTAGTACGCTGCTGGTGCATTTACCAACAGCCTGATCTCATCCCTGTGCATGATCATTAGATACAAGGTACCAGCAGCAAGACCCTGTGAATAGGACTTCACTTTCAAGCTTATTCTTGTGAGATGGCTGATTCCAGCAAAAGCTCTTTATGAGCTTTCCAAAGCTCACACATTAGCTGCTGCTCAAAAATGGACTATAGAGCTTTTCCTGCCCTTTTACCCTACAGTTTCTTAGTTACGTAACTGACTTAAGCATAACATTGCATCAGAAGCCTTGCTCTTCTTAACAGGACTTTGGCATTTTTTGTTTCCTCAAATTACTGTTGGAAAGCTTTATGCTGTGTGCATGTATTTGTGATTCTAAGGGATACAATAAATTTACATTTGGTCGAACATTTGTTTTTGTAAAAGTTTTATAATATAAATGCAGTTAAAATATTTCCACATCTTATTAAATTACATTTAAAATAATCACTCAGAAATTTTAAAAAATACCATAGTAGAATTAGAAATCCCAGAAATCGCTTCTATCTGAAAGAGAAACAAACTGTGTTTAAATTTTTTGTATTTATTTACAAAGTTGAGAGAAATGCAAAGAGTAAGCAAAGCATAACTAGTGAAAATCTGAGTTTGAAAATTTTTACTTTTTAATGCTTTAAGAAGGTGCTAGTAACACATTTGTTTATAACATGGATCTTAAATTGTTAATGTCAACTTTAAATTTAGTAATAGGTTTTTAAAAGAGCTTTTGGGGAAATGCCTTTTCAAATATTGGGCCTGGTTTAGCTGTGTGTATGGCATTCCAGTTGATTGATGTTTCAGGGAGATTTCTGTAAGCAAGCACTATACCGATTTTTCTTGTATGTTATTACATCACACAATTAAATCAGTGTTGTCTCTGTTACGGTGTGGTCCTACCTTTGTTTACCTTGCAAGGCTGTGGAGGGGATCAATTTGTGTTTCCATAACTCTTCGAAAAACATTCAGCACCAAATAAATGTTACAGTACTAGATACAAGCAGGAATAAAATCCCACTGTCTGCATATCTGATGACAGGATTTGGCACACAAAAACACAAAGCATCTAATTTCTTGTGGGGCTAAACTGTTGACATTTTCTTTCTTTATATAACCTTTCAGCTATATTAGAATTCAGAAGAAACCTGTTTCCTTTGTGTTTGCTAGGCCACACCATTTACCTACCCTCCTCTTTCTTCTCACATACACGCACCACATCTCTGCCAACTCGCTTACAGAGAGCATTGACCAGCAGAGGAATCATCTGCCTGACCATCCTGCAGAGTTGAAGGTCACACTCTGTTCTGTTAAGGACTTTAGAATAGTAATATATCTTTATGTAGAATTTTTCATCAGTGGGCCTTAGAAATTTACAAGCATTAATTAAGCCTCATGACTATGGTGATGTAGGTGATATAACCATTTAGCAGAGAGAAAGGAAGGATGATTTAGGACTCAGAAGACCTGTATTCAATTCCCAGTTCTGCCATAGGCTTCTTATGTGCTCTTGGAAAAGTCACCTAATTTCTCCGTGTGTCAGTTCCCATCTGTAAAGTGGGGATAATACTTTTCTCTTGCATGTGTGTGAGCTGCTTGCTGAATTCTGCATCCAGGAAAGGTGATCTGTGCTGTGGCACTGTTGCGTTCTTAGAGAGCCATGTACTATCATTTTTTTTAATGATATTTTTAGTAATCCTTTTCTTGATTGCTTTGCATTTTCTTAGTTGACTCCAGATGGCCCTTTCTTTTTGCCGTGGCTGTTCCTTCAGTACTGCCAAGTCTCTGATCTTCTCCTCTGTAGAAAAACAGCACAACAAAGTCTTTTAAATATATACAATGTAAATGTACGTACACAAGAAGCTCCACTTGCTGTAACTGTTATTACTGGCCCTCCAGTAGGACTTGTGTCTTGATTCTGTAACCCACACCGCATTAACCCCAGTTTGTCCGGCAGCAATGAAGTCCTCTGACAGAGGACTGTTTGGGTTGGAGAAAAGGAAGTTTGAGGATTATTGTGTAAATGCAGTTGTAAGATAAGAGTTTGAACTATGATAGGTTTCTTATGTTACTGTAACGCTGACAGACCCCGGTCATTGGTGGGTGGGATTAACCTGGGGCCTCTGGAGCTTAGTGCATGAGCCTCTACACTGTATGAGCTAAAAGCCAACTGACTATTAATTAAGGCTGTAGAGCAGACTCATTTTCTCTCTCTCTCTAAGTGGTCTCAGTGCCACTAGGATCATAGAATATCAGGGTTGGAAGGGACCACAGGAGAGCATCTAATCCAACCCTCTGCTCAAAACAGGACCAATCCCCAATTAAATCATTCAACAGATTTTTGCCCTATTTCCTTAAATGGCCCCCTCAAGGATTGAACTCACAACGTTGGGTTTACTAGGCCAGTGCTCAAACCACTTAGCTATTGATCCCCCCATACTTGATGGGACAGAACACCACACTCAGGAAGGGTGTGGTTTACATTAGCATAATTGTTCTAGCACATTTTTGGAAGGTGTTATTGCCAATGGATCATTTAGAAGCTTTGTATGTAGGCCCTCTGCTTGCATAGAGCAGGGATTCTCAACCTTTTTCTTTCTGAGGCCTCTGCAACATGCTATAAAAACTCCATGGCCCATTTGTGCCACGACAGCTATATTTCTGCATATAAAAGCCAGGACCAGTGTTAGGGGTAAGCAAACAGGACAACTGCCAGGGGCCCCACATCATGGAGGGGCATCAAGTTAAGTTGCTCAGGCTTCACCCCAGGGTGCCAGGGCTTGGGGCCTCAGGTTTCAGCCCCATGAGATGGGGCTTCAGCTTTCAGCCCTGCGCCCCAGCAAGTCTAATGCCAGCCCTGCTTGGCAAACCCCCTGAAACTTTTCACAACCCCAGAACTCTGGTTGAAAACCACTGGTATAGAGAACTGCTCAGAAACATACCTTCACCCGGTTCTCAAGTAGGATTGAAGCCTTGGTTGATTCTGCTTTTCCCAGTAAGAACTGATACCTCTGAGTATTTTTGGAGAGACTAGGTAGTTACTATTTTTAATTAAGTGTTCTAAAGATTAGACCCTCCAGAGAGATTGCAGCATCATGTGCATACTTTGCAAAAACTGGACAGATTTATGAAGGCCTTTACAGGTATGCTAAAGTGCATGTGCTATGGGAAAGGTTCTGAGCACAAGAACAGAGATGGGTCTGACTGGATCAGACCCCAGTATGGGTATTCTGCAGAGGCTCCTGCCAACCTTAGAATTCCTAGAGAGAGAGTCCTTTGGTGGCTTTCACATTACAAGCGTGTCGCATCTTGCGCGAGGGTTCCAGTCTGCGGTTACCGCGTAAAGCGGAAACCGCGTATAGCCAGAACCCACTGACTTCAATGGGAGGCGAAATTGCGCCCCCTGCAGGAAGTTAAAAATGTTTTTTTCCCCTTTCTTTTTTTGTTTTTGCGGACCGCGTAAAGCTGAAATCGCATATGTTAAATACGCCTAAGACGCGACATGCCTGTACTGCTTCCAAAATATAGAGACCATATGTTGTAAGCAAGCATGTGTCTGTATGTTACAAAAAATAACAACTTAAATTATTACAACCAGAAGAATTTTAAAAATCCAGTGTTTCAGTGCTCTTCATTGTTGTTTTTATTTATTATACTACAGCAGTGCTTAGATGCCCCAGTTTGAAATGAGGGCCCCATAGTGTTGGAGACCGTACACACACACACACACACTGAAACAATACCTACTCCAAAGAGCTTGCAGGCTGAATAGACAAGATGGTGAGGAAACAAGCTCAGAAAGGTGAAATTATTTGCCCAAGGTCACACAGCAGGCTGAGGACAGTGCTGGAACTAGAAAGCAGGTTCTTGACTCACAGTCCAGCTCCCCATCACCTCCTAGACTGAACTTCTGGCATGTGTCTGAGCTTGAACCATGAAAATCAGTGAAGTCAGTTTCATTCTTATCTACAGTCTATTTCACTTTCGGGTTCTAAATGTGCAATGTTTGGATTCCAAGCATGGCAGGGGAATACCTGTGTGCTTTAAACCCTCTTTTTATTTGAATTTAATAAGCAATCATGGAAACACTTGACTAATCGGAAATCTCATAAATGCTTGCTTTTTTCAAAATCTAAATTTTGGCACCAAGTTTGTGTCCCCTTAAACTTCTAAATGTGATGATTCTGGGAGGAAGCAAAATATTTGTGTATGGGCAATTAATATTAATATTTGAGAATATAAATATATTAAGACAAATTCATCCTTGAAGTCATCAGTGTAATCACTCATGATTAAGTTGGAATCAGGTGGCTTGTGTTCTAGTCATTGCTCTGCCACTGTACACCTGTGTGACACTGGGAAAATCACTCCATCTCTCTGTACCTTTTTCTCCCTTGCTCTGAGGTCTATTTAGGTTATAAACTCTTCATGGCAGGGAATGTCTCTTGCCATGTCTTTGTATACCACCAAGTGCAATGAAACCTTGATCTCACTTCAAACCTCTAACTACTACAGTAATATAAATGATAAATAGTAGTAATTTGGAAATCTTATGAAAATAGCAGTATTGCCTTTATTTTTAACATTTAGTCATTCATTGAATGTTGCTAGAATCAGACAGGATGGTGATTTATTATTCTGGGACCAGTAAGACTGGTAGTAGGGGACTGAAAATTGTCTTTTCCATTTTTGGAGCTTGCACAGTTGTATGATTATCTCAATAGGTCAGCACAACAGATGTCTGCTCCAAACTAGTGGATAATTGCTTTGTGCTGAGCTGTTCATGAACTAATTTTTTCCTCCAGGAAGCTGACTATTTTTTTAAGGGTTTGTATATTTTGAATTTCAAGGCAGTCGCCATGGTAAATGTGTGTGTATATATATTTGCTTGCCCCCCCCCCGGGGGGGTGGTTTGTGGGTGGGGGCTTTTCACATGCCTACTAACTCTATCTGGCATGATTTTTTACAAACCTGTGATTTCTTTCCTTCCCTCCATCATTTTCCCTTATTACATCTTCCATCCTTCTAGAGCTGTCAGAGATGCAAATTTAGACATTATTTTCTTGTATTATGTGACAGTATGTGTACACACACACAAACACACAATGGATTGACAAATAGACTACAAAAGCCTTCATTTCCATGCACCTGCTCTGGGAATGAGAATAGGGTCCGTAAAACATGTATAATGAAATTGCAGAATAAATTGTTGGACAAGAGAAGCTTTTTCAAATGTAAGTTGACTAGAAAAATGGCAGCGATTCTGTGTTGCAAGTAGAACTGGATGGTCTTGTGGTGTTTTCCCATTAATATAAATCTTCATTTGTAATAATACTTAACTCATATGTTTGAGGACCTGTTCCTGTTGTCCCTACACAAACTAAACACTTTATTGACTTCCACAGGGATCTTGCTGTGGTCAGCCTCTGTTATTAAGCATTGACACTGCGCTAAGTGCTGTTCCAAGACACAAAACACAAACAGTCCCTAATCCACAGAGTTTATAATCTTAATGATGTAGATCCAATGCATCCTGTCTACTTTGTGAGCCCCAGTAGGGAGGAAATCACTAGAAGATACGCATGTGTGTAGCAATAAGAAATGCATACAGTTAAATATAAAAGTGTGTATTCTAATAATTGACTCACTTTTTGTGGATTCCATGAAAAAAGTGAGCCTTTTAGAGGTGATTGGACTGGAGTAAGGTTAGTGGCTTGGCGGATCAACATTCTATCCCTAGAGTGCGTTGGGGGAAGAAGGAAGCCACATGGATGACTGCCTCAAAGCACAGTGGCCTTCAAAGTTGATGTGGTGGGAAAAGCAGCACTTCTTACATGTGAAGTGAACATGTTGGTTCTTCTGTTAGGTCATGGTATATTCAGGTAAGTGTACATTGTAGATCTCATATTTATATATATCTGCCTTTGATTGTTGGTTAAGCGTAGGAATGATTATGCAGGAGTACACATCTCCTTAAGGGGAATCCGGAGAGCTGACTGTGACTCTTGATGTATCTAGTGAGTTGTGAGCTCTAAAACACACTAGCTGTATTGGAATCATATGAAATGTTCCTGTTTCCATTGGTGAGGAATTACACTTAAAAATATTTATTTGGTAAGCCTCTACCAGAGCAGAGAAATCAGATGAAGCATGGCAAAAAACCCATGTCTCATTTTCAGTCAAAACAACTTGGTTTTCACCAGGACTTGAGGAGGTTTATTTAAAGCTCTGTGTTCCATAGAAGAGATGAGGAGATAAGTGCTTCCTTCCAGTAGATCTGTCCAAATTCCAGTGACGCTTTTGTTTGTTTCTCTGCAACCCACCCCGATTTGGAGCTGCTCCAAAATCATACTAAAGTTTTTCTTTGGTATTGTTTAAATGGTTCATCCTTAGGCATGTATCTGTTCCTTTCTAAAATAAAATGTTTCCTAAATGAAAAGTCAGGTTGTGTGCAAGGTCTTGGAATGACCTGTTTGAATAAGTGTCTGATTCTCTGTCCCTTCTCCCATCGCTTATATGTTTTGGGGCTTTGCCAGTAAGGAAAGGAAATGCAGGAGTTCAGTTTTCTCTGAGAACATGAATCACATTTTCTGATACTTTGTTTCAATTTTGAATCTTTTAATAGTGAAATGGTCTGTGCTAATTGTAACCTATTTTCACTGGAGGGAATAATCCAGAAGCCGTACATCCACCTGAAAGTCCAAGGAGTGATTTCATTAAACTCGTGTGCTGCAATGATTAAATTTTGCATTTAAACTTTAAAATGTTAAACAGCTGAACAGATAAGGAGAATAAAAATACCTCAGATCCTTTTAGGTGTGCTGTCTGTTCCCTTCAGAAGGTGAAGGGAAAGTGATGGTAATATTCCTATCTAGACCAGGGGTAAGCAACCTATGGTACGTGCGCCAAAGGCGGCACACAAGCTGATTTTCAGTGGCACCCACACTGCCCGGGTCCTGGCCACTGGTCTGGGGGGCTCTGCATTTTAATTTAATTTTAAATGAAGCTTCTTAAACATTTTAAAAACCTTATTTGTTTTACATACAACAATCATTTAGTTATATATTATAGACTTATACCTTGTAAAAACATTAAAATGTATTACTGGCACGCGAAACCTTACATTACAGTGAATAAATGAAGAACTGGCACACCACTTCTGAAAGGTTGCTGACCCCTGATCTAGACTGTAGCTCAGGAAGGAGGCAAGAGTGAATCGGCCAGTGTTTACAGAGTTAGAGAGAGGAAGAAAGAGAAGACGAATATGGAAAATTCCAGCTCTGAGCTATGCCCCTCCCGAGATCTGTACTGCTTCTGACTCTCTGGAATTGAGGGCATGCAGGTTCCTTTCTACCAATCTTAGGAGCCCTCAGTGATAGCACTCCACCTTGAAGCCTGTAAAGTTCTAAATATGTATGCTAATTCCAGGTCTTATAACCCACTGGGTCACAGTAATATGTTCCCTATCCCGTGATTCTTAATTTATTACAAACAAAATGTAATAAACAAGGCTCAAGGTAAAAGAAACACTCACCCTATTGCATGGCCAAAGAAAAACACTGGCCCTGCCTGTGCTGAGAGAATGTGTCACCTTAGAAAATGTGGGTTAATGGTATGGTATTTAAACATGGCTTTGACACCATGGGTTAATCACAACATGCGAATGCATTTTCAAAGGACAATTGTCCTGATTTGCACCAAGGGAAAAATCCTGTTTAAGCTTGTACTTTTTGAACTGTCACAAAGAGTATTAATTCAATGCATTCTCCCAGCATAGAGAGGACCTTTGAAAATGCCAAAATATGGGGAAGTGGGCATAAATCAGAGCATGTCTACACTGCTGTGTAAATCCAGGGTGAGCAGAATTCTGGTTAGCAGATTCTGGGTTTGTTAACCTAGGGCTTGAGTGTCTGCACTTATTTGTAACCCCATGTTAGGAATTGTTGAACCCCCGGGGTCCAGCTTCTATACTGTATTATATGGGCCCATGTCCAACCACCCATATCCTAGCACCCTCCCAAATATGGCCACTTTGTTCGCTGTGCAGTGTGGAGAAACTTCATTGTCCACCAAACTTGACTGTCCAGAAGAGACAGCCTAGACCCTGTGGACACCACAGTGTAATGTATGTGGGGAGATGCCATACATCTTTAATGGACGCTGATAGTTTCACTCTCAATAATTTCTGGTTGGGTTTCTTTAGGGGTATTTGCTCAAAGTCCAGACATGATTACTTTGTGTGTGGTGTGGGAGGACCTGGCACAGGCTAGCAAGCTATGTATCCAGGGTCCTCAGAAGATTTATACTAGGACAGCTAGCCCATGCTGAAGACCGTGCCACCTCATGGTATGCAGGTATGCCTACCTGTGCTACAGTCAGACCTTCTATAGTGCTGCAGACTTACTTATGTAAGGCAGCCACCGCAGAAAAGTACTATCTCTTATTCTGGAAGTTAAGCAATTTTTTTTAAAATCTATAACCTTTATGGTTGTAAAGGGAATTTTTTAAATATAAAGCAGTGTGGTAATGTTTGGCAACACCACCAGAAACAATAGATTGAAGGAAATATGAATTGCTCCCCCCACTCATTTCAGTGGGTTGCAGAGTGGATTGATTTTAAAATCAAGGCAGTTTAAATCATGATTTAAATTACCAAGTGGCAAGCCTCAATTTAAATAATTGGTTTTAATCAACTTTTTCATTTAGACTTCAGTTACTTTCTAAAGAAAGGTGTGTTCTTATTGGTTGATGTAACCATTAAAATATGTTGATTTACAACTAACTAGAGCCTTTACACTAGATTTGGTACATCTTTTTGCTACCTAGAAGGGTACACCGTAACTATATACTTTTAAACAATTATATAGTTAATAATTTCAGATTTTTAATGATTAATTTACTTTGTAGTATGTTAGAAAATGGTGAATGATATATTGTTTACAGTGTATTAGCTTATTGCTTATTTATTAGTAATTAACTTTTTGCTTATGACTCGTGTCAAGCTGCATTAGGATGTAATTAAACACAAAAAATAGCATATAAAATGTATTGTTGTTAAACAAAACAAGCTCTTACCACAGTATATGACCTATTGTGTTATATTTATAAAGCTTGGCCTCAAAAAGGTAGATTTCCCCCACGCTACGCACCCTCCCTCCACACCCATAATTCTTTCTTTATATAGAAAAGCTGTCTTTAACTAGGTTTTAGATAGAGGCTTGTGGATAATTATTATATTAAAACGTTTTAAGAGATTATTAGTTTAGGCCTTAGCATATTTTATATTAAATTCAGATTTCATTTTAACAGGTTAGTTTTAAAAAGAAAACTCTCTAATTTAAATAACATTATAAAAGATCTGATTTGATTTAAATCAAAATTTTATTTTAAAAAAATGTATCCACCATGGATTGTTGATTTTGATTTATAGTGATGATTTAAATGTCAGCATGGATCAGGAATGCCCTTGTTAACAAAGCATTCAGGAAAGGACTTGCATTAAAAGGGATGTCCTTATTGGGAAAAGGTTGCATTTTTAGCATGTGTTAGCTAACCTATGTTAACATCCTAGTGTAGACAAATTGTAGTTTTAATACATTGATCAGATAACACATGTTAATACTAGTTTGCCTTGTCTAGACTAAGATTTTAGCATGTTTAAAAGTACACAATTTTTCTAGTGAAGACAAAGCCGTAGGGATTAACACAGTCTATTGCATGTGACATTGCATTTTAGCATCACGAATGGCTGAAGTATAGTTTTTACTTAAAATTTTTTATCGGTGGAGCTTCAGAGATCAAATTTTATTTGTCCAGTTGAACTCTGCATTTGTTTTGCATTTTGAATAGGACTGACACAGGATATAGAAAGTATGCTGTTTGCTCTCCTTGTTGGTGTGGTAGCAGGTACAGGTTAGCACTTCCCATTTGACGCAAGTCTGAGTACTTGTTCAAAATCAAACTTCTTTCTAAAAGAAAGATCAAACTTTTTTTAATTTTCTCCTTCAAAGAGGAAAATACACCAGAGCCTGGGCTTCACTGATAACTCAGATTTTTTTAATGCAAAATTAAGATAGTTGAACTTGACTCAACTTTCCCACCCATCACCACACCTAGAGAGTTCATTCCAGGCATGCCGGGCGACGGAGCTTGGGAAAATACATTCTATATTATACTGCTATTTGTACAGCCTGGATCGTGGAGCTGACAGTATACTTCAGTGAAATTAGTGTTGCTTTGACTGCTGTTTTGTGATTCCTTCAGAGATGACTTTCCTTTTCAGATTAAGGGCTCAGAGTATTGCATACACATGCCAGCAAAGAAAAGGGTTTTTTTTTTTTTAACTGTTTCTCCACTAGAAAATGTCACTGTGACCTTGGAATAAACCTCCTGTAGCTATCACCTCTAGTAGGAATTGCTCCCTTTCTCCTCTACAGATGCAGTTGCTGCCTTATTGTCCTCCTGCATATATTTGTGGTGAACCATATGAGCACATCAAGTTGTTGGTCTATTCAGTTTCTTGGGTCCTGTGGCGCTCATGCACTGTGATCAAGGGCTCAGTGCTAGGAAGTTATTGGGATCTATTCATTGCATATAAAGTTAAGCATGGGCACAAGTCTTTGCAGGACAGGGCCTAAGTGCTGCACTCTGATTTCTTTTGGAATTGAATACAAAGCATTTCAGCAAGTGCAAGAACTGACAGTTTAGTATGTCATAGTGCCCTCATTTGTCCCACTCTGCTGAACTGAATTCTAAAACAACCCTGTTTTGTTTGCTTCCTGAAGGATTTTTTCATTGTTTAGTATAGATTTTGCTATGAAATAGGCTTATTATTCAGCTCACCAAGCTTATGCATAGCCTGTTAGAATGCACTGTTGAAAAAACAAAGAAGCCAAATATAACCTGCCTCCCTTTTAGCAGTCTGGTGGTGGTGATAGGAAAACTGGAACTCTCTGATCAGAGCCCAGGGGCACAGCACTTTTATATGAATCCCCGCATCTCGCCAGCTCCCACAACCACTTTTTGTTTTGTTGTGAATCCGTCAGATGGGTTTCATGTTTTGCTTTGTGGTTGGAGAGGCACATGGTGGCTCTAATGCCAGCTGAGTGGGAGCTCTACACTTACATTGTATGGTAACAAGTTTCAGTTGTTTGGTAAGTGTGTTGTGACTGCAACATGGAACTATGGTTTCTTACATTGACACTTGTCTGAGGTGTCTGGTAAATCTTTCCAGCCCTGTGCTAGATAAAGATCTTCCGTGCCAGCAGGTGGTAGGTAAATAATAACCACTAATCTTTTGATGGTATCATCTCCATGATAAAGGGAGCTTATTTCAATTATATGCAGCTGAAACATTCATTTGTGTCTGGCACACTCATCTGTATCAAACCTTCTGCCCAGAACCTCAACTGGTGTGGAGTTATCTAAGTTTATACTAGCAGAGGTTCTGGCCTCATGATTTGCTACTTTTGGTCTCCCTGCTGGCTTTCTGCCTCTGTAATGGTGCAGACCAACCTTCAGTCTCAATGGCTCAGATGGGCACAGCTAGGAATGCCAGGAGTGAAATCTTGGCCACATTGAAATTAATAGTAAAATTCCCAATGGCTTCAGTGGGGCTATGATTTCACCCTGGCTTTTTTCTAGTGAGCTGCTGTGCTTGCTACAACTACTGTTTGTGCTGTAAAAGCTTGTGGCAAACTCTAGACATATAGATTTCAATGCTAGAGCAATTGTGGTAGCTTGTGGTTTTTGCCAAAATAGGAGGGAACAATTTGAAACCGCTTGTTTAGTTATTTTAGGGTTAGCTAGAAAATGTAGAGGTTCTAATTTAAAGGATACTTGGGGGGTGGCGGGGAACAGGTGGAAATGTGAAATGTTTAGTGGTTTTGTGCTATTAAAACTGAGGTGGTATGTGAAAAGTAACACTGTATTTATGGGGCTTCCAGTTTACTGTTTTCGTATTGGATGTGCCCAGTCAAAAAGTTCAAAATAAAACTGAGAATTTTTCAAAAAAAAAGGTTTTTTGTTTTTGCTTTATTAAAGAAACAAAAACAAAGAACAAAACAAAGAAAAACCTTGGGGAGAATGAAAACTTCAGTTGAAAAACTTGATTCTCTCTCCTTTTTTTAGCTGAAGCTTTTTCAGCATTTATCATCAATGTTTACTGCATTTTTTAATAAAAAACCTACATTGTTGTTGAAAATTGAAAACTTGGCTGTGTCAGTAAACAAAAATTGTAATGTTTTCAGTGGTCTTTTCACTATATATTTCTGTATTCAAATATCAGTTTGTTTTAACAAAAGCTTGTGTCCATTTCAAACCATATGATTCAGAAGTAAATTCAATATCAACCAGTTTTAGTAACAAAAAGGTGTCTCAGCCCACCCAACTCAGCCTGGATTTTACAGTCAGACTACATTTCTTTCCTCTTGTGCAGCATCACCAGCCATAAGGTTTCTGCAGACCAAATTTTAGAGCCTGATCTAATCTGGTCTTTATTTTTGTAATCCCATTCTCTCTCCCTTACCCTTATGCCAGTTTTACTGCCATCAGTTGGTTTGCACAGGTGCAGTTGATTGGTCCTGTTCCTGGGATTTAGTAACCTATTTTGTTGATGTACATGAAGGAGTTGACGAGTTGAATGCAGCTCTTTTTTTCTTCTTTAGCTGTGATCGTCTGTAGGACTGACAGAAGTATAAAAGGCAAAAACACAAAACAAAAAGAGAATCCCAGACCATAGTTGTCACTGAAGTCAGCAGATACGACTCCACAGTGCATTGGAAGTAGATCTGATAAGTAAGAAATTATAATTCTTACGTAGTCATTTGTCAGAGTAGAGCACACAACTGAAAGCTATAAACATATAACAAGTCTGATAAACCAAAAGAGGGAAAAAAAACTGTGTTCTCTCTCTCAATGCTTTAGAGTACTCAGTGTGTAATACAGCATAGAAAATCTCTTATTGCTGCAGAATGTATTTGTTGTTTTGCTGGCATCTCCTAGATGCTGTTTACACTGTGAGCAGAATTCTTTCATTGACCCTGGACACAAAAATGCTAAGCCTTAAAGAGGCTTTGGGCTAACAGCTAAAGGACATCTGGCATGGACAGAATATAAAGATGGTTATTAAATTTAGATCATAACTCATATTACGTATTTTGAAAAGTCCAGTAAATACACATTCATTTTATTGTATGGTTATTTCTGTTCTGCTCTGATTTTTCGCTGTTTGATAATTTCCAGAGGGAAATGAAATCGGGAGGATTAAATGCTCTCTCTTATTTTCCAGTCTATATTGAGTGCCATTTGCTATCCTGTATGCTCATTTGCCATGAAAATTTATTTTAAATCTTAAATTATATTAACATCTTAAATTTATATAATGTGAAAGGCATTTAAAGAACTCCTCATCCCACATGTTCAGCCCAACCACCTTGTAAAATGACCTTACGTTGAAAAACATAATGAGGTTTCCCTTGTCAGGAAATACCCTATAAACTAACTTGATTTTTAAGTCTGGTTAGTTTCACACATCTGCTGAAGGAAGGAAGAATAAAAGTTAGCTGTCTTTCTCTCAACTCCATTTTAAAAAGGGGGGTGACCCGTTAAGTTTGCAGGGGGGTTGTTTGTTTAATAAAAACCTACAGCCCTGCTTAATCTGCTCCCACCCAAATGAGCGCATCTTCCTGCCTTCCTTGGAATATTGGTCTTATTTTTCATTGTATTGGGAATGTTTTCCCTCTTGCATTTACAGTACCTTCTCTCTGAATTGCAAAGCATTATAGAGACTTGTGTGTGTAACTTCTGATTCCGTAATCCAAATGAGAGAGGGGATGAGTGGACATGGGGAAAGCTGAGAGAGAACTTACTTAGCAACAAACCAAGGATGGGTAGGGATTTTGTGTTTGGTTTTTGGAGTAGTGTTTTTTGGTACAGTGATTAATTTGTCACCATATGCTCAGTCATGAACTTCTGTCTAGGTTAGGGGTAGGCAACCTATGGCACGGTTGCCAAAGACGGCACAGGAGCTAATTTTCAGTGGCACGCACACTGCCTGGGTCCTGGCCACCGGTCTGAGGGACTCTGCATTTTAATTTAATTTTAAATGAATTTCTTAAACATTTTTAAAACCTTATTTACTTTACTTACAAGAATAGTTCAGTTCTATATTATAGACTTTTATAGAAAGACTTTCTAAAAATGTTAAAATGTATTACTGGCATACGAAACCTTAAATTAGAGTGAATAAATGAAGACTCGGCACACCACTTCTGAAAGGTTGCCGACCCCTGTTCTAAGTGACGTAATTTGGTTGCACACTGAAGTAGGTGGTTATCATATAGCATATTACCACAATGTGTATGAAAATACTATTCTGTCAGTGCTTTCTCTGTATCTTGTAGCAAGATTATTTGAAAGTGAGGTGATTGTCAGATGAATGCAGTGCTGGTGAGTGCCATCCATGGCTAGATTTCCTCAGTAAATCAGAAGTGAACTGCTGCCCCCATTGAAGTCAATGACAAACCTCCACTGACTTCAGTAGGACCAGTAATGGGAAGGTTCACACATGAATTTAAGTTCCAACTGCAGTTGTCTCAAACAAATGGAAGGGGCTCTGTGCAAATGCAAGGGTGCTCTCTGCATGCAATCATATTCAGGGTCCAGGCATTTATTCACACACACACATTTTCAAGAGAGCTTAGAGATGCATATTCATAGTGCTCAGCTTGCCTTTATAAGTGCTTAGCACACATTGTGATTGCTTATGACCAGTTTTTTCAGACCAGTTCAGCACCTGACGTGCACCCAACACATTGAGGTTTGTTTTTTGTTTTTTGTTTTAAAAAAAGTTACTACTTATTTTGGTGCCTAAAAGGGGACTGAGCTCTCTTGAAAATTCTGCCCTAAATATTCCGGGGGGGGGGGGGCGCTGCGCAGGGGGGCCGGGGGGAGTTCCACTAACTTCGCTTTCATTTTTGTTTTTTAAATAACCTTTTCAAAAGGACACTGGCAACTTAAAAATTGTTGTAGGTCAGCGTTTCTTCACTTCTATATTTATAACAGTATAGATTATTGCAAGTGGAAAAAAGTTAACAATCCTATTGATTTGTCGTTAATTCTGTTGTATTATTTACTATGGCACACCCATGGTGTAACACCCATCATTATTATGAACCTTTGGCTATAATAAACCTGGTCCCTGGATCCCAACTACAGGTACAGTACAGCCTGGAGCCTCCAGCCTTCCCCACTCTCTGCTACCCCCACACCCTCCCCGCATGGAGGGGAGCTGGGCTGTTAGCCCATGGGCAACAGGGCTGAGGCTCCAGACTGAACTCTTATGATACTTAGCTGCTACCAGATTTATATTTGGAGTCAAAGTTAAATTGACGATGTCTGAGTAAATAGCTGCTTTTGCAGAAAGGTTGCAAAGAGGTTTACATGATCTTACCAAGAAGGACCAGATTTCTATAGCAACATGTTTATATATGTCCTGTAGCCTACCTATTTCAGGCTGTTGCTTAGGATACTGGCAATAAACAGACAACAAAATGACTCTTTACCTGGGAGTTATTGTCAGACACTCCTATACTTCCACATTTCATTTGCCTTACTCTCACAAGTAGGCCCACTCACTGACTCTCTTTGGGCAAAGCAAGTGGGGTGTGGTTCACATACTTGTCATTGTAATCCCAGTTTGCAGGTGTTTGCTACTTGATGTTAATGGCTTTGGCTCAGTGAAGCTGTTTGGCATGTTACAATCTTGGTAGCAATGCTGTTGGTCTAAAGCAGGGGTCTCCAAACTATGACCCGGGGGCCGCATCCGGCCCGCGGCATCGATTTGTACAGCCCCTGGGGCCCCAGCTGAGCAGGCACGTGGAGAAGCCGCTGCTGCCAGTGACCCCATGTGCAGAGGGATGAGTGCCCCCACGATGCTGCTGGAGGAGTAAAGTGAAGGGTGGGGTGTCGCAGCAGTGGCGTGGCTGGAGGAGCAAAGGGGTGAGTGCCCCTGCGGCAGCGGCTGGAGGAGCAAAGGCAGGGGGGCCACGGTAGTGGCCAGAGGAGCAAAGCCAGAGGGCTGCAACAGCGGCCCGTGAAGCCCCTTCAAAAATCTAATATGGCCCTCATAGACTAAATCTAATAGACCCCTGTTCTAAAGATCAAAAGGCAGTCTACTGAATTCTACCAGGCTGCCTGCAGTCAGCCTTACTTTTTGCACAGGTGCAGCCTGCGAAGACTATAGGTCCCAGTCTGCATTGCTCCTTCTCTGAAGAGTGGAAGGCTGCACTGATTAAATCATAGGAGGCCAAGATCTGAGCTGATTTTTGTATGGACAACATTCTGCTCCATTCCAAACAAATGAAGTGCAGTTCTTGGGTCCTGGCAACTTGCTAATGATGCCTAGAATGGGATACGGCTTGATCTCCTTAGACTAGTTTATTTTTGTTAATTTGTATGATGTACAAATGGAGTATGCTGGATAAAATAAGTGTGCTCCTGGCTTTCTCTAGCTGCTGGTTCATAAAGAGACTGTCATCTGTTGACAGATAAGTTAGTCTTTGAGCACGAGTGTTAATGGTTGGTGCTAAAGAACTAAGGACTGTTCCAGCTGACAGCTGTGATGTGTGTAGTAGACCACTGTTTTACTATACAAAGCTTTTTTTAGAAGGAAGAATCTTTCTATTAATTGTGATATAAGAAGTACAAAACAGATGTGTGTTTTCCTGTGGACATTTTACAGAAACCTGACAGTGCAGATACTTATCAGCTGAAAACCATATTTTTCTTAGCAGTTACTCATCCAAGGACAGTTCTTGCATAAGGGATTAAATAAAAGAACAAACTACAGAAAATAAAACTCTGTGTATGTGGTGCCTCTTGTTGGCCTGAAATAAGTAGCTGGGCTTTTTTCACTTGACGGTGGCGTGTCTTGTGCTCTCATAGCAAGACTTCCCAGCAGGAATATGGTAGGAAGGAGTTGTACTGGTCCCTGCTCATTCCTGGATTATAATGCAGAGGGTAACATTTTGCCCGAGATACTGTCTTTTTCTCTTATTACCTATATTCATTCTCTACACAAATGCACCAGAGTATTGCAAAGCTTTCCCACCCTGAGGTCAACAAAGCACGTTGTGAAGGCAGAGAGCATAACCTTACTGCTGCTCCCATCTTCTGCCAGCCTTAGGATCAGCAGTCCTGAGACTGTTCCCAAACACTGCCTTTCCGTGCTGTCCACAAGGCCACAGCAGGTCAAGTCCTCTTGTCTCCTCCCCGACCAGGCCTGGGGAGGAGGAGAGAGGAGGCAAAAGGGTCAGTTGCCCAGGAGCCCAGTGATTTTAAAAGGGCCGGGATGGATGGGATAGGTACATAAGTTTTTTAATAAAAATTAAGATAGGAAACCATCCCTCATGGTGACAGGAGCAGTTTGCCGGAACGCTGCTGGACCTTGCTGGTGTGGCAGAGCATCAGCAACAGCAGCCTGGGAACCGCAGAGCTTGCTGTCTGCTGGCTGCTCGGAAGTCGCTGTGCCGGCTCTCCAGCTGCGAGGCTGTGGACAGGAGACTTAAAAGGAACAAACTCCCTCTGCACTTCCCCCTTCCCCCAGGGTTGCAGCTCCTCACCAAACACAAGCCAGCAAGTTCGACCACCCAGCTGAGCCGCTCTAAATTTGCTGAGAGGCAGCTGGGATTCACCCTTCCATTCGCTGGCACAGCACTGGCTGGCGAGCTGCTACCATGAGCGTAGGATGAGGGGCCACCTCCACTGCTCAGCTAGTGAACGAGGTGCGGGTTTTCCCTCTGCCTTTGCCCCTGGCCGTTGCCTCAAAGATCTCCTGGTACGTGCTGCACAGCCAGCCTGCTGTCTCCTCATTGCTCTGGGCGGTGGTGTCCCTCAGCACCAGCAGCGCAAATATTGTATATTTTAACTTTGTCGGTCATATTCAGTCACATCTTGTACGTCAGTTTTTTCCTTGTCTTTAGATTACACACTAATCACCATTAGGTGTTAAAGTATCAAATAAGCTAATTAAGATGTTTTCTTATTTTGTACTGCTTTAAATGTTTTAGATATTGATGTCATTCCATAATGTATGTTTTTAATTGAAATATAATTCAAAATAACAAATTCTACATCTTGTATATTAGGCTCACAAGTTGTTTAATAGTGGTGCTGTAAATGAAGAAGAAAAAAGTTAACTAGATCAAACCACGCCACAACTTACACATAGTAGGTTCTAATATGTTATCAATAGGATAAATGGTGATGTCATAAACCTCAGCCATTCCTCTCTAGGGGGGCCACTAACTGTTCTGCCTTGGGAGCTGGAATTGCCATCGGAGGGACTGTGCCCACCTAAGGTACCGTTGCCATTTCAAGAGAAGTGCATCAGATGCTTGGACTGACATTTTAACTGCTTCTAAAAAGATACCTATTGACATAGGAGCAGCTCTTGCCTACCAAAATCTCATATAACAATATGCCTGGCTCATGTTGTCCATTTGCTGAGCATTGTTGGGATCCCAAAGACCCAATGCAACCTATTTCAAGACCTTAATGGTTTTTATACATGATTTTACTCTTTGTAGCTCAGTGAGATTGGAATGATGCTAGATTTCTTTTCCCCTGTAAAATTAATGCTCTCAGATACAGTGCGAAGACTATTTATTACATCTCTATGTGCAGTCCTTTCTTCCCTGCTGAATAATACTGTAGGCACATACATACACTGAGGTATTTTGTAGATTTTCCTCTTTTTATGAACACTAAATCAATACTCAAGGAAGCAAGGAAATACCAGAAGAAAGTGTATCCCTCTAAGGAGTTTGTCTTCTCCAGGCTTTTTAAACGGATTCATTAACATCTTTTACCAGGAATTCAGTTCAGAGAGTTTTCTTCCAAAGGGCTGGAATTAAAGTAGTCAGTCTCCTGGCATCTGGGTTGTGCACCTGGAGACATATTTTATATGCACTAGGCAATGCTCAATTTAGAGTTGAAAATCTAAAAGTGAATGGAACTTTGTCATTAGTACAAGAAATTTGTCTAGTGATGCCAACACCCAGTCTGCTAATTTAGCAATAACTGGTGTTAGTGGCTCGATACTTAAAGCCATTTGAAATGTGTGGATATTCGCTATTGGATCCTACACTTACTTTTTTGTGAGTCTTCATCTTAGGTGGTTTAAAAACCCAGATTCACTCATTCTTAGGATTTTGTTGTAAGATCATTGACTACATTCTGGTGATTCTAGATGAGAAGAAAACTTAGGACATTTATTCTCTGCATCTTAACTTCTAACCTGGCTATATTTCTAGACCTCATTACATCTGGCATGTTGTTTTAGGGAGAAGGGAGATGATTAAACATACAGTTAAAATTTATCAAAACTCCAGGCACGAGACTTGAACGCAATTCTTTTTTCATTATTTTTTCCCTTCCTGGGCCCTACATAGTGAATCATCTGCTGTAATGTTTTGTCTTTCTGGTAAACTGTACATTCCAAAGCCTAAGGGTCTGTTACATTTCAAGTACTTATCTAAGCATCCTTTTTAGTTTTCTCTTCTTTTGTTACTGTCAGGAATTCCATGCTCATGAAAATTGCAGGTGATCACCTGAAAACTAAGTCCTCTGTTTATCAAGCAAAATATGCATAGGACTGGTTATGATGCATGCTGTCTTCCTTTACAGCACCTTTATATTATGTCTCATCCCTGATATGGAGTGACTACTTCTAGAGTGAAAAATTAGGGGAAGGTCATTGAGTCTCCAAGCTTATTCACTTCCCCAGAAAGCCCCTTTATAGTAGATGCAAAATCCATTATGGAGCTGCCTGTACCTCTGATTTAAACCTCTATTAAAAGCTGAGCTTTCTTATTTTTCATTTGCTCTACAACATTACAAATCCCTTGATGAAATTTTTAAATCCTCCTTTAATTTGTTTGGAGTATTGCTATTCTTGGTGGCTTTGTCTTGCTATCCCTTCTCAAATTTAAAAAATGTATTAAAGCTAATGTTTAAAATGAAAATATGCATATGTTAAAAAGAAAGATACTGTACATCTGGAGTTGGGCTTGGGCTAGGGGGGATTGCAAGTGTTGATAGCAAGGTTAATGAGATACATAAATATCACATAACCAGCATAGGTCCAGGTTGGGGTGTGGGAGTTTTTTAAAGCATCAGTAGATAAATGGACTTGGAAACGCCACCCATGGAATGTAGTAAGAGTCCAAATCAGTAACGATGTAGAAAATAAGTACATGGGTGGGCTGTTTGTCGGGGAAGGGAGGAAGTGGGTTATTTCCCTGATCGGTGGTCTCGGTTACTCGACCTGGTACTGATAGTACATTTGTTACTAAACCAATAACTTTTCTCCTACACCTTGCCAGAAAGGAAGGTTGGTCACCTTCTCAGTGGTTAGTTTGAAGGTGGTGAAGAAGTCTATATTGAGGGACAGACTGATGGTTTCTTAACTGATCTGCCAGCTAAGAAACTATATGCAGTCTAAATCAGGAGTGGCCAACCTGTGGCTTCAGAGCCCCAGGCGGCTTTTCAGAAGTTAATTTGTATCATCTTGTATAGGCACCGACTCTGGGACTGGAGCTACAGGTGCCAACTTTTCAATATGCCAGGGGGTGCTCACTGCTCAGGCCCTGCCCCCACTCCACCGCTCCCCTGAGCCTGCTGTGCCCTTCCTCCTCCCCTCCCTCCAAGCCTCCTGCATGCCACGATACAGCTGATCAAGAGGTGGAGGGAGGGAAGGGGAGGTGCTGACTGGCGGGGCTGCCGGTGGGTGGGAGGCACTGGGAGCAGGGTGAGGGAGCTACGGATGTATTACTGTGGCTCTTTGGCAATGTACACTGGTAAATTCTGGCTCTTCCTTAAGCTCAGGTTGGCCACCCCTGGTCTAAATCTACCTCTTTTAACACATTGTACATGCAAATACTAAGAGCTAAATGCCTTTAAGTAAGGTCTCCAAATTATGGGTGGGTCAACCAGAACACCAGTACAATGTCCTGTGAAACATAGCAAGATGAAACCAGTGCTCATAGGTGGGTGAAGAGTTCCAGGAGTCTTTAATGTTCTTCCTCATACTGCCATCACCTTTCTCAAAACTGGAAGAATTTTCACCAGCAGCATGTTTTAGCCCATGCTTGTGTATATTATCCAGTATATTATCTGAAATGTATAAATCACATGGCAAAAGAGAGAGACTAATCATAAGATTCACTTAAACTTTCCTCTCTGAGAGCCCACTACCTGTGATTTCCATTACTGACTGTCCTCCCAAGTGTTTCTCTGGCTAACACAGCTAGTGAGCCTTGGGAAACTGATTTGATGAAAGGGTTTTAGAGCAATCGAATGAAATGTCAGTTGGATGCCAGCAGTAGGGTTTCTTGTCATGATTAATGAGATATTTGGGCATTTCATTTTGCAGGAGCTACCTGAAACACAAGTCTTATCTAAGAGCTATTTCTTTGGATGTGCTTTAATAAATTAACATTAATGTCACTTACTTAATTACTCTTAACAAATTGGTTACACAACTGCAGGTTTATATTTGGGTTTGGCACATTAAGAATCCATTTGAAAAGCTCAGACACTGAAAAATAATTGCATTTTAATGCATTGTATGTTACTTTTCTAAAATAATCTGAACTAAAAAATGGGTTTGAAGTCACCTAAAATAACCTATAATTTGTTGAATGAAAAGCCTATTGAAGTATAGCGTTTTTGAAGTTAATATCAAATTAATTTCATTGTAATAGCAATAAATTTCTCTCCTCCTCTCATAAGGAAATAGTGATATTCCAGTAAATGGAATCAACACACCCTTTATTGTTAGTTTAGCATTTATATTGCAGTAGCACCTAGACGCATCCACCTAATCAAGACTCCTTGCACTAGGCAACACACAAACATGTAGTAAATTACAGTCCCTGACCCAAGGAGCTCTTAAATTGATTCCCGTGCTAAAGTGTGTTTGTAGTCACCTTGTGAGGATAGCCTTGAAGTTTCTAATTAACACAGGCCAGTCATAAATCTCTGGTTATTCGCATGCCTGGATCCCGATTCCACAGCCTCCCTGCCACACTGCTCCTTAGGGTATAAAAACCACAGTGAGTGATTTTGTTCCTATCTGCAGAAATGTGTGAATAAATTTGTATCCAGACATCAGTCATTTTTGGGTGGAGGATTCTTCGCAGTGCAGTGACTGATCCTAGTCAACTCTCTCTCCTAAAGTTAGCCACACATCTCTGTCCACACTGCAAAGTTCACCACAGAAAGGTTAGAAACAACTACAGTGCCAGTGGTGAGAGAATGCTACCAGTACCCTTTCCTCTTCCTGCCGATACCACTGTCCACAGGTTTCTCACAGTTGTGGTCCTTTCCATGTTACCCCGTAGATGCCAGGCTGTAGAGCCAAACTAATTCGGTGAACACCACTTACCTCTGAACACAGTGTTGTTGAAACACAGGGTGTCAGGTGCTTGACACCTGCATAAAGGCGGAGAGTTATACTGGTGACTCACCTTGGCAGCCAGAGCAGAGAATCCACGGGAGAAAAACATTAGGAAAAGAGCCAAGCTCAGGCTGAGTTTTTCAGTCACTGTTTAAGTTAACAATGAAAGAACAAGAGTAAGGCCATGGTTACACTGGCACTTTATAGCGCTATAAAGCCCCCAAGAGCGCTATAACCTCCTCCCCGTCCACACTGGCAAGGCACGTAGAGCGCTGTAACTGCTGAGTTATAGCGCTATTATTAATCCACCTCCGCATGGGGAATAAGGGCTGTA
>ML677333.1:13351305-13373363 GCA_007922305.1 Dermatemys mawii | reverse complement strand
CACAGGCTCCCTCCTTAAACATTTGCATTGCTTATCTGCCGAGTTAAAAGAGAAACTCTAAAGAGGTACTTCCGCATTCCTCCAGCCGAGTTCAAAACAAAGGGAAGAGACGTCAATTGCCTTAAATGGCTCTAGGCATCTCCAGAGATCACTTGTAGCGCAGTGGGTGTCCACATTCTTGCTGTAGCGCTACAGCAGCTGTGCTACAGCCCTTATTCCCCATGCGGAGGTGGATTAACAATAGCGCTATAACTCAGCAGTTATAGCGCTCTACGTGCCTTGCCAGTGTGGACGGGGAGGAGGTTATAGCGCTCTTGGGGGCTTTATAGCGCTATAAAGTGCCAGTGTAACCAAGCCCTAATTGTTGGGAGAGTGGCAGCCTGAATAGATGCATCTGCCGCCTTAGAGAGGAGGCACAACTGCTAGTCACCTTACTGTGTCTCTTGCCCCCACTCTTTTTTTCCTTGTTACTATTCAGTTTCATCTCCTGTTGCTGTCTCTGGCAATCTGTTCCACTGCATCGTTCTCTTTTTGTCTGAAACTTCTCTAGCTTCAGTCCCTTCAACTTGTTTTCTCTGGGAAGGTACAAACTAGGAGAAAAACTCTCCTTACAGCTCCCTCCTGTGAGGCTAATCGCATGCATGAGGAGAGCAAAATTTCGCTTCCAATTTGTACCTCCATTCTTCTCTCAGCCCTGCCGTTTTATATTCCTGCTTTATGCATCTTTATCTCCATTCAGCTGTAGAAGTGATCATGCAGGGCTAGAGTTTTTCGAAAGCCTCGGGGTTTGTGCTTGCAAAATTGTGCCTTGGAAAATCTAGCCCTGAACGGCACTCGCTAATGCCGCGTTATCCAAACCCAGCACTTAGATCTGTGGTTTGCACAGAAAAGCTTTGATGGCCCAGGAATACAACAGCAGGCAGTGAGAGTGGGGACCGGGGGTAAGAGAGGGGGTTCTGTTGGGATGATGTGTCGAACTCAGAGAGTTATCAGACTTGCAGCCTTTGCCTCTGTGGTCCTGACATGCTGCTGATTCTCACTCCCCTTCCCCAAAAGCTGCTTCAGGCTGCATGTTTGTTTTTGTTACATCAAGGATCGCTTCATTGCAGTATGTACCACGTTTGGAGACCATTTCAATATCGCAGTTTGTATAACCATGTAATAAATTAATTTACCAGGCACCTTTAGCCCCCCGCTCTGCCCACTAACTCCCTAGATTAAAACTGGGGAGTAGAATCGACTCACCCATCCCCCATCACCCTGCCAAGGAAATGTTTCCACCTTGTCCCATCAGTTGTGAAGTTTTCTCTGTAAACTACCTTGGTTAGAGGCCCAAGATGGCAACCTTCAGTCTTTGGTCTGGGACCGCTCTTAGGATATGTCTCCATACCCTGCAGTGTAGACCAGGGCTAAACTGATCTTGTTACTCATGCTAGCTGGACTCAAGTTAGCTTATGTAGGCTCACTCACTTGTAACTTTTGCTGTGCAAACAATGCCCTTCAAGAATTTCAGATCTGATATTTCAGGATGCAACAGGCAGAAACAGGAGCTTTTGCCTATTGGAAAAGGAGAGTTGTTGAGTTTCTCAGTGGGACCCAGCAGTGGCTTCTAGCTCTGAAAAGGCCTGAGATATCTGACTTTTAAAGTTACGACCCTTTGGTGTAGAAAAGCTGTTCTGTCTTAGAGATTTGTATGGCTCCTTCTGAGTCATGTTCTGTTGAACTGACAATCACTAGAGCCCTGGGGTAAAATCCTGGCTTTGCTGAGGTCCTCAGGAGTTTTGCTGTTGACTTCAGTGGGGCCAGGATTTCACTCTTGGCTCTACATGTGGAGGGATAGAAAACTAAAACAGGTAAAGTAGTCCTGTGACGCATGTGGCATGCAGAGATACATGATAGGGCAATGTGGCAAAACCGGGACTATAGAGAGAGTTTCATTAAAGCAATCCCATAACTAGCAAAATATCACTCCTGTAAACGATGTATTGTTAAGTAATAAGATGTACATATTGAGCAGTGCAATGGAGCAGTGCTTACATTTCAACATTTCAGTCCCTCTAGCTGTCCCACCTGTCATTTCCAAATGAGAGAGGAGAATAGCACCTTGTGTATGTGCTTCATTGATAGGCGTTGAATGGCTTCTCATGGTCTGCTGTGCAGTGGGGCAGTGCTACCAGATTTTACTTTGTCCTGGAGTGTTGTGCACAAACTGCACAAGTTGATTTTGTTTAAGCTTTGTGACAACTTTCACATTAGCAAAAATTCTTCTCAGAAATGCCAGCGTGTTAACGAAAAACAGCTCGCCCAGACTATAAGTGCCATGTCTTGTGTTGGGCCCTTGCATATCTGTGCTCTCCTGGTACATACAGACCTCGGTCAGCTGAGCTAATACTGGCACTTGACCACTGAATCCAGTTCTTGTCCCCACAATAGACTGAGACATCTCTAGATGCATTTTCTCTAGTATTTTTAATAAAACAAGTGTTGTTACACATCTGCTCCCTCCCTAGGTCTTACAGTTGTAGCCAAAAGGGATAACAAGCAAAGTCAAATGCAAAATCTGAGTGGTAGGAAGCGTCCATTTGGAACAATAAAATGTATGTTGGTCTAAAAAAAACCAAAAACAAACAAACAAAAAAAACCCTCAGTAAAAGTAGAGTGTAAGAATAGATGTATCTGTAATTCATTGAGACGCTCAGATTCTGGGAATGAGTGTTGTGGGAAGAAAGTGTAAATTAATACCGTACTCTAGAACAGGCCTGCACAACTCGGAAAGCAGCGAGGGCCATATTACTGCAAAAAAACCAGCTGCAGGATGAAAAGCCCCGCCCTCGCCCCACCCCCATCCGCTTCCTCCCACCCCACCACTTGACTTGCCCCACCCCTACTCACCCCCCGCGGGCCACACAGTTAGCCTGTGCGGGCCGAATGTGGCCACTGGGCTGCATGTTGTGCAGGCCTGCTCTAGAATATGTAACTAAACACATGCAGGGAGCAATTAAAAACAAAAAAAGCAATCTGAGCCCAAAGCGGTGCTGAATGTTAGAGAGTATGAGCTAAGAGTGGAACTGAAATGTAATGAGGTGCTTCTCACAGTGAAATGTTTCTGTTTTAATATGTTCATTGTACATGGTTTTAAAATCTCAGCTGAGGATCTAAGCTGAAATTGAAGGCTTTGGTATGAGTGATCACACATTTCATACAGATGTAATGTAAATAGACATGACCACCAGAGTATTTTATGTAGTAGTCAATCCCAGTAGCAAATATTTTTATTAAAAAGTATAAAAGCCTGTTGATTAAACAAATTACACACACAAGAAACTTTTTACAGAGTATTTAGGTCATTAGCATCTACTAATAACTATCTCAGATCTACAACTTTAGACATGCAAGTAGGTTCATTGAATTCAGGACTGTTCTAAACTTTACCAGCTTGTAATAAACCTTGAGATTATAAAAGCCAGAATGCATTTCAGGAATTCAGCATGCTTCAGTCACTCTGTCATAGCCTGTCTGCTGGGGAGGTTACATTGACTCAAGGGGGGGAATCATTGGGCCAAGTGAAATCATCCTAGAAAGATCCATTTCATTTCTCATAAATGTTGTTTTGTTGCTTTATTTCTCTCCATCTGTGGATGTGTGTCATAGAACACAAGAGAATACCATTGCACGTGCTTCAGATGTAAAATATTGATCAGAAAAATATAATTGTTTCAATACTGTTGTTCAAATTACAGATAATGAAGGCGATTCTGAAAGCCTCTGTAGGCAGCATGTGCACTGAGCTCAGTGGAAGTTCCACCAGCCCAGGGCTTGTCGGTGTGGTCCCAGAGTGAAACTGTTATAAGAAAACAGTTCTAGACTTTTCAGTAGTAGTGGCTAACAAATGATTACAAGCGGTGCAAACTTCATCCGTTTTGATGAATGGGCATTCACACCTTTGGGAGTTTGAGGATTTAGAAGCCATTCATAGTCACAGATTTTTCCATGTATTTCAACCCTAACCCCATAAATCAGCTTAAATTGGTGAAGTTGGTCCAAGTTTCAACTTCGTGACAAAGTCTGAAAAACTAATTTGTAGGGGTCTGATTGCAAAGGTTTTGCCCGGCTCAGCAAACAGAGCATCACTTCAGCATCCCTCAAGGCCTGTTTCTTGTACCACAGCACAACTGACCATAGTAATAATTCACAAATGTAGAATAAACTGCATCATGTTGCCCCTTGTTAGGTGAACATGTAACACTGTCCCTATCAGTGCATATGGTGCAAATATCCTGGATTTAGTACGGTTTAAAATCTCATCCTTGATTTGAAGCACCATTTCTAGACTAACTTGTGTGTGTCTTTAATAGATGCTTGTACTCCAGTTTTGTATTAAGCCAGTTCTCTGCTTAAATTGTTGCTCTAAGGTGGCATTATTAGTACAATTGTTTTAATTTGATGATGTCCCTGTTTAATGTCAAATATAAATTAAAATAAATATTAGTTTTGTTTACTTGAAAAAATACTGCATCCAGGTTTGAGGGATGAGTGCCTGTTTTCCCTGCGCTGCAGCCAATTTCAGCCTAAATCCACTTGTAGTAGGATATGTGTTAAAGCTTTCAGTAAAGATTTTATTTTTAAGCTCTGTTTGATCTTACAATGCAAGTGACTTGTGTTTTTCTTCTCCTTTCAAGGTAAACTGTCCCTCGAAGAGTTTATTAAAGGTGCCAAGAGTGATCCCTCTATTGTGCGATTGTTACAATGTGATCCAAGCAGTGCAAGTCAGTTCTAATTAAACTCTGGACAGTTTGCAAAGAAACTGCTGGCTTGTCATTCAAGCTTTGCTCGCAAATGGATGCCTTCTCAACCATTCCTCAACTTGCTAGTGGATAAAGATTGCATTGCCAGATTGTGTGTGTGTCTCCGTGTGTGTGTATCAGAGTGAGGACTGACTAACTCACTCCTCTCACTAACACGAGTGCAACATTTCTTTTGCAGTTCTGTGGGTTTTTTTCTCCCTTTCTCCCCTCCAATGTTACCACTCACTCTAAACAGTTAATGTAATCAAAAAGTGTGTTTATATGCAGATACAAAGAGTTCAGATTTCTGGTGAGATATCCCATCTTTTAGTCAGTGAGAATTGACATTCTTGTAGCCACAAGAAGATACTAGATAGAATTTTTATCCAACATAGCAGATGGTAGATCATAATTTTTGAAGCAAAATGTGAACTGGATGGAGTAGAAAGGAGAAAAGCTTTTTTCGGCATGGTTCCAAATTGTCTGTGCTTTTGAGGAAAATTGCTTGCACTTATCTAATTGTCTACTTTCTTTTTATATATATATATATATATATATATATATATATATATAGTGAAGTAAAATTTTAATATGTAGGTCAGGTATTTAATGCATAAAGTAGAATTCAAGCTTAATTTCTTCTTGTCTGTGATTTATTCGAATCTTGAAGATGGTTTTTTGAGATATTTATGCATTAGCAAATTGCTGTTACAGAAAATGCATGACTAGCAATTTGTGGCTATTTCACTCTGTTTAATTACTGAATGCAAATATTTGTTCATTTTTACTGTTGATCGTTCCAGCGTTTACTGTATTAACAAAAACAAAATGAGGATTATTCCTTTTCTTCATTTCTCGGTGGAGTCCCACTTAGTGGTGGTTGCAGCATTAACTGGCTGTTGAGTGACATGAAGTGATGTGATTCACGCTGCTGTTCTAAACTTTGCTACGCTCTCCATTCTTTTGCTGTTGATATGTTAATAGTCTTGTGCAATCCAGTGTTATTTAATATCTGCCTAATGCCAAGAAATATTCATTGAAATAAAAGACGACTTTTCTTGTCAATAACTGTCTTATTTTAACTAGTGGTACAAGTTACTGTTCCACAGTTGTGCATGTGATGAATATAGTTAGGATAAGAATACTGAAAGCTTTTTTGACCTTCCTTCCCTTACATCCCCTCATCTAGGGAAGGGGTGCTGACCTATTCCCCATTGTCCTTCCATCGTTGGCGTCTCTGCAGAGATAAGCCAGCAAACAAGAGTATTTTGGTAACCACTATGTTCATGGTCCTTGTGTTAAGAAAATGATTGTTAGGAAAATGTAACTTAGAATGTTGTAGTATGATTTTAAAATAACCTTAGATTTATAATCTCACTCCCTGTATATGTACTATTGACCCCTAGTTTAACATGCATTTTAAACTTGCATTCACCCTGCCACAGATGTGCAGGCATCATAGTGTCTAAGTACCCCTAAGTGTTTTGAACCTCCTGTTTACCAGACATGTAAATGAAATAGATTAAGACCAACAATGGATGTAATAGCCATTAAGTGTTCCCACCTGTGTAAGTGGATTGAAAGTCCCCCTCCCTTATCAACAGAGGGGTATAAAATATCTACACACATGTATTGAGTTGAGCCAGTTGTTTGGGTGATAACCCCTTCTGACTCCTTATTGCTTGCAATAAATCTTGTTTTTCCAGAAGTCTACTGAGTTATGCCTGTCCTTTGAGGTATATTGGACTGAACTCCAAAGGAAATAAGCAGTTTTTGCAACAATTCTGGCACCCCAGATGGGACAGCCTTTGGACGACTTCGGGATCACCGCAGACCGACCAGAGGAAGGATAGTGCGCACCGGGCAGTTTTTGCCCGTCCTAACTCTAACCCGACCTGCGGTGATACCCGGAATGTTAAAACGTGAGTCCCTACAAATCAGGCAAGACCAGAGGCTTCTGGAGTTTGGTAGGCGCCTGGGAAACAGAGCGGTGTAAGTATCTCCATTACTCTCATTGTTAATTTGTTTGGTGATTTTAGTACTTTTGTATTAATTCGCCGTTTGTAGATTCCTTGTGAATCATTTGGGATAGCAATGGGATCGGGTCGCTCCCGAATGGAAGATTCCGCCTTTCCCTTGGGTTGTATGTTACGTAACTTTGGTAAATTTAAGAGTAATCATGGTATTAAGATGACTAAAGATGAGTTGATTATGTTTTGTCAGTTGGAATGGACCACGTTCGGTCTTGGTTGGCCCGATTCAGGGTCCTTTGATGTAGACCTCACAACTAAGGTTTATAAAACAGTGGTTACAAATCAACACTGGGACCAGTTCCCCTATATTGATTGTTGGCTAACAGTATGTCAGGATCGGCCCCCCCTGGCTTATTAAATGTGCCTCTAAATTATGTAAACAAATGCGCCTAGGGGTTCCCAAGCCTCGTCCGACTATTCTCTGCGAGCCTGCAGAGGATGCTTGTCTCGAGACTGTAATGCCATCAGCCCCCCCCCCCCTTATAGGCCATCCACCCCCATTCCCTCAGGAAGTGGTCCAACTGGCCCATCTCCGTCTGTTACTAGCCCCGTTCAACTGGCTAGTCCCCTGACTCCAGAGGACAGTCCCACCCAAGGGGGAGCAAATGGAATCAGTAACATAATTGCTGAATTTGACCCCCTTTCCCCAAGCCGTCACACGGGACCTGCCTCAAATACCCGAAGTCATGATTTAATAAACCGAGCCTGCCCCATGCGAGAAGTAATGTCCCCCACTGGCCGAACATCTTTCCTCTATGCCCCCTTTACTACCACGGACTTATTTAATTGGAAAAGCCAAAACCCCTCTTACAGGGAAAATCCCATGGTACAGATAAGGGTGGGTGGCAAGGAATATAAAGCTCTAGTGGATACCGGGGCTACGTATTCTATGATCCCTGCAAAACCCCCTTCTCCTGAAGAAAGCGGAAAACATGTAATAATAGAAGGAATTGAGGGAAAACAGAGTAAACTGCCTGTATATAAGCCCTTGCTTACAAAAATCGGGGACAATATGCTAGAGCATGCCTTTATTGTTTCACTTACATGCCCCTTGCTCTGTTAGGACGAGATATCCTAATCAAACTACAAGTTGAAATCTTTTTCCAAGAGCAGATTGTAGTACACCTACCAGGAAAACAGGGTTCAAACTATCAAATGGCCCTCTTTAACAAGGAGTCAACTACCTGCACAGGGAACATTGAAGACTTAGAAGGAATAAACCCTGATGTATGGGCAGATGGAAACCATCCAAGGGCGACATCTGTACCCCCTGTGAAAATACCACTAAAAGAAAAAGAAAGCCCTGTCTGTGTAAAACAGTACCCTTTGTCAAAAGCAGCTCGTCTGGGCTTAAAGCCCCTCATTGAAAAATTCAAGCAGTGGGGCTGGCTAGTGGAGGGGTCATCCCCTTTCAATACCCCCATATTGGGAGTGCCTAAACCAGATGGTACCTATAGATTGGTGCATGACTTAAGAGCAATAAATAAAAAGGTTATTGTAGACCACCCTATGGTCCCGAACCCTCACACCATTCTAACACAGATTCTGCCTGCAGCAGCTGTTTTTACAGTGTTGGATTTAAAGGATGCTTTCTTCTCAATACCATTAGAAAAGGAAAGCTGGAAATTGTTTGCTTTTGAATGGGAGGACCCAGAAACTCACTATAAGACTCAGTTAATGTGGACTGTTTTACCTCAAGGTTTTGTGTCATCCCCCCCTCTTTTTGGAACAGCATTGCAGAAAGATTTAGAAAACTGGAAAAGCCAGCATTCAGAGATTGCCTTGCTCCAGTATGTTGATGACTTGTTAATTGCCAGTCCTGATCTGCAAGTGGGGAAAAGAGCAACCGAGTCTCTGCTAAATATTCTAGGGGAGAAAGGGTATAAAGTTTCACGAGAAAAAGCCTAGATATGCCAACTGAAGGTTACCTTCCTGGGATATGAAATTGAGAAAGGGGTACAAGCTCTCAACAAAGAGAGAATCAGGGCAATTCAAGATATGCCTGCCCCAACCAACCCTAGAGAACTACGAGCCTTCTTAGGTCTGACTGGATTCTGTAGACTGTGGATCCCAGACTATGGTAACAAGGCTAAACTTTTATATGAATCTCTCACTAAGGAAGGCCTCACAAATTGGAAATGGACTAGTGAGCATCAGCATGCTTTTGAACTGTTAAAAGCAGCCTTAATGCAGCCTCCGGCTCTCATGATTCCTAATGAGCATAAGCCCTATAGACTCTACGTACATGAGAATAAGGGCATTGCTTCGGGAGTTCTAACTCAGCCGGTAGGCCCAACCTGGAAACCTGTGGGCTATTACTCAAAGGTACAGGACCCGGTAGCCAAGGGGTGGCCGGCTTGCCTGCGAGCTGTAGCAGCAACTGCAACCATAGTGACAAAAGCCCAAAAGATAGCAATGGGAGCAGATATGGACATACACACCCCACATGGGGTCCCCCAGATTCTTGGAATAGAAGGTGGGAAATTCTTAAGCCCTTCTCGACAATCCAGATATGAAATCTTCCTATTGTCTAACCAAGGGCTTACATTTAAACATACTACAGCTTTAAATCCAGCTACCCTTCTCCCTCAGCCAGGACCACCTAACCATGATTGTTTAGAAGCACTTACAGAGATGGTGTTAATTCGACCAGACCTGCAGGACGATTCTCTGGAAAACCCAGACGAGGAATTTTTCGTGGACGGATCTAGCAGTATGGTACAAGGCACCAGACAGACGGGCTGCGCTGTTGTGACCCTGACTGAAATACTGTGGAAGGAGAAGCTCCCCGCCAGCTGGTCAGCGCAAGCAGAACTCACTGCATTGACACGAGCCCTCTGGCTGGGGACAGACAAGAGGTCTGTATTGTCTTCTCTCCACAGATTCGCTGCACCCTTCCAGAATCTGCCCCTGGACACTCCTATCCATAACTTCCAGCCAGGAGATCAGGTGTTGGTACAGAAGTGGAAAAAGGACCCTTTGTCTGAGAGGTGGGACGGACCTTATCAAGTTTTACTCACAACACACACGGCTGTAAAACTTGAACAGTGACAAATGGACACATTGTTCACGTATTAAAAAGTACACCCCACCTCTCCTCCAGAATCCTGAGACTCCACCTAAGGACGACTGGACTGTTACTTGCCTGGATCCTCTGCGACTCCGACTTAACCGTGTTCAGTAACATGTTTGTGTTCCACATTTTAATTGGATATGTCTTTGTATGTATGTATAATTTAACCCCTAGAGGTTTCCAAGCATACGAAAACACTTGGGTATCATTGGCAAGGTTAGCCTTGAATTCATCTATCTTTTGCCTGCCAAATACATATGCTGTAGGTAAAATTATGGAAACATGTTTTCTTGGCATTAGTACAACCCCTTCCACATTGAAAAATTACACACACTTAAAAATTTTTGCCAAAACGATGACGTATGATTATTTGTATGAAATGGGCCAAATATGTTTTCATTTTTGGTTGCAAATGTAACACCAGCTGCCCAGTGTGTCACTTTCGAAGGTGCCACTCAGTATATTCATGATCTCACAAACAAAGAGTTGGTCTGTAATCAGACCACTACTCAGTCATTTGCTTATGGACCTTATGCTTATGCTTCTCCCCCATGGCTGGGTTTTTTTCCTTTGTGGGCGCACAGCTTATTCATATGTACCAGCTAACAGCTCGGGTGGGCCCTGCACAGTAGGGAGAGTGGCACCCCTTATTGTCCCTGTTCCCCAACATAACACCAAAAGATATAGACGGGGAAACATACCATTGGACCCCTCCTGTAAGTCAGACATTACACTATTCTCAGACAGGGACACAGCTGTTCTGAGTTTACTGGCCTTTGTTGTTTTAATATTACTGATAAGAAAACTTCCATTGAAAAGGATTTATACAACTTAAAGGAACTAGTGCATGGGATAAAGCAAACTCAAGGTTTTGATTTTTGGTCATGGTTGCCTAATGTTGATGACTGGATAAAAACCTCTCATAAAGGGAGGAATCTATTTTGTATTAATAGTATTAGTTATAGGATTGTGTTTTTGTTGTGTTATCAATTGTATTCCATTGTCATGTCAACAAACCCCACCCAGGAGAGCTAAGCTAGCTCTGCTCCCCGATAGAATGTAGAAGAAATCATCTTTAAAGAGGAAGGAGTTGTTAAGAAAATGATTGTTAGGAAAATGTAACTTAGAATGTTGTAGTATGATTTTAAAATAACCTTAGATTTATAATCTCACTCCCTGTATATGTACTATTGACCCCTAGTTTAACATGCATTTTAAACTTGCATTCACCCTGCCACAGATGTGCAGGCATCATAGTGTCTAAGTACCCCTAAGTGTTTTGAACCTCCTGTTTACCAGACATGTAAATGAAATAGATTAAGACCAACAATGGATGTAATAGCCATTAAGTGTTCCCACCTGTGTAAGTGGATTGAAAGTCCCCCTCCCTTATCAACAAAGGGGTATAAAATATCTACACACATGTATTGAGTTGAGCCAGTTGTTTGGGTGATAACCCCTTCTGACTCCTTATTGCTTGCAATAAATCTTGTTTTTCCAGAAGTCTACTGAGTTATGCCTGTCCGTTGAGGTATATTGGACTGAACTCCAAAGGAAATAAGCAGTTTTTGCAACACTTGGGAACCCTTCCCCAAAGGAAACTGGACTGAGACTATGACACAGTGATTTCACACAGTCCACTGAAGAGCTGATCTCTCCAAGACACCACTGGCCTATGCTAGATTTAGAGTTGGCTGCTAGAAAAAGCATCAAGTACAATAACTCCTCACTTAGTCATCCCAGTTAACACTGTTTCGTTGTTACTTTGCTGATCAATTAGGAAACATGCTCATTTAAAGTTGTGCAATGCTCCCTTATAATGTCGTTTGGCAGCTGCCTGCTTTCTCCACTGCTTGCAGGAAGAGCAGCCTGTTAGAGCTAGCTGGTGGAGTCTTGGAACCAGGGTGGACTGGCAGTCTCCCTGTGCGGCAGTTGCCCAGCAGGCTATCTGTTATCAGCAGTACAGCTGTCTCTCCCCCCACTGCCATGTGCTGCTCCTGCCCTCTGCCTTAGAGCTGCTTCAGGGAGCCTCCTGCTTTCTGGGGGGTGGAGGGAGAGAGGAGGTTAATATCAAGGCATCCCTCTCACCTCTGCTCCTGCACCCCACTTACCCCATCTTCCATAGAGTGGGGGCGGGACTGGGGGACAGACACAGCAGGGCTCAGCCAATTGCTAGTTCATCATCTAGCAGTAAGGCATTCCCTGGGAAACGTACCACCCTCTGACTTCAACACTTCAACCAAACTTCACAATCATTATCACTGTGTACCAGTATTAAATTGTTTGTTTAAAATACTGTGTCTCTGTCTCTGTCTCTGTCTATCTATAGATAGATAGATAGATATACACATATATATAGATATATATATGCATACATATAGTCTCTTGTCTGGTGAAAAAAATTTCCCTGGAACCTCATTTCCCCCGCCCCCCTTACGTTAATTCTTATGGGGAAATATTTTCTTAACATAGTTTTGCTTAAAGTCACATTTTTCAGGAACAGAACTACAACTTTAAGTGAAGAGTTACTGTACTGGAAGTCAGGAAATGTGGGTTCTGTCTCTGGCTTCTGCCATTGACTGGCTGTGCGAGTTCCTGCTTTTCTCTGGACCTAAGAAGCATTGTATCAGTGCTTAGTATTACTAGTATTGCTCATTAACATAATGTTGTGAGGCTCTGTGTCCTATTACCAGTGCGCTGTGCCATCCAGTCCCCCAACAAATCTGAAGCTAATTAATGCAGCCTTTTTTTACTGAAAGAAAAATGGCGCAAAGTTCCTTTCCAGTATTCAGAGGATCTGTGCAGGCAGAAGTACATTTCAGCTAGGTATGTTCCACTGAAACAATGTATGGCATCAATGACACAATATGCAAAGCTTTCCTAGAGCCATGTTTATAATGCACAGGCTGAAGTACAGCAAAGTGCTTAAGCATCTATTTAAGTCCCATAAAAGTCAATGGGACTTCAGCATATGCCTAAAGTTAAACATGTGCATATGTGTTAGGTGAATAGACAAAGTTTGCGGAATTAGGATCCAAGATATCAGGAATTAAGTGAAATATGCACTTGCACTGTAAAAATAAATTGGGAAAGGAGGCCACTTACAATAACAAGTCAGATACTGCTGGATGAAATTTGGCATAACGTGACCTTTTACCACACCTGAGCCTATTGTTTCTTTTTTTTTAAGAAATTCAATTTGAACCTCTTAGAAAAACAAACCTTCCCTTGTCACTGTGAAAGGAAAACTAACTAAAACTCATCCGTCTGCCTTTTTCTTGTTCACCGTGGAAGAAATGCTAAAAGTAAACCACAGGAACAGTAACAATTAAAATGTTTGCAATTCTTCCAGTTTTAATAAGTGAAGATTGTAAGATAGGAAAGAACTAGGGTTTTTTATTTAACATTTTTCTTTTTAAAAAATCATTTAACCAAAAAAAATTCTTCACAGATGTTACAAAATCACACCTTTAGATTATTTATTATCAGTAATTTTCACTCTGCAAGAACTGTCCAAGTCAAGTGAAAAAAACAAAACTACACAGTTTCGTACTTGCTTTATAGTCTGTTTCTAGTCTATTTCATGGTCAAGTTCTCATCTAGTCTATTTCATGGCCAAAGTCTCATGCCTAGAATGCTGCAGCATTTGTATTTTAAAACACTATTGCACTAATGACATTTTTGCATGTAATTATAGCTGAACATTGAGAGATACAAAGTTAGTTGTCACATAGCTCAGGCAAATTGCACACATTAAAAATCTATACTGTGTAACTAAGCAGAATTATGCTGGGAAGGAGGGCTATTTTTGAATTCCCTGTCTTGTGTGATTTTTAAAATACAGTATGTTGGTTATGTGTTTAGTCAAATATCACAAAATAATTTTGTACGGATCAGGTAACCAAAATTATTAGGATCTGACATGTCAGACTGGTGTGTGTCCCATCCATTCTTACTTCTTGTTGTCTTTTTCTTTGTTCTGTCACTGCCCATTTCCTTCCTTTCTGTTCCCAGTTTTCTCCTTCTCCATAAGGACAACCAGACCTTAAAGATCATCAGAGAGAGAGACCTTCATAGAGTCAAAAAATTTCTGCCTAGAAATCTTTCCCATGGGAAATGTTCATCTCCAACATATTTTCTGTTGGAAAAATGAAAATTTGAGGTGACCTTTTGAAATAAAACATTTTTCATTTCAAACTTTTTGGAGCTTTTCATTCAGTGGAATTTTTCAATGGTTCAACTTTCCATCTTGGTTCAGAACTAATTCCAGAATGTCAGCCTAGCCCACAAGATCAACGTTCTATTTCCCCACCAGGTCTGCAAGTTTTGCAAGATTGCTGCTGCTTGGTGGGATTCTGCCCAGCTACATTCAAACTGGAATTTTGTCCCATTCTCAGATTTTACTGGCTGCCTAAGCATACTCTCTATTCCCCTCTAGCTCTCCCTGAAGTATCTTCCCTGTCCTTCCCCAGCACCATTTTCTCCCGTTCTTGCATCATTGTGATGCTTTTTCAGTCCTCTCCACCCATCACCTCTGCAGGCCCTGTGTGTTTCCTAATTTATATGCACCAGCTACTAGGGTGACCAGATGTCCTGATTTTATCGGGACTGTCACGATTTTTGAGGGTTTTTTTCTTATATAGGCTCCTATTACCCCCTACCCATGTCCTGATTTTTCAGGCTTGCTGTCTGGTCACCCTACCAGCTACTATAATACAAGGTATTATGAGGAGTTCAAAATCCCAGAGCTTCCCACACTTGGGCTACCTAGTATACTCATCCCATTATAAATAGTGTGACAATTCATCAGCTCAGATGCAGAGTCTATTATACGGTATTACTGCACTGCACCTAGGTATGGTTGTGTAAGAAATTCCAGGGGTTTGGATACTGAGACCTGTAGAAAACCCTGAGAACTACTAAATTATTTGGCAAATGATACAATATGTAATAGGAGACCATTCTCTCATTCAAACTTAACTCTGCAGTGCTGATGGTTGTTGATGAAACATTAGATTAAAGAAAGGAATGGGTTTTGTGTGGTTTTTATCATTGTTACATTCAGGACAAAGTAGGTCAATACCATTTTCTGAGCAAATTGGCATTATGTGATCTTGGTAGGATTCTTCATATTTTTGCGCTGTAAAAAAAACAAATGAGAAAAATACTGTGTGATGGGGTAGTGCAGACACTAGTTCTTTAAAGCAATACATAGAGACATCTGAAAAGGGGGCTGAAGTTCTGAAAGTGCTGACCCCCAGCCCTATGAAAATCAAGCACCCTTCAGGGCTCAAGTTAGGCACTAAAAAATTGGCTATTAGCCACTTTTGAAAATCTTGGCCATGATCTCTAAGGAGGCTCTCAAAGGGATGAGCTGCTATTCTGATACACACTGGGGAATGAGGGAAAGCGGTGCATACAGTAGATTAGTCCCCCCAAATGTGCTTCATTGTCATTGTTCTGGATGACTTTCTTAAACGAGGGGTTTCACCACAGATACCTATCAATTTGGGGTAAAATTTCCAAAAGCACCGAGTCCTATTGAAAGCCAATGGGACCTAGACTCCTAAATCACTTAAGTCCAGATCCTCAATAGTATTTAGGACCCAGCCTTTTAAAAGTATTTAGGTGTTGCACACAGCATTGCAATGCCTAACTGATTTAGAAACCTGAATTTTATTTTCCAAAGGGACTTAGCCACTTAGGCGTGTAAATTCCATCGACAGTCAATGGGATTCAGACTCCTAAGTGTCTAAATCCCTTTTGAAATTAGTCACTGTATCACTGAGTACAGCATCACCTAAATACCTTTAAAAATCTGGGTCTAAATATCTCTGAGGATCTGAGTCTTAAATGCTTTTGGAATTTTATCCTTAAGCTGTATTATTTTTAGGCTTGTTAGGCTGGCATTTTAGTGAAAAGGTTAACAGGTTCAGTCTCACCTATCCTTAACAGCCTGTCTAATTGTTCTCTCAACAGCCACTGTAAAGTCCCACACCTACGGTATCATGGCATTCTGAAAGCTGTGCCTAATTAGTATAGAAGATCAGATTTTTTTCTATACAATGCAATGCCCTATTACACAAATATTAAGCTAAGCCACTAAATCTCAAATTGTTAGTGTCTCTGTGGTTCAGTCTGCAAGTAAAGTAGCCTGTTCAAGGCTCTAGCAGAAGCCAGAAGGATGGAGATTCTTTGAATCAGTCCATTTTTCTCTCTTGTTTGATTATGCCTGAGCGAAGTTTATTTTCAATAATGCCTGTTGCAATGTACTCAAGGAACTAGCCCCTGAGTGGGGGAAACTTTTCTTATAAAGCTGAAGAGGAAAAGAAATGCTTATATATTACACTGTATCTCAGCTTTTCCCTAACAGTGTAATAGTCTCATTCCATCTTGCAAAGGTGCCCTTTATTCATATCTAAAAGGTTAGGAATAGTCAGCTAGTTGAATAACCGGATGGGCTGAATTAACTCCATGTAGGTTTGTAGAGACCTTCTTCCAATACAAGATGGACATTTTGAGGACTACAAGCCTTGGTGATGTCTGAGATTACTGATAACTGTGTCATTCTTTCCTCTGGGGAAAAAGAAGCTTAATTGGAAAAAGGACTGCAGGATGTACTGTGAGGTAACAGCGCTGGAGATCACCTTGAATATGGATACGTTCAATGGCAAAATGCCTTAAGTTATTCACAAAGGGAAGGGGCCCTCAGGAGTCTCTTCTTGTGCATGAGGAAAATGTGATCTAAAATACCAAAACCCCTTTTTTGTCCCTGGTGTAAAATCATTTCCCAGACGGCATGGAGCTGGGAGAGAGGAGAGATTGGAACTGAATGGATTCAGTGTTGGGAACTTGCTGCCAAGAATTCTAGGTATGGCCTGGACCAGATCTGCTGAGAAAGAAACAGGTGTGGTCTGACGTCCTATAGAGCATGGAGCATTAATGGGTGTCAGGAGCCAGCAAATCTGGTACAGATTCTGCAGTAAAAGAGGCAAAGAACTGAAAGCATAGTTAATTTGTCTGATGCGGTGATGAATAAAATGGAAATTAGGTGAGGCTATAAGTCCTATGTCATGAAGCTCGTGTTGTTCTGCCTGCTTACTCTTCCTATGAAGCCACTATGGTGGACTGAGAGATAAGATGTGGATCTATCAATCACTACACCTGTTCATGCATCAGTGCCTCACAAATGTATTAATACATGAAGATCTCTACCTCCTCATTCCCCCTGTTCCTCCCACCCTTTCATTCTTTAGAAGGGTATATTTTGAACCCTGGTGGTTTGGGATGTAAATTTGGTGAAGCTACTAAGGGGAAGCTAGGCCAGCTGAGAACCTGGCTTCTGCAGAAAGTGGCATTAGCAATTCAGTAAGTAACACTTCCTCAGAATTAGGCTGTAGTATTACACTGTTGCAGGTGCTCTTTTTTCAAATACGGTATAAAATTGAAGGCTTGACCATTTACTGTCACAAGATTCAAAGGAACTTTTTGTAAGGGGATGTGTGTTAATTCTGGTGTCACCAGACTCTAGTTTAGGTAATCACATTCTGCCCAACTAAATTTCAACTGGAGTAGAATGTCTAGCTACAGCTGTCTGAGAAATACGTCTCAGAAGGTATTCTCATTCTGTGCCAAACTGTTGTGTAGCGTTGCTGCTCACAGTTAAACAATGAATGTTTTTCACTGCAAAAGAGGCTTCATTTCAGTGCTGGGTGACAAGAACTGTGTGCAGCGCATAATTTTATAAAGGGCTTTTGGCATCTCTGAGGGGGGAAACGGCTTCCATGTTACTAAATGCAAGTTTGTAATTAAGAAGAAAATGATTATATAAGATCATTAGCAAATCACTGTAAATTTTCTAATCAAAACAATAACAAAACAAAAACATACTGTCTAAATAATAAAACAAAACATACTGTCTAAAAATATCAGTGAGACAGGGTGGAGGAGGTAATATCTTTCATTGCACCAACTTCTGTTTGTCAAGCTTTTGAGTTACACAGAGCTGCTCTTCAGGTCCTGAAAAGCTAAACGTAATTAATATATTTCATAATAGTTGTTAATAAGCATGAATTCAGTACAAATATTAAATGCATTCTCCTTTGTTGGAAACAACAAAAGATTCTGCCTGATTTAATCCTCATTTTGTGTAGACTGCTTTACAACAGTGTGTCCCCCAAGGTTATTTCTGTGAGGAATACATAGCTTCTGACTTTTTAATATTTGAAAAGCCTATAGTAAACAGGCTTCACATTTGCAGCCGCACAGTAAAGTATATGGAACTCTGGTAAGGCTATTGCATTAGGCAGTTTCCTACAAAAATGGAGTTTTTCATTGCCACAGAATCATGGTTCTACAGGTGAGCAAACCAGTCCACATACAGCCTCTTGTCAATCAGTGTGTTTCATTTGCAAATGTTTTAGAAATCTATGTAAATGCACCATAGACAGACTGGAATCCTAAAAACCATGGGCCGGATTCCCCTCTCACTCCCACTAGAGTTAAATTCTTTTAGCTTCAGTTGAGTTTCTCCTTAATTGTACCCAAATCAGAGCCTGAGTTTGTGTGATATGCCAAAGGCTGGTGTGAAAATCAGGCCAGAATGTCAGCTCCTGCTTTCTCTACTTGTGTCTGTGCCTTTGGCTTCACTGTGCGGGTAGGGGGAGGAAAGAGGAAGAAGAGGGCGGCACAGTGAGGAGTTGCTAGCTTGCTATAAAATCCTAGTGGAAATAAAGCACTATAATTTTACTGCGAAGTAGCAAGCAATGTCAACCCATGGGAGGGAGTACAGTGCTGACCTAGCCTAGCTATTCCAACGGCAGGGGTAGCGATCAATCTTTCAGGGGCTGATTTATCATGTCTAGTCTAGACTCGATAAATCGATCCCAGAGCGTTCTATCATCTCCACAGGGGCGCAGGCATGGGGGAGCAGCAGCAGCAGACTCAGCGCCATGAAGGTGCCGCAGTAAGTCGACCTAAATACATCAACTTCAGCTACGCTGTTCCTGAAGTTGCGTATCTTAGGTCAATTTCCCCTCCTGGCCCCCTGCCCTCCCCCATGTAGACCAGGGCCAAGTAAAAATACAGTGCCTTATCTCCACTAGGGTTTTACAGCAGATTAGCTAAAGTACCTTAGACCTGGTCTATACCGGGGCAGGGTGTCGTTTTAAGTTAAGCAACTTCAGCTACATGAATAATAGAGCTGAAGTTGATATACTGAGATCTACTCGCCACGGTGTCTTCACTGTGATGAGTCGACTGCTGCTGCTCCCCCATTGCCTCTGCCTGCGTCTCTCATGGCGGTGAAGTACAGGAGTCGATGGACGAGCCCCTGGCAGTTGATTTATCACGTCTAGACTAGACACGATAAATCGACCCCCACTGGATCGACTGCTGCCCTCCGATCTGGGGGGTGGTATAGACATACCTTAGTTACACCACTGTAAAAACACACCATTTTTGGTATTGAAGATAAAACCGAAGAGGGTGTTTGCTGCACCAGAACAAAAGATGAAGTTTTCTATTTTTAAAGCAGCATTCTTCCTTCAATATACATTTGAAGTAGAGCATATTAAAGAAACAAGTGGTGTAGTAATTAATCAATTAATACAATTGCTAGCCTATCCCCTGGATCATTGGTAATACTGCTGATGGTAAGTGAAGTGAAATCAAGACAAATTGCTTTCTCCTGATCAGTGTGTGGATGCTCATGAAATGAGATAGCACTAGCAGTGGGTCTTATTTACACTGTACACTCCTGATGCACTTATCACCTGAGCATCTAGGCACTATTGTACAGACAGGAGAAGAGGGGGAAGGGCTATGCTACTATGGAAGTTTCTCTACAGGAGCTGTGCAAAAATAAGGATTCTCCTCTTTCCCTTCTGTCCCCCACTGCCACCCCCAATAAAAACTTGCTTGAAAAATATCCCCACTTCATTTCAGATAATTTCACAACCCCGCCCCCGCAACGGTTTGCTTTTCTATGGCATTTTGGGAGACACATTGGTCCATGTGACCACTTGGCTTTAAATTCTCCTGCTCAATGAAATTTGAACAGGACTGAATGTGGGCTAGTGGCCATCTTTGACATTTTCCATTGTAACAAAGATCAGATGAGAGGGAGAAAAACTCATATGTATGAACATGTGTGGCTTTTTTGATGGAGGAGTGGGTGAAGGAAAAGAGAATTCCCCCTAGAGAATGGCCGTACTGGGTCAGACCAAGGGTCCATCTAGCCCAGTGTCCTGTCTGCTGACACTGGCCAGTGCCAGGTGCTTCATAGTAAATTAATAGAACAGGTAATCATCAAGTGACCCATCTCCTTGTTGCCTATTCCCAGCTCCTGCCAAACAGAGGCTAAGGACACTATTCCTGCCCATCCTGGCTAATAGCTAGGACAAGGTGATAGTATGTCAACTGCTTTGGGATACTTTGCCTTGGAGGAGCTACAGGTGCTTGCAGTATTAGTGTGAACTTCACAGCCTATAGAAGGTTAGTCAAGCAAAAGGCCTATGGCCTTGATCCTGCACTGGCATCAGCTGGAGACAGTTCCTGGGCACAGTTCTATTGAACTCCAGGAGTGGGGAGCTGCCAGTACATATGCTAACAGCTGCACACTCCCGCAGTGTGGTATGCAGACAAACCTCTGGCCCTAGCCCATCCCAGTGTTTTTTTACATATGCTGAAGGTGAAATCTCTGTATTGCACAAAGTCACTCACAGGACTGAAGACCACCAAACAAGGGAGGCTTCCCCACAGTGGGCTGCCATGGAGGTTTAAGCAGGTTTCTGTGACAGAGAGAAAACACATAATGGGTAATATTATAGCAAGGGGGACAGAGACACAAAAATATAGCTGCTCCTGTCTCTCACAAGTTTTTTGTACATAAAGGAGCAGCTGCCGAGAGATGCTCCGATCATTGTCATTCCTCCCCCACCCCGAGTATGGATTATTACACTCTGTCATGCACATACAACTGTAGGGCAGAGACATCAGGGCAGGGAACCAGCCTAGCATCATTGCACCAGCTAAGACTCTGTCCCTGTGGCTTTATAGTTCTCTGGTAAAGTGCCTCGCTATATAAATAATAACTTTTAATAATATAGTTAATCGTGTACTCTTGAGTTTCTCAGTGGCGCTCTGAGGCCTGTCAATGTTACACAGGCTACATCAACAATAATATGCACCATGCAATGGGATGAGGTGAGGTGGTTTTGAATTTACAGCCTATAAGACTAGGGCATAGCACAGAATCCCGAAATCTTAGCCCTTAGCGAATAGCATAGCTGAAGTCGACATGTTTAGGTCGACTTCACACGGTGTCTTCATGGTGCAGAGTCGACTACTGCCACGCCCCAGTTGACTCCACCTGTGCCACTCGTGGTGGTGGAGTTCCAGAGTGGACGGGAGAGTACTCGGGGATCCATTTATAGTGTCTAGACTAGATGCAATAAATCAATACCCGAAAGATAAGAACATAAGAAAGGCTGTACTGGGTCAGACCAAAGGTTCATCTAGCCCAGTATGGCCTTTCTACCAACAGTGGCCAAGGCCAGGTGCCCCGGAGTGAGTGAACCTAACAGGTAATGATCAAATGATCTCTCTCCTGCCATCCATCACCCCCCTCTGACAAACAGAGGCTAGGGACACCATTCCTTACCCAGCCTGGCTAATAGCCATTAATGGACTTAACCTCCATGAATTTATCCAGTTCTCTTTTAAACCCTGTTATAGTCCTAGCGTTCACAGCCTCCTCAGGCAAGGAGTTCCACAGGTTGACAGTGCGCTGTGTGAGGAAGAACTTCCTTTTATTTGTTTTAAACCTGCTGTCCACTAATTTCAATGGGTGGCCCCTAGTTCTTCTATTATGGCATTGGTTCTCAAAGTGGGGGGTTGCAACCCGATTATGCAGGGGTCGCGAGCCCCTGCTGCCTGCAGACGGCCCCGACCCTTGCCGCCGCCTGCAGGCATCCGGCCCCAATCCTGCCCCTGCTGCCGCAGGTGGCCCATTCCTTGTCTGCGGTGGGCTGCTGGCGCACCACCCTCTGTCCCAGTCCCTGCCTTGGTGGGCTGCCGGCACCCCCGAGAGCCAGGCCTCATTCACGGCAGGCTGATGGTGGCCCCCCCCCCCGCGGCCGGCCCGGGGGGGGGGGGGGGGGGGGGGGG